>JAQFVV010013188.1:0-167297 GCA_028023455.1 Epiperipatus broadwayi
TCCAAATGTTTTACTTTATTATCTTCTTTTTTAATTATGACCTCATTATCATTTAGTTGTTTTTAATAAAGGCTTAATTAAAGCTTTGAACATTTTTTCTCTCTTCTATTGTCTCTCTCCTCACCCATTATGACTTACAGGAATACTATAAAAAATTTATATTTTTAATACATTTAAATATTCATAAGGTTAAAACAACTTTTTCTAGTAGATTTTATAAATTTAAAATTACTATATAATTTTGACTTAAATAATAATTAATGCAAAATATTAAATATTCTATATTTAATAAATTAATTTCAGTGCGTTAATATCTCATATTAGATTATTATTGTGCAGGGGCAACATATTTAACAAGCACCATACAAATAATAATACTATTATACACACAGTTCAATATTGAGGGTTTAAATTTAGATGAGGTGGGTAGGAGATGATACAATAAATATGACGAAGGTGATACTAAGATTCTGAACTCAACGAATCTTTCCGGTTCAACTATATATATATATTGAATTCTTAATAATTTAGCACAGATGATCGTTATATTTTCTTGTGATCAGTATGTGTTAAATAGTAAATATATCATATCATTGAAATAAAATTGATCGAATTTTCATGACATATTAGTTTTATATTTTTTTCATTTGTTCTTATACTCCAAGTAATCTGTCTTTGATATAAGAAAGTTTATGAGTTTGGAAGTCGAGACATGATACTAGTAAAAAAATCATTTGCTTTGATGTAAGGCCATTTTATTTTTATGAGGCAGTAAGGTTATAAATGATTACTAACACAAAAATATTTTATATTTGTACACTAAAGTATTTATGTGAATTTGATAAGAATTACTGCTCCTTTTTGGCATACCATTGGGAACTACAAACTTCAACAATTTAACAATATTTTTCTATTTCTTTTATTAAAATTAATAAAGTAACTTTGTTATCATCTAAATAATTTACAATATTTTTAATTATATAAAAAATAACAAATTATGACAGGTTATTAAAAATAAAAAATTATAAATTTTACCTTATGTAGCTTTCTTATATATCGTGACAACGTATTATTATGGATGATTTTAAGGTGCCCACTAATTAAAACATTAGAATATACAATGGGTCTAATTCAAGCATTACTAAGTTTTTCTTGAATCTACCTGGAATGATATCCAAATGAATATATTTGTTATATACATTTATTAATTAGCTGTTCACCAAAAAATGTTTAATGTGGTAACATACCAAATCATGATATATTACATAAATATAGCATTAAACACAACTCACTTCTTAATGGACATTTATTAAATACAGTGTTATTCAATATTGTATCCATGCAAACTACATTATTATTTGTTATGTTTCAATTACTTAGTCATTCTAGTACATTAATAGTTAAACCACTAAACATCACATGATCACTATCTCTATACTGACATAATTTGTTGTAAACAAAGGCAAAACTCTCCATACGGTAGTAACACCCTCATTTAAACAGAGTAATAAATGTAATCCAGAAAACTTATTGCATATAATCCCTATCTAGTGCCTACTCATCCAATATCCCCAGACTAGTTTCTGACTTGTGGCCATCATCAGTGAGAACCTTGGATCAGAAGCACTGCACATAGATCTTAGGATCTAATGCAACCCTCCAGCAGCCACCTTTTTAAATCTATTACAAAACTATGAGAAAAAAAATTGAAAGCCCTATGTTTTAAATCCTTGCTGAATATCTTTATAGTCATATGGGTCTGAACTCAATTCTATCACCCATACATTTTGGTATCATTGGCTCTTAAACAGCCATAGCCACCACTATCCTATTAGCTTGGGATTAATTGTTAAACCACTAAAACAGCACATGATCACCCATCTCTATACTACCACACATAATTGTTGTAAACAAGGCAAAACTCATCCCATAGGTAGTGCCACCCCTAAACCAAACATGAGTAATCAATGGTTCTGATCCTTGTGCACTGTTTCCTATCTAGGTGCCTAGTCATCCAATATCCCTAGACTAGTTTCTGGCCAAAGACCTCAAAATGTATATAGTGCACAGTTACAAGTTCAGACCCATATGACTATATAAGCTATTGAGCTTAGATTGAAAATATTATAGTGTTTTCAATTTCATTCTCATAATTTTGTAGTAAAGTAGAGGTTAAAAGGTAGCTGCTGGAGAAGTTCATTAGATCCTAAGATCTATGTCTTGATGCTCTCTGATTGCAGGCTCCTCACTGATGATAGCCACAAGCCAGAAACTAGTCTGGGGATATTGGATGAGTAGGCACTGAATAGGGATTTTATGCACAAGCCTTCTGCCATCCATTGATTATACTGTTAGGCACAAGTGTTTTACTAAGCGAATGGAGAGTTTTACCTTTGTTTACCTTAGTAAGTTCTATTGTAATAGTTAAACTATTTTCCAACATAACATATTAATTATTTATTAAATAATCAGTAACAAATTATCATTAAACACTAGAACATACTATATAATATTGTTATGAAATTACAATTTAATTGCCAAGTGATAAATGAATCAACATAACATAGGTGGTTTGTGAATTCAGAAATTTCTAATTATTATAAATAATAATTTAATAAAAAATAATCAGCTCATCATAAACTTTAGATGCAGTTTATTTCTATCACAAGAATTTCATAAATCATACTATAAATTATTTTTTTATTATTGTACACAAGTCATATATTTCAGTCACCTAAACTATTTATTAAAATTACATATTTTTATTTATTATTTTATCTATTTTTTTCTGCAAAATAATTTTTACAAGTATTGCTAAATAATATCAATGTTCTAAACATCAGTATACTATTCTTATGGTTTATTGTTCAGGAGTTAAAACAGAATTGACAATCAGAACTCTTTTTTCTCATTGTACTAAATAAAGAATGAAAATGTAATCATATTATGTATTGCTTGGATGTTTATAGCAACTTTTCATATCAGTAGAGGCAGTTTTAAAACTATGTCATTAGAAAGTTTGAGCCCAATATTCCAACATGGCACTTATCAGATAAATCATTTGTAGAGATTATGTCATACTGACACAATCAAGCTTTTACTTTGTCACTTTATTCTAATGTTTATATGTCATCTATTGAATGCACTTTGCTTTTGTAAGAACAATTTCAGATTTTGTCACAATCCTTTATTTATTTCAAAATAAATTACAGCTTTAATGACAATAATGTTTAAAAAGCCATCTATTTGTTCATGATATTTAATAATCCAATTTATCCAAACCACTTTGAACACTTTTTAGCATAAACCTTTTATTGTACATATATACACATGTACTTATGTTTTGACTGTCTTGCAGTCTTCATCAGAGATTACCTTGATGGTGCAACTCAACTATGTTTCAAGAATTCTTACAATCTGATGGCACAACTCAGCTTAGTTGAGTTGCACCCTCAGAACAATCTCTGCACAAGACTGCATGACAGTCAAAATGTAGGTGTATGCATATATATGTTAAAGATTTTTGCTAAAAATTGTTCAAAGTGGTTTGGATAAATTGGATTTATATAAGATATTAAAAAATAAAGAAAAGGATGATGTTGATACTATTTGTAAATATATTTACATTATTATAAAACTCAATTGGGATTCTGCAAATTATAAAATCCATGTAACAAAAATTCAATACAGACTGAGAACTGTTTTAATAATTATAGTAATTAAATTACACAAATATGATAATGACTATAAATCTATAATTTAAATGACTTTTTTTATATTAGTCAATACTAATATCATTTCTGCTTTTTTCAGTCATTTGGAAATAGTTGTATTGTAATTATTATAATTGAATGCAATTTCCATGTTTCTCTTTTGCATATTTTAAAACAATTATATTTATTTTATGATTTCTTAAAAACCTCTTTTTACTGATTTATTACTAGTAATAGTAAAATAATTTTATGCTACTTCACAGAGACTTTTTTGTTCTGTTTCTGTTTATTTACTTAATAAAAATCATACATTATTCTCTTTCCTCTAACATAATTGTTATATATTTATTACAAGTATTAATCCATTGTTACTTTTTAGGCATGGACTATAACTTGGAGTAATTAACAGACATTAGACTGTAGTTCCATATTAACTATTATACAGATACTGTTGTAGAGCACTGAATCTTATTCATATTCATTCAAACTAAAACTTTTTATAGTGTTTTTCTGAAGGTGTGTGATGATGGTGTTCTAGTTGTATTTTTATATTGGACTATTTCCATCATTATGTATTAAATGTCTTTGTAAAAATTTAACTTTATTTAAATATTCCAAATACATTCAACTGTTAGTAACATCATATGAAACAGGTTAGTATTTGCACATTTCAAGAGGTATTATTCTTCCCTCTTCTTCAGATGTTGCTGGGCTACCCAGTGACAGTACTAATATGGGATTCAAATCTGGGTCCTTAGATTCTTGAGGATGGCTCAGTTGGTGAGAGTGTTACCTTCAAATTCAATAATCAAAAATCTAAGAACCCAGGTTTAAATCCCATGGTAGTACTGTCAATGGTCAGGCCAGCAACACCTGAAGAAGAGGGGATAATAATACATCTTGAAATGTTGTGCATATACGAGTCCATTTGATGTGCTATTACTAACAGTTAAATGTATTTGAAATATTTAAACAAAGTTAAATTTTTCTAAAACACATTCAACATGCATATTAGATTATGGAAATTGTCCAATATAAAAATATAACTTTTTATACTTTTGAAACTGCTAAGACTCATTAAATTTCATTATGTTTAGCTTAAAAAATTGGTTGGAATTTAGTACATGGCTGAGATCATAAGCCCAATTGCATATTCTAGATAAGAACATAATCCAATGAGCAGACAGATGTTACTGTTTGTTAACAATATACATAACAGAGCATCACAATTTTTTTGCTGAAGTTCCAGATTATTTATAATGATTAATAATAAATAAAAGCCATCTGTTTAAAATAGTAAACATAAAATAAAGTTTTTACTAGAGGCTATGATAAGTAAAAAATTAGATTAAACCAATCACTCATTACGAATTTTATATTTTTATTAACTTATTTTATAATAAAGAAAATATGATGTTCCTTTTCATTATATGGTCAAATCACAAAAATATCATCTAACTGTTTTAGTCAATTAATAAATTTATGAGCAGAATTGTTATGTAGAGATGATACCAACTGAACTATGGGGTCATTTTAGTTGTCATTGCAGTATTTTTTTAAAACAATAATAGGTATAGTTAAAGATAAATAGTTAATTTTAAAATTGAATATAACACTTCAGTAACAGTTGAAAATTGGTGTTCATTATACATATTATTTGGTAACACAGATGTAATACCTTCAATACAATAAGTTTAAAACATATAAGTATCCCATGATGCAATGTGGCAATTATTACGTAACATTTATTTATACATGAATTATTACAACTTACAACAATCTGTGCAATACAGATATAACTGCAAATGTTAATATGGTTAATTTCAGAGTTCACTTCAGATGAAGACAAAATATTTAAAATAGTAGATCTTATAGGAGCATGGAAATATAATGATTTTTATGAATTCAAACCAATTGACCAAATCTGATCTCATGATATACTCATGATCAAAAGCAAGAGTTTATTTACTATTAAATATTGCAATAAATGTCTTAAAAGTGAAGATTGTAATAAAGTGATTAAGAAGGAAATCCATTTATTTTACTACCACGCTGCCCTCTAGTGTAAGCTTGAGAAATCAATAAATTTGATATATGAAACCAGGATCAGCTAATTGCTGGTAAAGTTTTGCTACTTTTATAAAAGCTTGTTTGCATTCCCTAATATCACTTTTAATAATCATAAAAATTACATATTATTTTAATTGTAACACCATTTTTCTGTTTCAAATTTTTTTATTATAATTTGTTATATTTTTATAGTTAATTAATTATTTTGCCATTAATACGTTATTTTTGTAACATTTAACAAAATCTTATATGTTGTTAATTAATAATACGCTGATGCATTGTGGTGAAACTTTTTTATGTAATAATTCATAGGCTTTTTTTTATATATATTCTAATTTACAGACTTAGCACTTTCAGAGTGCTTGTTGCTTCATATTCATAGTCTTTTCAGATTATTAGTTATATGCAAATGTATGCAAATTGCCTCCAATACCATCCATTTTTTAGAAATGGTGAAACAAATGTCTCTCCTGTTTATTGATTTGACATCGCTGGTGATGAAACAAGCTTTCTTAACCTTCTTCTTGATATCGTTTCTTTCCATGCATAAAATGTCAGCCGTGGAGGGCTCAAATTTGTGATCGAGCGTCTACTGATGGTCAGCAAATAGAGTGCTGCCTTCATTTTTGATTATTGCTCTTGTAAATACGTATTTGTGCTGAGCCAATCTATTGCCCACTGTGGCATGAGTTTCTCCATAATAAACCAAATCACAGCCTATTTTGAGGGCACAAAATTTTATACACTACCTGGCGGGTTTCTGCAATGTTTCTTTTGTCTTTATTATTATTAATAAGCTTATTGGTGTTTGGAGGGGTTCTGAACATGGATCAGTTAAAATTTTGTTAAATATGTCCATCTTTGTATTTTTTATATTACTAACTTGTATTCGAATTCTCAAACCAGTTTTTTGATTTGTTAAAGTGTGAAAATACTGCAAAATTTTACCTTAAACTTCCTGCACAAACTTTGGTGAAGTTATAAATAATCATTAATTGACAATAGACTGATGTTCAATTTCTGTCTGAAGGGTTAGAATACTGACCATTAAGTAACTAAATGATGAATATTTTTAAAAAAATTGATGATATATTTAAATGTTTCAAAAACCTTAAACTGTTATTACTAATATTTTTTTCTATTTTTTAGATGTTCTTTCTGTAACAGTGGTAATATCAATATTTACATGATAACACATATATTCAGATAAGAATATTAAAATTAAGATGATGTTCCATTTTGTTATGTTAACCTTTTATAGGTGACAATCAGTTAAATAAATTTTATTTGAACTTTTAATTTCTCTATATGTATCCAAATCAACATATACCATTTTTACAAGTAACTTTGAGTATTCAATGAAATGGTTGGGTAAAGACTTGGAGAGTGAATAAAACTAAAACATGCCCATTATAATTTAAAGATTTATTATCTTAATGTATCTTAATATAAACTGATCATTGATTGTATATATATATATATATATGAAAAACAAAAAAACACAAGTTAAAACTTGCTGACACTTGTATTTATGACAATAGATGGCATTCTACCAAAAACACCATCAAGCATAGTTTTTTGCTTGCTCTGATGTTTATGTAAACAAAAAACTACGCTTGACGGTGTTTTTGATAGAACACCATCTATTGTCATATATATATATATATATATATATATATATATATATATATATATATATATATATATATATTGGGCAATAGTGATCTGGACCAAGTGATGAATGCTGGTTCAGCACAAAATATCAATTCTGGAGATTATTTATCATTTACACATGTTCATGATCATGTGTATTACTTGTATAAGATTGATTGAATAGATGTAGGAAAGATGAAAGTTCAAATTGAAGTTCTTCATAATTACATTAAATTTAGTATAGACAATATACATATATTTAAATAATAATTAAACTTTAAAATATTCTGAACATTCAACATGTAAAGAGAGGAGATGATGAAAATAGTCTAACATATTACTACATACAATTATTTATTCTTAGAATTTTGTAATTTTTCCAATGTTTTCATACTTTCCCAGCCAAACATATTTCCTGGGTTATTAATAAATGTATTTAGAAGGGTATAAACAAAAATTGAAATCCTATATAAAACATAACTGACTATTTACTGATTTGATGAAAACAGTCTTTCTTTAAATTAAAAGTTATACTTACATACCATTTAAACTGACAATCAACACTCTAATTTTTAATATTTTAAACATACAACAGTTTTACAATGAAAAAAATCTATATTACTTAAATAATACAGAAACCTTTATTATTTTTCAACTAAAATTGATGTATCGTAAGTGTCACTCATTCAGACATAGTAAAGATAATTTAAAGTGATTGTTAATATCTTCACACTCTCATTTACAACTACTTAAGATTTGCCCATACTTAAACATTTGGGTTGAAAGAATACATGGATTCATTCTATCTCTTCACAAAGACTTTATCTTGTGTTTGGAAAAATGAGAGTATTCATTTATAGTTAAATCCACAAAGTGCATGTGCATTAGCTTAATGCTAATTATTATTACAGATTAAAAACATCATGCTATATAAAACAAATATCTGATTTACATATTATTATTATTATTATGGTTTTTTACATGTCTGCAAATTTTTACTTTTTGTGTTTTCATTTATTTCTATGTTTAAAATGTCAGCTTAAATATATTGTATAATGTGTTTGATAAAACTGCTTTACACATAAAATTTAAAAATATTGATATTTATTGGCATTCACATGGCAGTAATGTAATATGTAATGATAATAACTAATGAAAGTAAGTATATAAAAGTAGCACAAGTAAAATATATTAGAGATCTTGAAATGATGATAGATGAAATATGCCTTGAAAATAGCATCTAAACAGACTAATTAATAAATTGAGATATTTTAAAACAATGTTCTATAAAATCAAACATGTTTTTCCATTAAATATTTTTTATATATAAATCTTTATGTGAATCTTTATTGAGATATGAAATAATGCTTTATGCTTTTGCAATGTTTTTTAATATTAGAACTTTAAAATAGAATAACTGATCTAATAAAAGAAATTTATATCATAAAAGAGAGAAATGGATGCAAAAATAATATTTTATTAATAAATTTACTTTTTGATTATATAATTATAGAAAAAAAATTTGATACTAATCTTTCAAAAAAATATATAAACAATTTGAAATGTGTCTTAGGAATGCAAATACACATATAGCTTTAGAATATTGTAATAAATATGGAACTAGAGTAAGAAATCATTATGTTCCTATATTATTTAATAATTTACCTACTAAATTAAGATGCTTGTAACATTACAGTGAAATACAAAACAAATTAAAAAATATATTAAAGAGAGGAATATAGAAAAATAATATGAGTATCTAATATTAAATAATCAATACTTCTATTATATAATTAATATATTATTGAAATGTAATTTGTTGTTGTTCTTCTCATTAGCATATTTTGTATTATATTTAAAATTTCATGCAAATATATAACGTTATAAAAGGTTTCCTCTACATAAAAGCACAAGCAAAGCTTAGTGGTAGAAAAATGATATTTGTATTTGTGTAAATATATCTTGATCACCATTTCTTTTGCTTGCTCATAACTGTTATTAAAACAGGCAAACCTTGCCATACAGCAGTGCCACTCACTGCAAGTCAGAGTAAACAATGGATGCCAAAAGGCAGCACTCTCAGATCCAAGGCTAATCACTTATGAAAGTCACAAGCTAGAAAATAGTCTGGGGATATTGGATGAATAGCCACTGGATATGGATTTTATACACAAGATGTCTGACATCCATTTATTACTCTGGATTGCACTGAGTGGCACTACTGTATGAAGAGTTTTGCCTGTTTTATAAAAGTTATGTGCACGCATAAAAATGGTTATCATGTAATGTTTAGTGATTTAATATCAAGTCTGCCTAGTAATGTTGGATACAGTTATTACAGAACCAGAGACACTAAAATGTATGGGTACTGACTGAGTTCAGAAATATATGACTATATAAACTAATAAGCTGGATTGAAAATATTGTTTTCAATTTTATTCTTATAGTTTTGTAGTTCAGTAGAGATAAAAGATGGCTGCTGGAGGGTTGCATTAAATCCTAAGATCTAGATGCAGTGCTTTAAGGTCCAAAGCACATCATTGATGAAGGTCACCATGCAGAAAGTAGTCTAGAATATTGAATGAGTAGGCACTAGGTAAGGATTTTATGCACAAGACTTCTGGCATACCTTGACTACTCTGGCTTACACTGAGTGGCTTTTCTGTAAGGAGTGTTTGCCAGTTTTATGAGAAAGCATAAGAAATAGTGATCATGTGATGTGTAGTTGTTTAATACCAATCCTGCTGAATAAAATGTGGTTATGGTTATTAAAGAACCAGACCCTAAAATGTAAAGGTAAGCTATTGAGCTTGGATAGAAAATATCTTTGTTCTTATAGTTTTGTAGTTATGTAAACATAAAAGAAGACTTCTGTAGGGCTGCACTAGTTCCTAAAATCTAGGTCCAGTGCTGTCAGATCCAAAGCTCCTCACTGACAAAATCCACAAACTAGCAACTAGTCTGGGGATACTGGATAAGTAGGAACTAAATAGGGATTTTATGCACAAGCCTTCTGGCATACATTGATTACTCTGGCTTGCACTGAGTGGCACCACTGTATGGAGAGTTTGCCTGGTTTAAATACATATTGACCTGTATTTTAATGAATGAATAAATTTTAATAAGCAGTATTATTATTATTAAAAAAATTATACAAAAAATCTCTACTTCATTAAAATATATTATCTATAATAAAATTTAATAGCAAATCTTTTGATTTTATTAATATATTTTAATCTTTTAGTGTAAATTATTTGGTTATTTTCAAACCATCGTTCTATATTTACTAATAATGATAACAATGTTTGACAATATCATAGTAAGCTATTATAATTTTCACTATAATTTTAAAATTTATCAATACGCTTAAATCTTTTTAAAAATTCAAAAACAAAATGTAATACTTTCTAAAACCTTTTAACAATTTATGTATATGATGGATATATTTTTTTGTATATTTTTCTGAATCTACATATCTTGGTTCATACTAGTTAATAGTTATTTATACTCTTAGAACATTGTTAAAATGATAACGAGCTTTAAAAATTAAAAATGTAAGGAATCTTTTTAAATAACTTATGGAAAATATTCTAAGAAGCAATACCATGAAATTACCAAAAATATATAAAAAGTAGTTTACAAATTTTTGATCTTAAGAAATAAAATGTAGAAATAAAATCATCTAAGTAGATATGTATTTTGTTTTTATAGACTATTGTTGAAGGCAGAATATAAATGGGTAGTACACAAAATTCAGCACTGACAGATATTTTTTGTTGAGGTAACCTTTGCTAATATTATCATTGGACAGGCCAACAACAATTTATTGCCTGTTAAATGTGTATGTAAATAAGCATATGTTGCATGTATTATTAAAAACATTTAACATTTCCACTGATTATTGAAAATAGTCCAATATGTAAATTCCAGTAGACCTTCATTATCATAACTCTTCCACCAAACATTAAAAAAAATGTGAGATTATTGATAACTTATTGTTTCTGTTGAAAATAATATTTTGTTTATTAAATTTTTTAAATATTCTTTTATGTTTTATATTTAATCATTAGTATCATCATGGTAAACAGAGTCTTTTTTGAGATTATTCTTATTTTCACTGACAATACATAAAAACACACTTTAAACAAATAATGGAATTCCTCAAATAATTTATATTTTATGAGATATTCAATTTCACTTCACAATTATACTCTATAGCGCCAACTGCTCTGATCATGCAAATGCAATAAGCCATATACTTCTTTTCTTTTTTGATATTTACATATACAATCAATATATTACACTTTTTATAGCTTGAAATATTTAACTCTGGTGTGGTTTAAGGCATACAAATAAAAAGAACAAGTGATGAGTCAATTATTAACTTGGCATATTAACTAAAATTGTTGTTCAACTTTACTATGAAACTGATTTCAAAATCAAATAAATATATAAATATTAATTTTTTATTGTGTAATTCAATTTGTTCCATGATTTCTATCCTAGAAGTATAGCTTAATTTGTATTTTTTGTAAAATTGTAAATTTGATCATGATATATTTAGAATATCTCAAAAGTGCTCAGAGTGAGTTAAGAAATCTTATTGATATAAAACAAAAAATTATGAATTGAAAAACCATTAAATTATGTAAGACCACTATACAAGGAAAAGATATATATATATATATATATATATATATATATATATATATATATATATATATATATATTCATGGATAGATGGATAAATAGATAAGTGGGTAGGGAGAGAGGCGGGCATTCAGGAAGATAGTTAAATAACCAGTCAGATAAATAGATGGATGGATAAAAGTGTAATTGGGTAAACAGGTTGACATAAATAAAATTACAAATAGGCAGAAAGACAAATATACAAATCAAAAAATAAACAGAGGTAAATAAATAGGAAAACATTTAGATAAATTAATTGATAGGTATATAAATAGGTAGATAGATATCACAAGAAAGGGAAACAGATAGTAAGGTGGGTCAATATGTAGGTAGGTTAATAAGTTGATAAATACATAGATAGATAAATAAATATAAAGAAATAAGGCAAAATAGACAGACATTAGATAGATAGAAAGAGAGATAGATAGATAGATGGATGGATAGATAGATAGATAGAAAGATAGATAGGTAGATAGATAGATAGATATATAGATAGATAGGTAGTTAGGTAGGTAGATAAATAGATATATAGATAGAACAATGAAGAGAGAGAGAGAGATAATCAGCTAATTATGTAGGTAAAATGATACATTTAAAGAACTTTTAAAAAATATGGCTTTTACTAATCAGCCCTTTTTTTAAACATGTTTATTAAATATATTTAAAAATATTAAAAATTATTTATAAAAGTTCTATAAAGTATTTATATTCACAGTTTGTCAATTAAAAACCCAAAAATTGATTTTCTTAGTTTATAAAAATATTTAATAAATTTGTACAGAAATAATTTTAAATGATTTTTTTATTAGAAATATATAAATATTTGAAGGAAACGTTTTCTGATGAAATACAATTTATTTTTTAAACAAATGATGATTATTCCTTAATATGTTATACATTCCAGAAAGTCACACAATGGGATAAAAAGCACTGGAAGCAATACCACACTGATTACGCTTGTTTCTGGACATATAGATATATCCATCTACGCCCCAAGATTTACCATAGCTAGATAAAAATATTGAAAAATATTACCGCTATATAATCATTTCACTTATGTAGTTGTTATCCTTTTAATAGGCATATTTATCTTTAATAACATTGAAGAAATTTATGGTGATATATTTTATTTATACAACGTATATACCTACCATTGATATTACTGCCTTATTGTCTGTTTAAAACATTACACAACTCATAATTTAATAAAAAAGTAATAAGTATTTGATAATGGGTGAATGGTTTTGGAATAAATTTTAGAAAACACTTGAACATATATCAAGCATAGTTCATTAATTAGCAAACTTATTATTAGCATTTGAATATAATCTGATACAATATGTTGGACTATTTCCATCGTATGTGAGTGAATGTTGAATGTATAAAAATTTTAAACTTTATTTAAACTTTCCAAATACAAACAACTTGTTAGTAATAACACACAAATTAACAACAGGTTAGTAATTACACAATGTTTTGAGTAGTATTATTCTTCACTCTTCTTTATTTTGAAGAGCAAAAATCAGAATTAGTTTCATCCTAGATGAGTGAAGATACTCATGAAATTATAATTGCTTCTTACTATTTAGTAATAGAACTGGGCAACTATTTATTTAAAAAAAACCTTAATTCAATTATCTAAATTCTGTAAAACACTGTAAATTATAGTTAAATTGTTAACAAATTAGCTACACTACCATTTTCAGAATACATAATGTGTACCACTAGATTAACAACAATTCTCATGGAATGACATTAAATAGAGGCCCATAACTTGGTTGCAGCTTTATTAAATAAAATTAAGAAAGATTTAAAATAATTTTGATAAGTAAATAAATTTTTGACTCCACAAAAGACATTCAATTATATTATAATATTGTAGAGAATGGATGACTCAGATTTTGTCAAATATTACAAGCATCTTCTAAAAAAATGAATTTAATTAATGGGGAAATATTTAATTATTCCATGTTTTTTAACAATAATAATGGGATATTTGATTTACTTAAATATTTTCTTTATCATATAATAATATAAGAATTTTCAAATATTGTTTAAACATGATGTGAACTTTTGAAATGAGTTATAATTTAAAAAGCAGTTTGAAATAATAAAAAAACCAGTATACGATAAAGAATCAATTTCTTTTGGTTTCTCTCTACAGGAATTTTATTTACTATTTTATAATTTTCAAAAAAGGTACTAAGAGTAAAAAAATTCTCTTCAATAGATTATTTGACAATTTGTACATTTAACTTTTGCAAGAGATAATATAGATAAAGTTCTATTTTTAATAATAATTTAAAAGAAAAAAGTTTTAACATTTTTGTTGAATGTCATTTTAATTAATTAATATTTGTTAATCTCTCTCGAAAACAACAAACAATGTTGACTAGAATAGTGGTAATTAGAAGATTATCTCATTTTTGGCTAAGGACAAAAATAACTACTGAGGAAGATTTTGTATGACTGGAATTACATTTTTTTACCTTTGACTTCTTTTGTAAGTTTAATTCTAAAGAAAGGACACAACCATTTGAGAAATAAACTGAATTGGTCAGTGTTAAATTTTCTCAAATAAAAAACAGAACTGTGATTGGATGAGCACAGGATTAATTGGACATAATAAGGTAAGAGAATGGATAAATCAGTGAATTTCTGTATCCCAATGTTGCCATTGGTGGAGGAAACAGTGGCAAACAGTTATTTTTGATTCAGCTTTTAAATAATACAGAAGCAAAAGTTTTGCAGGTGTATGCAGCACTGTACCACTTAAAAGAAAATGCTTTTAAAGGATAATTAAAGATAACCATGTGCTAAGTTTTAGCAAGACATTAAATGTCATCAAATTTAAATCATGTAATTTTCAATTGCAAAAATCTAGAAGAGATAAATACCACTGAAGTAATCTACAACAAGCCTTGTCTCTATCCAAGAGCATGAGTCTCTAAGTTTTAACATTACGTGCATAATTATAAGATTTTAAAAAAATTCATAAATTAATCTCCATGTATAATGAGGAAAATATTCTATTGCAAAAAAGTAAAATTTTCACTGAGTGCATTATGCATTACTCTGGAGAGAACTTCTACACACTTAAAAGGAACAAACAAAGATTGTTAATCATGACAATGAAATCCTACAGGAAAGAAAAATTAAAATTTGCTTTTACCAATAAAGGCATGAAACAAAAGCATGGCTTAAAAGTATTTTAATGTGCACATTATATCTACACTTATAATTTTTTTTACAGAAGTAATAACTTATAATAATAAATAATTTTATTAATTTAACATTTTCTTATGAAATATGTTTTTGTATTTATTTGAATTTCTTTTTAAAATTGTAATGGTTTTTTTGCAAATTTAAAATTTCTTTATCTCTTATTGTTAAAACATGTTTTTCAACTTCAGTTATCAAAAAAATATTTTGATGAAAGTACAAATTAATTAATTTAATAAACAAAAAACAACTGGTTAACCATTTTCTTATATGAATTTATATTTTTGATAAAAAAATAAATGTTTGAATTAACATATTAACATGCCATTTTTATTTGTTAATCAGTTAGTTTATTAAATAATTGTTTTAAAAATAGGTTTTAATGCTTTTCTTTATTCAGCTAGTTGTTTTACAAATGTGCAGTATGTGTACTTATTCTCATAATATTTTATGGATTTTTAAATTATATTTCAAAACTATTTAAATTGAAATAATAATTTTATATTTATGTTTCTTTTGTTTAGAGTGACAGGTCTTAGGATCATTTGATTTTTAGCTAAATTTAGAGAGCAAAAATGGTTATATATTTGATCTGTAGGGGTTTACATTTGTCTTTTGACATTCACGGCATTTTGTTGATGTTGCAAGAATAACACCTTTAAAGATCATTCATTGCATTTTATTTTTTGATTTGAAAAATTAACTTAGCTGTGCAATAAATTAATATTTCAAATGACCAGAATGTTGATGATGATTCGAATGTATTAGTAATGATTGTAAGTATAGCTATCACCAGATAATTAAATTGTTTATAATACATCACTTTAAATTCAATGAATGACTATTAATTGTTAAGTTTAATATCCTATGTAAATCTGGGGTAGTATGTTATTATTATAGTATAGTTATTTTCCACTCTTTTATAATATCATGCTACATTTTCTGCTTGTTTAAGTATTTATTCTTTTTACATTTGTTCATTTTATTGTTCAGCATTATTAATTTATTTTGGGGAATAATGATTATTTTAAGTTTTACAAGTTAGACTTTATTCACTACCATTACAATATGTTATTTAAGTTGTTTCTTTTTTTGTTGTTAAATATATATTAAAAAGAAAAAAAATTATAAACTTGAAAATGTTTCATGGAAAATGTTTCGAACAAAATTGAAATATTTACATACTTCTTTAAAAAATAATTATTTATGATAGTAAAAAAATAAAATGCTGCTGAGGCTAGATATTAATAGGAAATATATAGTAACACTTAGGCAGCTGAAGATATATTAAGCAATAGTAATAATAATAAAACAATGATAAGCAAACAAGAAATATGGTAGAGGTAAGAAGAAGATATATTCTTCAAAAATATTAGTATACAAATATAATATTTATAGTTGTCTGGGTGATGATAGTGCATTATAAAGAAAAAATGCAGACTGAAGAAAGTGAATTTATATAAGTATAATGGAAGACAAACAAAAATTTGAAGATAAAAATAGAAATGAAAACTATTTTGTACTATCATAATGAATATATTACAAAAATATCAAACAGAAATGTTTCTTAAAATATATAAAATGGCCTAAAAAATTAAGACAGTCACATCTGAGAATGTCATTAAATAGATGATCAAGGCCAAAATATATAACATAGGAAATTTTAGCTAAGAAGAAATCAATATTATGCCCAAAGAAATATCACAGTCTGGATGAAGGCTTTCTTAACCTTAGCAGCTAATGTAGTTAGTGAGAATTTAAAGTAGATTATAAATGACAATAATGCAACATTTGAAGTAATCGATACACATCTCTAAGACACTGTGAATAGAATGGAAAGTGAAAATCAAAAAAACTTATAAAAAATGCAGAAGGAAAAAACAATCTTACACAACAGCTAGAAATTTTTTAGATAAAGATGATGAGACGCAATGAACATGATAAACTAGTAGCCAAATTGTAATTGCTAAGAGTGATTTGAAAATTGATCCAGTTTTTAAATTTGTTATCTTTTATGGATTACCACATTTGGATCAAAATGCAATTTAATATCAACATGATTAGAGAAAAAGATAAGTCTGCTATTTCTTGCATTACCTACACGACGCTCGTCCTTCTTTTGTTTGGTGTAACATATTAATAAGATTTGCAAATTTAAGCAAACAATATTAATTGTTATTGAACAAAGATTATCAATATGTCATTAATTACCAGTTGCATCAGATGAAATTCCAATCTAGTTGTTATACATACACTCCTGTTTGCAGGAGACAAGTAAGCAAACTAAGTGTCTTAATAACCAATCCATTGCCCAAAACTCAATAATCTCAGATACTAAGAGAGCATCCTGTATCATCCAAGGCAAAAGATAATCAGTACTGATTGCAGGCCAATTAAACAAATTGCTAATGCAATCAGATGAAAGTGGCACAGTTCAAACAACGATAAATTTTATCCTAATATATATATATATATATATATATATATATATATATATATATATATATATATATATATATATATATATATATATATATATATATATATATTGTAACATAATAAATGAGTTCAAAAGATATTACCATACCTGAGTAGTCCATAGAATGATCATAAGTAAAGGAGTCCAAATATCAAAAATTATAATCAAATTATTAATAACAATGTATTATAACTCAGGTATATGAAATCACGTGAAGTGAGTACATTAGTAATTCAATAAAATATAACTCAGGTATACAGGCAGTAGATCTTATCCCTTTCATTTCTTGGTTTGATGTTAAGTGCATGTTTAAACAAATACTAAGTGAATATGGTCTAGCAGGGCGCCACTAGATTATCTGAATCTAGACACGGTTATATCTGATAACCTTTCATATGTACCGGGTTTGAATCCCCTTTTTGGGTACTTTATTTCTAATAAAATGAGAGATTTTGCTTTTTGAGCCATATCACTATAAGCACTAATAGTTAGGTAAAAGTAAAACATCTATAAACCAAAGTGGAGTATACTAGACATAAATTATTTCTCAGATCTTAGCATAACAAATGTGTTTCAATAGTTTTGTAAGTTTACTAGCTCAGATTATATATAACTAATTTAGGATGGCAATTCACTCATCCTTGCATGAAATAGATGATGGGATGTGGTTATAATAATACTAAGAGATCACTAAATATTATAAAATCAATATTTATTTATGGCCTTTAAACAGTTAAACAGCTCATTAATTAAAATGTTGATGACGATGATGATGATGATAATAATAACGATAATGACAAGGGTTTCAACTACAGCTCTAGGACTAAGCCTAAACATAAAACTAAATTTTATAAAGTAATTCATAATTATTGCTTAATTTTAGCATATTTACTTATATCTTAAATAACTAATATTCAACCATTGATGATGATGAATAATCACACTTAACAAAGACTACACTTAATGAAATATATATGCCTCGTTTAATAAAACAAACTAATATTTATTACTACATTTCTAACATATACATAAAAATTTCTAGATAAATATGAAAATTGACATGAATAATAATAATAATAATTGATTATATAACAATCCTCAGATTAATTTTAAGTTCTTCCCCCTTTCCCTTCAAATGTATTTTGTATTAAGTTGGACATCACATTGACCATGATTTTCACTCCATGAGAAAAGTATTTTAAGAAAAAAAAAAATATTATCTGCTCATTAGCACACATACTTTAAAAATCTAACAGGTAAATAGAATAAAAAAAAATGTTAGTAGAATTGAAAGAGCAAGTTTTAGAAACAAGTTTTAAATTATTTTCTCCCCCCTCTCTTCTACCTCTGAAATGCTATACTTAACTGGAAACAAAATAATCCAATATTCTAATACTACTCATTATTTCACATTCACTCACAATTATACACATATAAAATATCATTATGTATGTGCGTGTTTTATCCCATAATAACAAAATATTATTAAAAACCAAAATAATAATAATATATCAGCTAAAACTAAAATCATAACACCATAAAAAAATTGTTTTACACATTAATATTGTAAAATTAATAAACAAATAATTTTCATACGTTCAAGATCATTTATGAAGCTCAAAGTTATTATTAGTAAGACATTCTTGTTTTTAATCGATCTGAATAGTCTTTAAAGGTTCTTTAAATAAAATGTATCACTTTATTGCTAAAATGTTTATTAAGACTGATATCATAAAGAAAATAGATATAAAAAGTCATATTACCAATCTTTTGTTTGTGGCGAATTTCCAAGGGTTCAAACTTGTCTTGTATAAGGTTTATATTTCTGCAGCTACCATTTCCGTCTTACTGGGAACAATCTCTTTCTTGAGGTGTATAACTATTTGATGATGGTGACTCTATTGAGGTTATTTGCTTTAGTGGATAATTTGGAAATCATTATATTAATTTTTCTTCTCTTCCTGTCAAGCATGTGGATGAAATACAGCAGTTGTTTTCACATTTGTAAATTTTCTTGAGTTTAAAATCAGTTGTTGTAACAATTAATTGGACTTGATGATTAATATTTATCAGTAGATTAATTCATCTTCTTTGAATGGAGGTGAATGCTTTCTTTCTTCTATAAAAAAAACATCTTATTTATCTGGTCAGTTGAAAGGTGTAGAATATTATTTTAGACATCTTTTCTTTCCTATGTGATGTGCAGCTTCCCCAGATGGTCAGCAAATGGGACATACATATAATTTTTCTAGCCAGCCATTTCTTATATTTTTAACATTCAATTTTATAGTTTAATAATCTGAATCAATCACAATAATCCTCATAATAATTCAAGACAGCTTTTTATATCCAATTTTTAGCTACCTTAACCAATCAGAGATAGCATCACTTGCTATTTTTGGACAAATTTGTTTTAATTAGATCTCTAATTTATTTTCAACTAAATTATTTTTCAACTGAAAAGTTTAATCATTTTTCCAGACACTTTTGTTTAAAAAAAAAAATAGAGTCAATCCTTATTTCCTTTCTTTTCTTTTTCTTTTTTTTTCTTTCTTTTTAACATCCAGGTAACACTTCAAATCTTTGAGCTTCCTTCTTTAGATCTTGAGATAAGACAATTAGAGCTCGACCCATTATAAACTTCCAAAGTGAAAAACAATTATTTACAAAAAAAAATTTCTACAAAGATTGATATCTGATTAAACAGATTTCCTCTTTTAACAAAAAATTGTACAAAAAAAAATAATTTGACAGATTTAATACTTCCTTTTCTTTCAATATTTAGGAAATGTAAATTTTTGTATGTAATGTACACACATCCTTCATTCTTTCAAATCATTCATAAACTAACCTTAAATAATATGATTGCTAGCTTAGTAATTATAACCCAATTATTTAATTAAATCTGTAACTTTTAAATCCCACTTATAATTAAAGAAAAGCAAAATAGAAGCATAGAATAAAATATTAGAATTGATTAAGCATAGGTTAGTTTTAAAGAAAGTTATAATGTTTAATATTTGAAATATAAAACAATTAAATAATTTACACATACATTGCCTATATGTATGCATTATAACTTTGCTTTTTAAAGAAAAATTAAATATTAAATAATTTAAATGTATGTATTACCTTTCTATCAACACACAAACAAGTAAAGCATGTAATTGTTGACCCATTCTCTGTCTAAAGTGTTTAAGATTTTGATCTGGTAGGGTTTGAACTTGGATTCCCTACAGCTTTTATGGTTATATAAAATTGTGATGATGATTTTTGGTTTACCTTTTCTACATGCACATTACTATAAATTTAGCTAGTGACTAAATTGTAATGGCACAATATATATATATATATATATATATATATATATATATATATATATATATATATATATATATATATATATATATATAATACAAGATACAAAAGAATATGATCACCATCATGATGTAAATGAAAGAGGTGGAATCAATAACTACTCTATACAGTACTCTTATTATCTGCCAGACTGGGTTTGTATGATAAAGAAAATCAATAATCACTTTCAATTTGTAGCAGTCACATGGAAGTCAAAATTACACAAAAAAATCAGTGATTTATGTCATTATCTAAAAAAATATGTCATTACTATATTGTTCATTTAACAATGAAAATGAAGGGAGTAAATGGTAGAATAGTAATATTAGTAAAGAAGTAAATATTTTTGATTGTGATAAAAGAATTCTTTAATTTTTATGATAAAATTGCCCCACAAATGAAAATAATTTAAACACCATCAGTGTAGAATGATATTTTATTTAGCCAATCAAATATATATGTCTAAAGCTGGGTATGAGATGATTATCTATATAAATCTTATATTCAAACATTAAAACATTGAAATATATGCAATTTTTCTTACCAAAACAATTAAATTTATTTCTAGGCAATTTGTTTGCGGACAAAAATAAAAAAAATGGAAAAACCACATATTGTTAATTTTAAATTTGAGTACAAAAATGACTTTCTACAGTGCATTACATATATAATACTCAGTATCTTGGGATTATAATAAATATGAAATTTTTTGTTAAAATAAGTTTTGATTTTCTGGCACAAAATGAATATACTGTTCAGCACAGGTTTATTGTCTATAAGATAATACTCAATAGCAAAAAAATAGTTATGAAAATTCAGTTGTTGTCACTTATCTAAGAAGAGTTTTTACCTATATCATTGACTAATACAGACAAATTTTTCCAGTATACCTTAAATTATAAAGAAATATAAACATGACATTGAATGACAGATTATCAACAATACCAAGCCTAATCATACATTGTTCACCATCAGTATATCGATAAAATATAAATAATATTGCTCAAAATGCTGGAATGAGAAATCATTCCCAAATTATCTTTATGATTCAATAATCTCATTATTGCAGTAAAAACAATAGGTCAGATAGGCCTTCACTAGATATGAGACAATTAATTCACATTACTGTGGTAGAGAGCTATATACAACCAAAAATACATTACATACTAACTAAAACTAATAAAAAATTCCACTTTGGACTTTACTACAAATCTCTTGCATTTCAAACTGATATCCAAAAACCATCAGTATTCTGCATTTAAATATAATGACAATTCATGTACTTTTAATAGAATATTATTGGAGATCTTAACAAGGTGCTATTTCTAACTACAAATATTTTGTCAGTATCTATAATGTTGATGTGATAATTGCTTTAGAAATATTCTGAGTGTGAAGTTAATTTTTTAAGAATGTCAAACCAAGCATATTAGAATAAACATGAAAGTATAAAGTAGCTACAGAAAATGTTAATTTCTTGGCACAGCAAATGAGCAGTAGGAGTTTCCATCTTTATCCTAAAAATTTGAGACAAAAGAATATTTGCCACCTTCCAAGAACATATTCTGAGGTTGTGTAACTTTTACAATATGTTTTGCAATAATGTTGCCATTAATGTGATCTTAATACCACAGTTATGTTGAAAAAAATTTCCATAAATATGGACACTGATGAATGATAAAACATTTGAATAATTAAAAAACAATTTGTAGAACAAATAATGCTGAAAGGTTGGTAGCAATCATTACAAGCTGTGAGCAATATTGATCCAGGTCCAAAAGCATCACCAACTGGAAGTTATCTATTTTATTTGTAAACTATGAAGCCTCTGAAATTAATGATGCAATGACATAAATCAAGACTGTTGCTGTCATATGGGTTTTCTAGAAATTTCAGCAAAGTTATTGAGGATTTATGCTAATTGTGATTAGTGAGCGCAAGATTGTAAAATTCCTGAAATTTAGCTATAATGATTAATTTCTGATTAATTGATTACTTGTTTTTAGGAATTCATATTTTCTATCAGATACTAGAAAAAATGTAATAAATAGTGGCTCATGTAATAAATCATTATTGTTTTTAATCTATTAAGTGTCGGAAAAGAAAATCCAGATTTTGGTGAAATAACAATGAATCTGTAAAATATATCAAATAGAAGAATAATAAAAGATGAGAGCCTGAGAAGATAATTAGAAAGATATCAAATAAATGAAAAGTTTCTATTAAAGTTTATTGTCAGATTTATGATACTTAAATACTGAAGCAGTAAATCTTAGCTTAAGATTGTGCTTCATGTTTCTACCTACTAACTTGTATTCAAACCCCTATATCCCATCCTGCTCCTTTTTGTTGTATATATATTTTATGTATATATTTGAGATACGCACCTAAATTATAAAATTTAATGTTTCAATAACATGTTTTAAAATTATTATTAATTCTTTTTATTAATTATTAGTTCTTTTTATTAAAGTATTATAGATGCAGCTCAAATATATACATAGGAGCAAAACTTACTAAAAAATATTGATGTTTTAAATATTTATTATATGTCATTTTTAACTTTTTCTTTTTAAATTGCTTGTTTTTCTATTAAACTATATATTTTTTTTATAAAATCTAATATGGAAGATGCAAGTGTTGTTAATTGTCTAAAAATAATTAGGGGTTGGAAGCACTATTGTTTTAATCTGGGGAAGGTATTTTTTTAATTAAAGTTTTACTTAAAATAAATGGGATTAAGTAGATTAAAGATTTACTTGTGTTAAAAATGTGTTGTCAAATCTATTTCTAATCTGGAAATAGATTTGAATTTATTTTTGGACATTATCTTACAATTGCATCTTCAAAAACAACTGATAAAAGAAAAAGTATAAAATGACTGAATTTTGAATCACAGAGGAGATTAGCTACTTTTAGAGAGAGGTATTATAAACATATTTCGTTTTGCTTGAAACTTAAAAATGATGTAGCAGTAAATCCACCACTCTTCTCTACCCTATAGGTCAGGGTCATCATCTGCCACTACCATAATATCCTGCTGCCATGAAATGAAGAAAGGTCTAAAAAGAACTTTAGAATGCTAATAGAAGTTTCCTGCCACAGAAGTACTTGCATTTCAATCGCCATGCACGTGCCATACTTTAATATGGATTCTTAAAATTGCAAGGTAAATTTCCAAGCCGCCACCTAATAGTCAATTTAGCCTAAATAATCTATCAAGATCTCTTCTCATGTATTCTTTAACTTTGCCTTATATATATATATTAGCAAAAAATAAAAATGCAAAACCATAAAACAATACAGTACTAGATTAAATTCAAAATTTTACCAAAATCCTTACACAACCATGGTTTCATCTACTACAAATAGACCTTCTCAAGTGAAAATCAACCTAAAGGAAAACATATATATATATATATATATATATATATATATATATATATACAAACAAACAAACTTTCCCATAATTCATTTCAAACTTCACCTTCCCTTAATATCAAAAGAAGTCTTCATAAGATTGATAGCCTCAGAATCAAGGAGTTTTATCATCAGAGTCTCCTTTATTCTTCTTTTTAACTCATTCTTTTCATAAAAAATAACTGAAGCATTGTTAAATAATATTCTATGACCTGTATTCAATTCATGAATATATAAAGCTGAGTTAAGATACCTATGTTTAACCCTACTTATATGAACCTTAACCCTTTCATTAAGGCTAAATTTACTCTGGCCTACATAAAATTTACCACAACTACATGGAATTTTATAAACAATACCAGGAATAGACCTACTATCAATAGACTGCTTTGAACCATTAAGTAATGAATTCAAATCAGAACCTTTCCTCCATGCAACCTTCGTTCCACCTAACAAATGACTATTCCTATAAACCAAATTATAAATTGATGCTTTAAATGGTAAAGGCATATAATCATCATCCTTACCAACAAAATTCTTATCATCCAAATCACGACTATAAACATTATTATTAAATACCACTTTTTTAATAAAATCATGACTATAACCCAATTCTACATATTCAGCAGCAAATTGACTTTTTTGAATATCAGCATCATTATTGTTTTCCTTTAGGTTGATTTTCACTTGAGAAGGTCTATTTGTAGTAGATGAAACCATGGTTGTGTAAGGATTTTGGTAAAATTTTGAATTTAATCTAGTACTGTATTGTTTTATGGTTTTGCATTTATATATTGTAACCATATATTTTAGTATAAAATATAATAATTGATGTAACTGGTATAAAAATTTCTCTGTCTTCTTTTGGTGATTTGATTGGCTTGATTTGCACTTTGAACAGATTACTCTCTTATATTCAAAATAATTTATTAGAGAGAATGGGTAATATTTTGCCTTACTTGTTGTCTATATTATTTTAATAAATTTAAATTGCTTCTTTCCATATACTAATTCATATCAAAATGTTTAACTTTTTAAAAATTTTGACAACACATTAAATTTGGTAAAATATTATTAAAAATAATAATAATTTTTATTTGTTTAAAATGGTCTTAAAAATTATTTCCATTGAATTAAAAAAACCATTTGTTCAACTAAATTTAATTATTAAAAATAAATACAGTAATTACGTATGTGTTTCAATGTAAAAAAGAAAGGAAAGCGAATTAAAAAAAAGATCATCTGATAGTGTTGCTTTTGGGGGGAGAAAGAAAAGAAAATGGTAAAAGGCAAATGGTGTAAATATGATAAGCTTATTTTAAATAGTTAACAAGTAAACGGATTACCACAAAGTTTTCTATAAACGTAAAAATAACATAGTGGTATTTAATAATAAGATGAATTGCTAAATTTAAAAGTCTGTTCAAGTCGGCTAGCCAGGTGGATCAAATCGCCAGTAATAATTTTCGAATATTACATTTGAAATATGTCGGAGCTTTCCAGTTTAAAAGCAGAATTAATTGCAAGATTTTGGTATGTTTTAAAATATTTATTATTCTACAATTTGGAAAAATTAAATAAGTATTTTAATTACAGAAGTTTTATAAATATGAAAATTTGCTTTTTAAAAAAGAAGAAGTTTAAATTAAAGTAAAATGTTAAAGTTATTAACATAGTTTAATATTTCCGTTTATAATTTTAATAAAAAATATAGTATTGATTGATTTAACTTTGCAATGCCAGTAATATATTTGCTAGTTAATTTGTTTACCATTTGGATAATAAAAACAGTCTTCAAATAATTAATCAAAGCTATTTTCTAATTTTATCGTCAGTTTGGAATGATTAAATTAATTGCTATAATTAGTATTCCTAGATTTAAGCGTGGATAAATAAATATTAGCATGGATGTGATAAACTTGGAACAGTTTTAATAGAGAAATGTAGAAATTAATAACTTATGAAAAAACATTTTCATTTAAACTCTGCGTGTCATGTTTTAGAATTGTTTCATGTTTATGGAGCCATGTAAAATTGTTAATCTAATAGTGCTTATAATAAGTAATACAAATGGATAAAATTACATGTATGGAATTCAACTATAATTGTAGCTATTACTTCGTATATTTATTGTTCGACACATCGTACATGGATTTCACGGATCATATTTGTAGTTATAAAATGCTATACAATTTAATTTGTGATACACACACCTGCTAAAATTCATGTATTGAACTATAATATGCTATACATTTAATTTATATCACACACACACCTGTTAGATTTTATGTATTTGATGAATAATGCATTACTTTAATTTTATCGTTAGATGAACTTGCATGTGAAGTTCATAACTTATATTTTATTAAGTTTAAATTAATAGGGGTTGAATAAAATACTTATTCAAGAGAATAGCGCTTGCAAAAAAGCTTGAAAAGTACTAAATGAATTTATGAGATGTATCAATTTTTATGAGGTATTTTGTGAGTCTTTCCAGATTTCTATTCCTATACTAATATTACTTATATTATATTACATATGTTTTATCTTAAGCAAGATAAGTTAGTACATTAGTTGTCCTGATTAGCGTAACATTTTATTATGCAAGAACCCACATTTGCTAAAATGTTAGTTTTTTCTGAATGGTCAGAATAACTGAGGAGGAGGATTTTGCACTTTAATGTGAAGTAAATAGTAATGTTGTTTTATAATGTTAAAAGGCATTAATCTGTGCCGGTGGTTAATCCGCAGATTACTTAATTGCCATTTTTGTATTTTACACTCATTCCTGTGCTGGTGGTTAATCCGCGGAATTGTGTAATTATACTTATTACTTTATGATGGTGTATAAATCCACAAAGCGTTTAGTGTTATTTAATTCCTATGTGTAGATGAATGCATCCACAGGAATATGGTTTTACTTCATAGATATAAGTTGGGCAAAGTATTTTAGTTATTCTGCTAAATCATCTTCTTCCATTTGTAAGTATAATTTATAAGTTAGATTATTAAATTGTAGCAGGACATTCTATTCAAGTTACCTCATAATAATTAACTGTTTGGTTGATTATTATTTACCTGAATGTAAGTTTAAATTTTCACTTTATTTAATGATTGCATTATAGCTAAATCCTACAGATATAATATTATTTATTATATTATTATAAGTTTACAGTATAGATTTATTGAATCTGGAAATGACATTAGATGTTTCATGAGTTGATGTTGAATTTAGTATAATTTCCTCAATACATTCATTATATCAAATTGAAATATAAGGTATGATTAGGTTTTTAAAAACCGTACCTATGATATGTTATTGAAGAAAGTCGATGGAATTATAATTTATTTATTTTATTTGTTTATTTATGTCTTTAATTATAACATTAGAATTAATTACTTATTATTCATAAATTTGTAAATAAACGTTGATTTATAATTAAACTTACTGTGCCGTTGCTATTTGTCATTCGTAAAATCAGAAATCATAAACCTTGGATAGAGCATACATTGAAGTACATACTATCGTCAACATGATATAAGAGTTTAGTGATATTTTGAGAAAACATTTGGATGCTTTTCATCTTTGGTAATTTATGATGTGTAAGGTACAATAAAATCCCATTTATCTTTTTCATCATTTTAGCTTTGCATAGTTGATTCTAGTATACAATATAAATTGATTATTAAACCTGTAAATAGATTTACCAGATAATGACATGATTGAATATATTTACTTAACGTTTTTAAATTGTCATTTGTCAGTATAATAAGAGTCTCAGTAATATAGTAAACTATAAAAAAAGAACCCAAGTATTTATGTTTATTTATTGCAAAGCTTTACCTGGACTAGCATTTGTATTAAAAATCATATAGATGATTTAAAATTTCATAATCTTATGTAATTCCACAAATTATGCCATCTTGTACATGGTCCGGCCATCGGGTCTCATACAATGAAAATTGCAAATTAAGGTTTGAAAGATAATAACATTACATACTTATAATTTGTTTAATGTATTTTATCATACTACTATGATAGGTCTTCGCGGTACACCCTGGCTGTGATCAAATTAAATCATAAAAAGTTTGTTATATCATTGGTTTGGTCTGTGGTAAGTTGATACATATGTTGGTTGTGGTCTTTGGTGCATAATATAGATAGCATGATATGCTTTTGGTTACAGCTCTTAATAGCTGACAATGTGCAGCGGGAATTGATCGGTGATCGAGGTTACAATTCTTAGCACACTTATGTTTTGGTGATGTTATGTAGTTGGGACAACAATCGAATGGTTACAATATATATATATCTGTGAATGTAATTTTGCTCTCAAATGATTTCTTTATATCTAATCCTATCTCATATGCTTTTAACCTTTCTTTAATTTTGGTGCGGTCAGATATTTATTAACTGGTGAGCTTAATTTATAAAAATCTTTTCTGTTTTTTAAGTAAACTTTCATGAATCAAGTTTATTAATGTTCCCTTAAAATATAAAGTATTGTTAATTAATACGTTCGCCAGATTGTTTCATGAATCGACATTTTAGGTTTGTTTTTAATATAAAAATTGATTTGTTTAACTCTGTAAATCTAGAACTTAAGCTAATTAATGCTTTGAAATATTTTAAAATGTTTTGTTTTTATTCAATTCTGAAAGAGTGACCCATTAACTATTTTCTATAACTGCCAGTCTTTTTATATTTTCCATACTCTTAAAATTTCAAATCTTGTATTTAAATATTTCAGTTATTGTAAAATCAATGAAGGTGAGATTGATTTATTTTAACTAGCAGAAGAAGGGACAGAAAAAATCTTAATGTTTCTCTTACTAAATCAAATCTTAACATGTATTTTATTAATTTGAAATCTAAATCTTAATGCTTCTTTTGCTATATAAAATCTTAACATATATTTTATTAAATGAAATACTCTCTCTCTCTCTCTCTCTCTCTCTCTCTATATATATAATATATATATATATATATATATATATATATATATATATATATATATAATTGCATGGCATATTATAGTATTCAAACAAGGATCATTTATTTTTAAGGCAGTAAAACTTATCTCATGTCATTAGAGACATTCATTTGTACTGTGTTTCTGTCATATAGCCTATCTTCGTTCTATATATATGTGCTTTTTAATCTGGGGGTTACGACGAGTTCGAAACCAATTTCTTCTCAAGTCTTCATATAAAAATGCCTCTGGCAGTGATCCCGTAAGTTTGGCACATGCTATGCATATTCTTTCTTCATATCAAAAGCCTCTGGTGGTGATCCCATAAGTTTGGCACACACTATGCATATACACTTTATAGATAAAAGGCCTCTCACGTTGGTTATACCAGCAAAAGTCTAGGCCACACCATGCCTATCCACTTTTCTCTAAGCACTACCCAAGAAGGGAGTGTGAGATTTCATTTTTCATCCAGAAGCATGATTTTTTTCCTCTTAGTTATTTTAGGCTATTATGTCAGCACTGCAAACTTCTTCATATTATTATTATTATTATTATTTCTTTTGCTTCATGACCCAGTTTTAATGCTCTAATATTAAAATTAAGCTTTGCTTAAAAGATATATATAAATGCCAATTACTTCTATTTTATTAATTAAGTTTATTTCAATCATATACAATCTCACCATTATGATTTATATATCTATATTTAAGAGTATCTACATGCCTTGGGGAAAATAAAGTGTTCGCCTTACTATCGTTAAAATAATTTGTCAATAAATATTTTGTCATTTAGATTCAAATATAATCAAATGTTTTCAAATGTATTTTATTTATTTTCACGACCGTAATGGTGTGAAAATAATTTATCTCATATCTGTAATGAATCCCAGACAGCTCCCTGAAATAATGCTAGTCACCATGTTTCAGAACTGTAATCCAAAGCAGTAATAGCAATATTATGTAATTCCTTTTATTAACTGATTGGCATCTTAATATTGGACCCACCAAAGATGTGTGTTTATTTATAATATATCATTTAGCTAATAAAGAGCATATGAGAAATAATAGCGTGAATGACACTATGTAATTATCTACCGATTGCTCATTCACACTCATACTAATATAATTTATAAATGTATAATCATTTGTCAGTATATTAAAATATATTTTATTGTCTAACTTATTTGAGTAGTTCAAATTCCTTCTTTTCTCCACTTCCAAAAGTAAAACCTGCTTATATATTTTAGTTTAGTCATAGTAATAGATGTCTCATTGTTTTGCTCAGCTTTGCTAGTCGGCTAGATTAAGATTAATTCTCATGTGTCATCATTATTATGTTATTCATTAGGTGTTAGATCTGGGGCTTAGAGAGTGGGTTCAAATCCAGGCTGGTCCCTGACCTAAATCTTGGGCTTGACTGGGTTTGAAGTACATTTTGTGAGTTCCAGCTCATGTTAGATGGATAAACATATTTTGACTGGTACATAGGATTTTTTTTCTCAGGCTTGGTGCCCAATGTGGGGTGCCAAACTCGAAAAAAAAAACGCAGCCTCTGTGCCGGTCAAAATCGTGTATTCATTCAACAAGACCAATAATCCAAGCAAAAGTACACTAATTGTGATTAGTGAGCACAAGATTGTAAAATTCCTGAAATTTAGCTATAATGATTAATTTCTGATTAACTGATTTCTTGTTTTTAGGAATTCATATTTTCTATCAGATACTGGAAAAAATGTAATAAATAGTGGCTCATGTAATAAATCATTATTGTTTTTAATCTATTAAATGTTGGAAAAGAAAATCCAGTTTTTGGTGAAATAACAATGAATCTATAAAATATATCAAATAGAAGAATAATAAAAGATGAGAGCTTGAGAAGATAATTAGAAAGATATCAAATAAATGAAAAGTTTCTATTAAAGTTTATTGTCAGATTTATGATACTTAAATACATACATATTATGCAATGTTTATATGGGCAATATAGAGTAGGATTCATTGAACAGTTTTTGTGTTACTGGGCAAGATTAAACACTAATATGTTAAATATACCAAATAACCATATAATTATATAGTTCTCTGCAGAGATAGTCTATAATTCCTTCAATATTTTTGGGATATTAATTTTTTTAGGCAATAAGATACTTGGTGATGGTATAGAATACTTATAATCTTTATTATCATATATCTAATATTTCTTCTGCCAGAAATTATATTTTTCTTTTAGAGTAAAAGAATTTTGCTAAGATTTGAAAGACTACATTAATTATATCAGCATAATGGTAAAAATAACTGAAAAAATTAAAAATATATTGATATCTATATGGAACCTACAAATAATCCATGTGAATAGATTATACAAAATCTGGGCAATTTATTCTCTGTGCATCTTGCTACTATTGTGAACAAGTAAAAACAAATTCAACTTGCAATAATTTAGATTATTTAGAATTTCAATGATTCCACAGGAATTGTTCTGGTCAGACTATACAGAACAACACTGTGCCTATATTATATATCACTGTTACCCAATATTGAAGAGCATATTGATGCTAAATTTAATAAAGTAAAAACATTCAAGTTAAAACATAAAGGCAAGCAGATTAAAAATGCTGAACACTTTTTCTGACATCTACATAAAAAGTTAAAGTTATGATACAAGTCACACCAAACTGAAAATCACATTTTTAAAAAGTACAAGAATTTATATGAAAGCTCTTAGCAAATTATCAAACAAAATAGATTATCAAATAAGAAACATAAGAAGCTAGTTATAATGCCCATTTGCTACAAGCTTTCAAAAAAACAGTGACCACCATTAATAATAATAATGATTTATATTCAGTCATGGATATTTAAAATCATGCATGTAAATCCAAGGGAAATTGTCTATAAGTAATAAAAATATCAGTAAAAAGAAAAATCAGCAGTGGAAGTGGTACAAATATTGCAAAAAGAGAGTTGATTTTATAATGTTCCTCAACGAAAAGAGATTATTTTATATCAGACTGCACATTAGATAATAGCACATTTAAAATGTAATTGAATACAACATGTTATACAATAAACTATTTACATCATCTATAATTAAATGTTGATTATTTAAAACAATTTTAAACTTTATTTAAACCTTTGCTAGTAATAACACACAAATATACAACACAGGATAGTTGACTATATGTTGTAAGTCATTGACAGAGCTGCCCTAAAATTTAAAATTTTACAATTGCAAGGTGTAAGTTTAAATACTCTGCAATTATCCCCACTGATCAGGCCAGTGATCCCAAAAGAATGAGGAATATCATCACTTTAAACATTTTGTAATCAACTAGTGTGTGTTGATTGTTTTTGTAATTTACTAACTTATGCTGTCTATTTGTGTGTTATTATTAAGAGAGATGTTTGTATTTAGAAAAGTTTAAATGAAATTTAACAATTTTCTGAACATTCAGCATTTTATGATAGATGATGAGAATAGTCCAATATATTATTACATTTAAAAAATCATCACAGAAACCTTTTAATATTTTGTTTATAAAGCAAAAATATTTTCTACATATCTTAATGTTTGATATTTCTCCAACAGTCAACTAAATCTGCAATAGAAAAAAAAAATATCATAGATACATTTTTAAGTAGCAAGTAAATTTGCAGTGAGTGCAATAAAAATAATAATTAGAAGATTTTAATTGTTAAATATGATTTATTGTAAGATACAAACATATTTTATATTCAACATATTTTGCTGAACAATTTCACATAATTAAATGACATAAAACAAAGATCAGATATGGTGGCCTGGGGATAACTATAATTTCAGATTATAACCTAAATTTATCTTCTGAATTAAAAAAAATCTTATTTATTGAAAAACCTTGGTGACAGAATAGATAAACAGCATAAGTAGAACTAGGTTAAGATAAATTAATTTGTTTTTTTCTCCTGAGGAATAAACTAGAAAAAAGTCCAACTAAGCAATATAGGAATATAGAGTGGAGATGTAAAAATTAATAACTTGCAAATTTACTGTTGCTGATTACTAAAAAACATTTTTAACTATCAAATAATAGTAGTTTAAACACCAGATAGAAAATATTCAAAATAGCTGACTAAAAACCCATTGGAAAATGTCATTTTTACAGTCTGCTTTATATCCATAGTGCCATAGAAATGTTGCTCTTATTAATTAAATATGCCAGTTGCTAATCTGTTGATGACTAATCACCCCAATGGATAAATATAAGTTACATTCATCTGATAATTATGTCAACATGATTTGAAAAATGATTGTTTCTGACACAAAAAGAAAACTGAAGACCTCATTTAAAAGAGAAGAATGCATCAATTATGCAAGCATTCTATGAGAGAAAGATGAAAAATATAAAAATAGTTAAAAGATACCAAGCACTAAATTGACTGTGATAAAACATCAATAAAATATTTTATTTCATTAACATTAATTAAAAAATGAACATGTTTCTTATTCTAAAAAACAAAATTGCTAATATTTGTTATTTCTTGAATTATTTGAATTTATATTTTTTAATTGTATAATTTAGATTTTTCTATCTCATTATTATTTAATATGTTTTGCTTATTTATGTATTATTGGAAATAATTATAGAAAATTTATGGGAGATAAACATTAAATCTAAACATTACTAGTGGTTATTATGGCTAATTTTAAAATGTTACAAGTTTTGTTCCATTATTATTTGCTATGCTTATCAGTCTTACATGTGATACAATAGTAAAAGATAATGGCCCACAAATTTTAAATAAAAATTTCAACTCATACAGTAATACAGAAATGATAATTTGATATTTGATAAATGTATAGAATTAATTTTGAGAAAATGCTTTCAAGCATGGCACATTAATTAGCTCAACACTGGCTTCAGAATATATGCTGGTCTTGATAAAAGCAATCTCTTTCAAATTTTAAAATTATTAATTCCTGTTTGAAGGAGTTCAAATACTCAGGAAATATAACCCATTTTTAATTGTGTAATATTCTTGTATAATTATTTATTATAAAAAACTTCAATTTGATTATCTAAAACAGAAGTGTTCTAACTGTGGCTAGTGAGTAAATTGTGGCTTTTTAATTCCAATCCCATGGCTATTTCTATCATGATAAATAAAAATACTTTTCCATTTATCATTATCTTAGATATAAAATTCATATTTTCCATTGTCTGATTGGCGAATGTATGTTTGTTCAAATGTCACATGTCAAATTTATAACCACTACATTTATGCCAAGTAAGTAATTCTGCTTTTAAATAAAAACTGCTGGAGAGAGACAAGGGCTTTTAACTATAAAGATATAGTTCATAATTTATATAAAGGTACCCAACCAGTGACAGAGATGTCCACAAATACAGATTCATAATTCAATGTTGAAATGATCCATACTTTCATAGTCCATTAATCTGACAAATATAGTTAAGATGAATGACATACTTAGCAATGTGCAACTTAAAATGTAATAAACTTTTGTACATTAGCAATATTTAATAAAAATATTGCAAAAATGATCGGTATTTTTGTACCCAATACTAATATACAGTAACCATTAATAAAGCTAAAATAGCTATTGCTACTATCAAAAAAAAAATTTTTTTTATTCAGAGAATAGTGTAGTCATTGTGCCATATCAATGTCATTCAGATTGTTGTGCAATTCTCACATTTGAAATGTTTTGCTTAATTTATATTAAATCTTTAAAGTTGCAAACATGAATTCTTATTAAATATTGCTCGAAACCAGTCTGGGGATGGGGACCATCATAGATAAAGGCTTCGGGTATTTTCTCTTGTAGCAATTATCATAAAAAATAAAATAAGCTTGTTTAGAGCTATTAGCAGGCTCTTTATATATTACATATTGGTAATACAAGCTATATAGGTCATGTGATATATGACTGATTTTTACTAATTCTTTGGTGCCTTTTGCATGCTTAATTGTACCATGAAAGCAACCTCTATAAATCTTAACACAAGATTATGACTCAACCTACTTTCTAATTATATAGTAAAATCTAAAGCATTTCGATTTGAAAATATGTAGCTAGTAAATATTTCCCTGATTAAGTCAAGTAACTCATTTAGAAATGATATTTATGAAATCTTTCGATTTACAGCAAGTTAATATTTACAACTTTTATAATTAAAAATATTTTGAAACAATTTAAAGTTGTAAACATTAATTCTTATTAAGCACATGGACAACACATAAATACATATAAGGCTTTAACCTTAATACTTTGCATCTTTTGAGTGATTAATTTTACCATGAGAATGACCTCTACAAGTCTTAACACAAGATTATGACTTTATAAAGATAAGAGTGGCCTTCTTATCTTCAACCTATTTTCTATTTATATAGGCAAATCTAAAGCATTTCAATTTCAGAGCATGAGCTAGTAAATACTTCACTGATTAAGTCCAGTATCTAAATATTAACTTGCTGTGAATTGAAATATTTTGCAAATATTAAATTCTAAATTAGTTACTGGGCTTAATCAATGAAGTATTTACTAGCTTCATGCTTTCAAATTGAAATGCTTTAGATTTGCCTTTATAATTAGAAAGTACTAGGTTCAAAATAAGGTTGTCACTGATATTTATGAAGTCATAATCTTGTGTTAAGATTTGTAGAGGTTGCTTTCATCATAAATTAAATCTTGAAAAAAATTGTTAGTGCAACTTAATTAAAAGAAGTTACAGGCCTTTACATAGCCAGGTTCATCTGATACTTTGCAATAAACATTTTGGTGAAACGGGTTGAAGAAAAAGATGCATGACAATGTTCTTTCTTGAATTCAGTCTGATTATGAAATAGTACTTATTGTACATGATAAATATTTAAATATTAGAAATTTATGAATACATTAAACTGTCAAAGTAATCTTTATTTATATATTTTGAAGAGAATTTCTATTTTCATTAATATGTATACAGATTCTATTATGTTCTATTACTACAATAAATAAATATACAAACACATCCCCAGTCTTCAGAAATTCATGTTTTCAAAAATATAATTTTTATTGCTTTCATTATGGATCATTAGTGAAGAAAAAAGAGAGTAAAAACAAAATAGTACTTCAGGTTAAAATGTTTATTGACCAGTGATCTAAGGTATTATGAAAACCCCAAAAGATATTGTTAAGCTGATATTAGATTTCCACATTATTTTTTAATATATATATCATTTCAAATTTAATGTTTAAAAACCATATTTACAGTGAATAGTAAATAATTTATATAATAATGTTTTAAAATTATAGTTTGAATATAAAATAAAATATTTTTAAACTGAATTTGGTTGATAGCATTTTATAATTAAGCATTGTTTTAGATAATCTGTGATTTTAAAAAAAGAAAATTTACTGTTTCTTATTATTGCTATTGGTTGCAACAAAGTATTATATTTCTGTAAAAATTATAAGATATGCTGTCATTTAAAAAAATGATAAATCATTTAAGCAAAGTCTAGAATACAATAACTATGAGATAATACTAAAGAAAATAAGATGATACACAATCAAGATAACATGAGCCAAATTTTAAGTAATTTGATTTCTGCAACATAGATACATACTTCAAAAATTACTGAGAAAAATGCCTCGTCAATTTTAAAAACAATAATAGGATATTAAACATATATAAAAAATGACAGTTGTGTCAAATACTGATGATAGCAATTGGGGGAAGATTTCAAACACGGTTTTATCACAATATATCATTGTCCATTTTAAGAAAGGTTATATAAAAACAAATAAACCAGTATTGTATGTAAACCTTAGATTTGACACTAGCTAGTAGCATACTTTTAAAATATTTACAAAAAACAGTGGCAAAAATTACACAGCATGTGAATTGGCAAAATAATGCTAAAAATGATTTACGACACAGGGATTCCATATGTCCCTAAATTATTTACATTAATTTAAAGATAAGTATTTTGTTCATTAAAATAGTGCAACAAAAAAATAGGGAATGAATTTTAGTCATCTAGAAATTTAAGACAAAATTATTGTTTTGAAAATAATTCTTCAAATCTCAAACATAATTAAAAATTATCAAATAAAAAAAAGAAAGTCGGCCTAAAAATATAAGAAACAAAGATTAATAATGCTCTTTTGAAGTAGAAGATAAGAAAGATTACTGAACTAGAATTAGCAGATGTTATCAACTACATATGTCTTGGTCACATTATTAATACAAATGGATATAAAATGGATGAATTTAATAATAAAATTTAATTTAGATGGAGTATATTTGATAAAAATAAATGTATATTAAAAAATATATAACTACATGTTTCAAATTAAACTTTTAAATATATTTTATGGTGACTTACACTTGAATTTAATCCATAGAATTTTAATGAAAGATCAATTGAGAAATTTCAGAGCTTACAGTGAAGTATAAGAAGATGCATATTGGAGTTAATAAAAAATTAAATGTGAAATGATAGATATCCTTGCCATTATTTTGAATTAAAGTGAAAGAAAGTGATATTGCACATATGACTATAAGAATTAACTTTAAAACAGGATTAATATTTTAAATTAAAATACAAAAGGTCATTAAAATTCTGAAACAATATCAAATTGAAGTATATTGATTTGAAAAGAAAGTTTACCAGGATAATGTTGATAAGAATATTAGCACATTGAAAAATGTACATGAAACATGGAAAAATCATCATTATATAATGGATAAAAAATCTCTCACAATAACTATTATATTTCTAATACTTATAGATAATTTAATATGTAGCAATTTAGCATAATTGAAATCATAACAAAGGCAAAAAGCAATCCAGTTTTTACATTTGACAATAAAACATTGCAAGACAGTAAAATACTTCATTTGGAGACAAAATCTTCAATTTTTTTGGAAAATATTAAAATTATATATCTATTTATTTTACTTTATAATTAAAATGCATCAAAAATTAATTCTGAGAAAATAGTTTTATTTTGAAGAAACTGCAACATTTTTGGGTGTACAGATACAACAATCAATTTATATCCTTTTTACAATTAAAGAAACATCTTTCCATATGAAAAATTATGGCAATAGTAATATTAAACATCACATGATCATCATTTCATATGCTTGCTCAAGTGGATAAAACAGGCAAAACTCTCCATACAGTAGTGCCACTTCATGCAAACCAGAGTAACAGTAAATGCAAGGTTTGTGCAAAAAATTCCTATCCAGAGTTTACTCATCCAACATTCCCAGACTGGTTTCTAGTTTGTGGCTTTTATCAGAGAGGAGACTTGTATTTAAGATCACTGCACCTAGATCTTAAAATATACTGCTCTGTAAACCAAAGCTTATCATTCATGAAAGCCACAAGCTAGAAACTAAATCTGGGGATATTGGATGAGTAGGCACTAGATAGGAATTTTATGCATAAACCTTTTTGTATCTATTGATTACTCTGGCTTGCAATGAGTGACACTATTGTATGGAGGTTTTTCTTGTTTTAATAGCAATATTTTTAGAACAATAAACACCACATGATCACCATTTCTTATACTTGCTTATAACTGTTATTAAAACTGTCAAAACTCTGCATATAGTATTGCCACATAATGCAAGTCACAGTAATCAATGGATGCTGGAAGGCTTGTGCATAAAACCCCTAATTAGAGCCTAATTATCCAATATACACAATCTAGTTTCTGGCTTGTGGACTTTGTCAGTTAGGAGCCTTGGATCTAAAAGCACTGCATCTAAATTTTAGGATATAATGCAAACCTCCAGCAACCACCATTTATCTCTACTTAACCACAAACTGAGTATTAAATTGAAATCAATAATATTTTCAATCCAAGCTCATTAGCTTATGTAGTCATGTAAGTCTGAACTCAGTTCAGTACTTATACATTGTGGTGTCTTTAGTTCTTTAATAACCATAGCCACTACTTTTTAAGCCCATAAACTTACATGATTACCATTTATTATACTTGATTATAAATGTTATTTGATTGCATTGAGTGGCAAAACTTTATGGAGAGTTTTGTTTGTTTTTATTTGTCTCAGAACAGCTTGTCAGTTGCATGTCTAGTAGATTAATAAAATTTCATGTTCTTTTTTAAATTACATAAAAACTATAAGCATGATGTTAACCCAAATGTGGGCATTTGATACATCATTTGATTAGCTTTTGAAAGACCTATCTTGCATTAAAACAAGATAAAATTTGATTTTTTTACAATTATTTTTAAAAGTAAATGAATTTATTTATTTTATTTTCTGGTCAATTTACTAGTTTACACAAGGTGATAAAAGGCAAAAAATCTTTAATGGCCTTATAAACCTAATATAATGGACTAACAATACACTGATAATTTGTATATGGAGGAATTCAATACAATAAACATAATTATGAATTATCATAAGTTATTAATTTTAATTTTTAATATTTTTAATTTTTAAAAATTATTTTTAATTTGTTTGCATTTATATTGGTGTGTGTACTATATAATATTAAATCATTTATGCTCTTTATTATACAAATATTTGAAATACAGGCTCTCTTCTCATACCTGGAGGCTAACTGTAAATACGCAGTATACAAATTCAAATATATTATATAGAGAGTAAGTGAAAAACAAACTCTTAACAAGCTTCAAAAATACCCTCAACCCCAGACCATGGTTTCTGCATCTAGCATCATTAGTGAGGTGTTAAGGATTAAAAATACTAGAACTAGTCTAGCATTTTATCAATGCCTAACTATTGAGAAAAAAATCTGAAACTTTCAGACATTTAAATGTCCAAAAATCCAGCTATCTAACTCAAATAGCCATATGGGACTGAACTAAGTTCAGATACACCATATATTAATAGCTCTAGCAATATAAAATCGCTGAAGCCTTAATAGCAAAAAACTAAAATTAAATTGATAAAAAATCAAGTCAGATGACCTAATTTTAATAAAGCTCGTATTTACAAATGTTACATATAAAGTAAAAAAACAAACTCTTAACAAGCTTCAAAAATACCCTCAACCCCAGACCACAGTTTCTGCATCTAGCATCATCAGTGAGGTGTTATGGACTAAAAATACTAGAACTAGTCTAGCATTTTGTCAATGCCTAACTGACTTGATTTTTTATCAATTTAATTTTAGTTTTTTGCTATTAAGGCTTTGGCAATTTTATATTGCTAGAGCTATTAATATATGGTGTATCTGAATTTAGTTCAGTCCCATATGGCTATTTGAGTTAGATAGCTGGATTTTTAGACATTTAAATGTCTGAAAGTTTCAGATTTTCTTCTCAATAGTTAGGCATTGATAAAATGCTAGACTAGTTCTAGTATTTTTAATCCCTAATACCTCACTGATGATGCTAGATGCAGAAATCGCAGTCTGGGGTTGAGAGTATTTTTGAAGCTTGTTAAGAGTTTGTTTTTTACTTACTCTATATATAACATTTGTAAATACGAGCTTTATTAAAATTAGGTCATCTGACTTGATTTTTTAACAATTTAAATTCAAATATAATAAAAAGTTGTTTTATGGAATATCATTAAGTTATTAATTTTTAATATGTTAAATTTTTGTAGTGTAATTTTGAGCATAGACATAATGGTTTTCAAAAGGCACATTTATATTTGTATTAGTGTATTTGTATTTGTTCTTGCATCATGTTTGTATAACAAGTAATGATTTACATATATAGAGGAGTGCAATGTAAACTTTAAAAATTGATAATCTAATATACAGAAAGGTGACAGTTGATACAACAATCACCAAATTTATTGGGCATAGTACTATGTGAAAATATAAACACTTAAAACCAATAAGAAGAGACTTCACATGGTATGTGTATAGTGGTAGCCACAATGGTTAAGCATATACCACATGGTGGAATTGTATGCAGGCAAAGAATCAAATTGTGATTCTTGTTTTTTATCTATGCTTTAATGCTTATGCTGTGGAGTCAGTAGTTTTGCAACATCTTGCGCCACCTTATTCTCAAGTCTATAGCTAGCAAATGAACTGTATGCAAATAAATTATATCTCTGTGGAACAATAAGTATAACAAGATAGCATCACTGGGGTGCATAAAGAATATAAACATCATTGATATACATGAAAAATATAAAATAAAGAGATGAAACTCATTTTATTAGTGATACAGATAGTAGCCTACAATTTCTAGTTTTAGATAGACAAGAAGCTAATTTTTATGATGACAAATGCATGTACACCTTCTGGAAATGATTTGTTTTGTATCTTTTATTAGGATGAATCTTATTCTTATAAACACCTTTGAGCTTTGTCAACTCTTGGGGTACAATATAAAAATGAAGAATTCTTATGTGAATACCTTTTTGGAGATTGTAAAGCATGTATGAAGTATTATATATAGTTTGAAAGATAATTTTGTGAGGAATACAAAGAAATTATCACTGAGAATGTAATTTAAGCTTAGTTAATGATGAATTAGTAATTATGAACAAACAATAAAGTAATAATTATGTCAGATGTTGAAATTTTTTTTTCCTTATTTTTTAAATGGTAATTACTATTTGTCATACACTTATAGTTTTCTTTTGTTTATTTAATTTATATCATTTGTAACATTTTTTGCTCTAACATGATTAAAACTGAAGTCATTGTGAAAATTGTGTCTCAGGTCAGTTTTTTTAAATTTTCAATATGGCACCTGCAAACACAACTAGTTAATATTGTCAGACAAGAACAAAGCTAAAAAGTAAATGTTTAAACTTTAGCAGACAAGAAATAGTTAGTTACTCATGCATATTTGACAGAATTGAAAATCCAAAGTGTAGGGTAATTGTTCCTATTTCAACAATAATCTGATCAATTATGACCATTATAAATTTTTTAGCAAATTGTAATTATTACGTATTTATTAACAAAACAGATGCCTTAACTGTAACAAAGAATTTAACCTTGGTTAAATTGCCCTGAGCTAGCATAAATGATTTTTAAATTTTGTTTAGCATTTGAATTCCTTTTAAACTGCATGTTTTTCATCAACCCTAACTTATTTATTTATGTGTAATTTTTTGTAAGCAACATTTTCTCTAGTGTTTATTATTTTTGAAGATTGAGCTTGGAAGTTTTGGCAAAACATTGCTTTAGTCAGTATAATTTTTTCAATAATTTTTTTTTGTTTTATTCTACTTGTCATAAATACACATAATGCACCTCAGAGAAAATAATAATGTGATCACAATCATTTACAAAGAAACATAGAAATAAATAGATGTTGTAACTTAAAAAAAAGCATTCTAGAGAGTAATTTCTGAACCCTTTCATGAGCAATATAAAAAATGTAAATATATTTTCCACAGTCAATTTCAGATGCAATAATGTTTAGGTCATGACATAACATAAGATGTGGCAGTGCATGTTATAATCCAAAACAATGAAACAAACATAGAGGCTACATTTGAATTGAATTAGAAAAAGACTGAGTGAAATGATACATTGTACTTCAATGAAATCAAGAGTTTCAAATATCTTTCCAAGTAATTTGCAATAGTGTGGGTTTGGAAAAAGACTAGTAAATGTAATCAGCAATAAAATAAAATGCACTATTACATTTCATGTAGTAAATCATGATCTAGAAAGCCTATGAGATTAAACCCCTTCTTATAGATTGGAAGAATACATTAAACCATAACACCATCTCTTCACTTACAAGGAATACTTTAAACCATTAAACAACGGAGAGTTTGACTTTGTTTTGAATTGTTTAAGTAATACTTTAGTTATCTAAAGGACAACCCAGTAACTATTTATCAGTTTTCATGCAAGTCCTTTAATACAATTACTTCTATCCATCACCAAATTTTAGAGAAGCTGTAAATTTTTCCCTTCTGTTCAATTTTTTCACCATTTCAAACCTAATTATGTACTCATGTCATGGTAAAATTTAACATTTTACTATCATTTTATATGATCCATTTTCTTTCTTCATTTTGTGATAATATTGTAGTTTAAATTTTCAGTAAAGATGCACAGTTTAAACTCACCTATTTTTAACAAGATAATAATCTTCTCCATCTTTACTTCCATAACCAACTACCAAAACAGCATGGGTCAGAAAATTATTTCTACAATGTGGCTCACTGTAGATTCCATTTTTATAGAATTTTAATGAAGGTTGGCCAGCATCTATTGAAACTGTTATGGGACCAACTGTGGCTATTGCTGCTTGTAAATCATTTTCACTTTGTGGCTTGATATGTACATAACCGGTGCTAGTAACTTTTATACTACTTGTGTTGAACTGGCAAGAATTTTCCTGCAAATAAATATATTAATTATATATTGTTGTAGAGCAACATAATAAGTAAATTTTTCATCATTTGTAATAAAAAATATAATAATCATAATAAATTTGCAGTCTTAATAATTAGCTACCTTAACTTTCCTTACCATTCCCCACTCTACACATTTCATATTCTTCTTTATTTCACTTCTTCCCATTTCCAATTTATCTTTGTCCACTCTATTGTCATTAGATCTAGATTCCCCATATCTTTTTCTAAACCCAGCATAAAAACAAAGAATCCACTTTCTATATAATGACTTTGTTTATATTTATTTTTCCACAACTCCATTATTTGTACACTTCTGCTTGTAAGCATATACATTTAATTAACAGATGCATAATATTTTCCATGCCTTCATTACATAAAGTGCTGACTAAATCACCCACATTTCTTCATTTATGTGTATATTTCTTTATTGCTAATCATCCCATTTGAGCCTTAAACAGTAAACAACTTTTCTTGCTATTAATATAAATTAACTCATACCGAATATGCAGTATACTTATATATATATTATAATGGGATGATCCTTTTCAGGACTTGAGGAAGTCGCATCTAACTATAGTCGGACTTTGAGTCTTCTTATAGAATGCCATGGATGATGTGATTTAAAATATAATCCAATGCACTCCTCTAATAATAACCGCGTTACTCTCGGAATTCGAGCTCAGAGTAGAAATCGCAATTGACTCTCTACAGGCATTTCCACAAATATCCCATAGTAATGATAAATTTAGTATAAGCTATATATAACTTTTTTATAAATATTAAATCACTAAGTTGATTCAATATAAATATATGCATGAGTATATATATTTATAATTATTGGTTTTATAAAATGACTAAATAAAATAAACAAATGAGACCTGTTTAATTTTTAAATCAAGTTTAACACATTTTAATCCGTAATAGAAACAAAAATATTATCACACAAATAATAAAAATATTAAAATTTAGAATTATAATCTGCGCTTACATATACAATAATAAACTATTTATCATTAAAAAAAAAAACATAATGTAATTATTTACATATATATAATTTAAAATCATGTGTATAATAAATAATACCACCATACATTATAAATCTACATATTGTGTCATTAAAATGATTCAGTGTGTGTCATATGTCTATATAAGATAACATCCATTCACACTAGATTAATAATAAAATGTATTCTGATATTAATTATGTATGTTTAAAAAGAAATTATGATAATTGTCAGGTAAGATCCAATTTGGAATATAATAAAACTTACTTCCAAATTGAAATAATTTAAAAACTTTTACCTTTGTCAGCCATCATTTTCATCAGAGCATATATCAAAATATCAACATCTAAATTTTATTGAATAAATAAAAATAAAATGTTCATCTTATCAGTTCTTCAATTTAATATACGAAGTAATTTTTCCACGTAAATATAATTATCCCCAAAGGAAATAAAGTTTAAAAGCTCTTAAAGTACACAATGAAGTAATCCAAGATGAGAAAGAATAACGGTTGTATATCCCTCCTTAGATGAAATAAGATGATGAATGTTGAAAGATAAAGTTCATTGATCATCCTTCGAAAAGGTAATCCAAATATTCATTCTTTTAAATATTTGCATAGTAAAATATTTAAAATCTTCTTCAATATAATACTCCATTATTAAGGCAACTTTTTTAGTGGAAATTATGATGATTATACTTTAGGCATTAAGTAGAAATACATTTATATGTTCAGGTTTAAAACATCAGCAGAAATCCTTTGCATAAATTGTCTAGCCAAAGAATATCTTTATAAATTTTTGTCTTCTTAAATATATATTTTGAAAGCTTATTTCGAAGATGTTGATAACCCTTATAACCTTGTCAATTTCAACGATTATTTTTTTATAGTTCTTGGTAATATTAAAAGTAAATTAATTACGTGAAGACAGTTTCAAAATGATGAATCTTCTTTTTTCTTAAATGTGTTCGAATTTAGAACACATTTAAATTTACAGATGTAGTTATTACCTTGATAACTAAACAGAAGATTATTGTTATAACAATGTTAGTTCATTTTTATACTGGATTACTTTCTGCAAGCATATCACATAATCATGCTCACACTCTCTATTGTTTAAAATATACAATTTTTAATGAACCCCAAACGTTTATTTCCTTTGTTTCAACTGATAAAATGCAATAATGAGTTAAGGCTTTGTCAAATGTCAAGTTTTAGTTAATAAAAAAAATACTATTAGTTAGAAACATTTATTTATGTGTGTGTATAAAGAAATTAGAATTATTCATTTTTAGAATTATTCTTTTAATACTAACCAGTTTGTGTATATAGCTGATATATGAACAGCTTAAGATAGGTGTATGTTATTTATATCTGTTGATTTGATATAGGCACAATTAAATTCACAAAGAAACACAAATTGTTTTAGGTGAGGCTCATATGGTACTCTCACAAAATATATATTGAGACAGAATGGGTTCAAATCCAGTCACAAATAATATTATTTAATCGGTAACATATGTAGATGTAGATATCTATATATAATATTTAATTTTTTTATTATGTGGTGGTGGTTACAAATACACCAATGCGGGAGAGGGACTCTGTCATTTTGAAATGATATATATGTGCATGTGACAAATGCATGCATGAATGGATTAAGTAGTGAAAGGAGAGAAATGAGATTTTGTTTCATGCTTTAAAAACTAGAAGTTTTCAGAAGAATGAGATTCCATTTTCTGTTATATTAAAATAGAAGCTACGACATGTGTTTTCACATGTCTAACAGATCTGGTTAGTCCTCATTGAAAATCAGAAGTGAGATAAAAAAGAAGCTTCTAGAACAAATGGAAGGGGCTATAAAAGTGAGCCACCCAGAATGCATTTTATCTTTTTCTGGCAGAGCTACAACTATGAACACCTAAAAGGTTTTAAATATTTAGCTTATTATAATGGCGATTTAAAAAAAAATGTTGGGGTAATAGAAGGCCACATCGGATTCAAACCCCTAATTCCAACCTGCTGCAGCTTCCTCAACCAATAAGGCCATGATGCCTCAAAACAAGACATAATTCCCAACATGGAACCAGGATGAATCTCACCAGCCAATGGACATGAAGATCTCAAACCATTGCCTTGATTTGCCTGATTTATCTATGGAACAGAACTCTTTAATAAATAAATAAATCTGCTTCTACTACTTCCCCAGGGAAAGTCAGGTAAAGTACTTTAATTACTGATTTTTTAAAATTTTCTTTATGAAAAGGAAATTTTGTACTTACAATAATAAGTGAAGGTGATGTATGAACTAATTTAATAAGGTTTCCTTAAAGTGTCATTCCAGTATGGACATAATAAAGTAATTAGTGTCAAAAGTCACGTGATACAAACTTTTTTGTAGTGTCGACCTTCACTACTTGAGATATGTATGAGAGATCTATTAGATAGAATGATGAATGTGTGTGATTTGAAATGACAGAGTAATAAATACATTGTTTTTATAATATTAAAAAAATATACAAAGAAAGTAGAGTGTTGAATTAGTTATTTATTTATAAATCCATTTATTTAGTTATTTTTTTTCCTATGTTAAAAAAAAGAAAGAAGTCTTAACCCCATTCATGGCTACTCCCAGCTGTGATGCCACCTGACCATAAGACTGAGCTAGATGATGGTCAAAACCTCTCTCACATAAATAGTGTTCTTGATGGTAATATATCAACTTTGCGTAATTCTTATATTCATATAGGATTGGCGCTTGGTGTCCTTCAGATGACCATAAATATGTGTTGACGATATATTACAGTTGTGAGAATAAATCCATAAGTTTTGAATAATATTTTAGGTCAGAACCACTTAATTAAATAAAAATACATAGGCACATATATTGATACATCATTTATACATATTCGGTAGCGTACACCTGTCTAGTGAGAGGTAATGGGTTTTGTTATAATATATATATAAAATTAAGAGCGTGCTAATATATATATATATATATATATATATATATATATAACTTTTTTAATCTCTATACTAGTTCTCCTTCTCCCCAACTTCATATTTTTATTAATGTATCTATTCTTATATTCCATTTTTTATGATTTATATTGCATACATAGTGTGACAGAATGTGTTCAAACCTGGTCACAACAAGTGCAAAAAGTGGTGGTCATCATACACATATGATGACTATTAAATTTAGTCTTCTTAACTTTAATTAATTTTGCTTATTATATTGCATGGTTATAGTTGTTTAAATATATAGCTCAGAAAATGGAAAGTTGTGCTCTGTTGCTATGAAACATTTATGTATGTAAGAGTTATGGATATGCACCTGAATAGGTTTAACTGTTGGGAGGAGAAAAATGAAGTTTTCTTTTGCTTGATAGTTTATGAGAAGCATAAAAATTTCCAGAATAAGTGAATTTTAAAGGGTTGGAATGCTTCTACGTGTCTCCATAAGCATCTGGTTTAGAAGAAAACAAGACAAAAAGAAATAAAAAACCAGTGAACTTTCTAGAAAAATTGAGGGGTATATAAAAAAAGGACCTAGAGTGCTATTGGTTTAGTCCCTGCAGAGAGCAAAGTAAATGTATAGTGATATTGTTAATGCAGCAGAGATTTATATAATAATTTCATATCAAATGATGGCAGAAATAGAAAGGTGGGAGTGAGAATCTAATGTATCTGGTTCAAACCCCAGCCCCAGATAATTGTATGCTGCTATTACTGATAAAGAAAGAATATGCCTCATTGCATTAAAAGATACAGCCATTATCAAAGCTGTGAATCATCAATTTTCAGCAAATAAAGATTGGTAAAAATAAAGAAGAAACCTGCAAAGAGTCAGACATTCACCTGGATTTATATTAAATGGTAAATGTGTTTTCATTCTATGAGCTCCCCAGGGAAAGGCCTGTTGTATAAATTTTTTGTATTGATTTAGATTTAAATTCCATAACAGATTCTCTAGATGTTATTATAAATTCAACTTAAGAGTAATTACAAAAAAATAATTTGTGCAAGCTTGTTATTATCATTAATAGTTTTGTCATGCCCTGAAAAAGAATAATGGTCATGAAATAATAAAATTTTAAAAAAATTCTTTTCTCTCTTTTTTTGACTTTTAAACCTTGACTCAAATGTAAATTGCATATATGAAAGCATGCTGTGTGTGTATTTAATTGAAATGTCAGAGCATTAGCTCCATGTATTGAAAGGTTGTTCTTTTCTCATTTATATAATAATTCAATTGACATTAATTTGTAAACTTCAAATAAATTTTATGTTCGCTATTAAAATCACATGTATAATAACTGTTGTTATAGTTTTTGTGTACTCATAGCCACTCATGAATGTTTATATATAGACAGATCCTCAATTATCACATGGTACTGAAATACAAGGATGATTATTTCCCAACTCATATCTATTCTTGGCAGCAATGCCACCCTCACCCCCCTGAGTCTGAGCTAGTCAATGGTGAAACCTCTCTAATATATATTTATATATATTAAAATGAGGAAACAGTTAAGTTACTCATAATTAGTTTATTCCCTTCATGTAATTTTTATTTTATATAAGTTTGACACTTGGAATCTGCTAGATGTCCATAAATACATATGGGGATTTTTTTTTGTCATAGATTAGAATAATCCATACAATAGACATAGGCATTTTATATATATTCTCATAGGTAATAGATTTACATATATGTATATGTGTGGGAATAAATATATACACATATGTATATGGTTCGATCAGAAAAAGGTTTTGTTGCAATGGTGCAATGAACTAAGGGTCTCTTGAAGAGAAGTAGAGTGGGATTGGAAATAAGAAAGGAGAAACACTGGTATAACTTCCAGATATTCCAATTTTGAAAATATATGTTTTGTATATTTGCTTAAAAAATGAAGTAAACCATCGGAGTTCAGAATATATTATACAATGAAGGCAGAAATGTATTTAAACTTATGTAGAGATGAATCCATTTTAGCAAGATTTGGAAGATTAAATAGAGGGTAAAACAAAATCATAGAGTGGAGAGTCAGTGAGGCTAATAAGAAAGCAGCACATAAGTGTTGGGCTTGAAGGATGATATTCAAGGCTTTCAGTAAAAAATAAGAACACAATCAAATAGAGGGTAAAACAAAATCATAGACTGTCAGTGAAATTGTAATTGAGGGTAACAAGAAAACAGAACAAAATAAGAAAACAAATGAAAGAGTTTATGAAAACAAGGGCACATAGGTAAATAGACCAACAGAAATGGGATCAGATAGATATTTTGGAAAGGATTATGGGGAAACTAGTTTGAGACTAGATTCATAGAATTGTAAAAGAGACTGAGTAGTTTAGAACAGAAGATTGGTATTAAAATCAAAAATGATCTGGGGAAACACAAAGATGAAGGCATGGAAAACCTAGATCTAAAGAACTCAGATGAACAGAAACAAAACACCCAGTTAAACCTCACATAAAAATCCATAGCAGTGGTACAAGGGAATACAAACCAATTCATAAAAGTTTGGCCATTTTCTGGTAGAATGGGGAGATCCCAATATAGCATATATGCAGTCTGAGGAGATATTTTAGTATAAACCCCATGACAGAGGTAATATAACTACTGCATGTAGTAACTTCACTACCAATGATCAATCATGGTGGGACATACTGTTTCAACTACCTGTGACTTTTTAAGAGTATCAGAAACAGGTTAGAGTGTCCTTTTGGTCCTAGGGCAGACAAAAGTTGACACACTCAAATTATAAAGAAGTTCAGGGAAGATTGTGGTGATAATTATTTACAGTTCTTCCATAGACAGGTGTCAGACATTGAATGTGTGCATATAACATATCCATGAGGGCGGAGTAGATGATGTTGGGAGCAGGGAAAGCATCTATTGAAAGATTGCTGATCTGCTCAATGCTGTTGATATGAGCTTACATGATTATGATGGGCAGTTTGAGTCAATAAAAAAGGTGGAAAAGTGCAGAGAATGGAAGCAGAAAACTTCCTAAAATAGAAAGAGGTACCTGAAGGGTCTTGACCACCTGAGAAGCCAAACTTTGGATCAGAATGGACAGCAAGCAAACAGATGAGGTAATACTACAGATAAAAAAGTAACTAGCAGGTAAACACATAAGGAGATAGGAAATGTTGTAAGAGAGCCATTTAATTACACAAGAGGTATTTGAAGGCTTTTGAACAGGGGAGTATTGTGACAGAATAGATTCAAATTCGGTCACAATAAGTACAAAAGGTGGTTGTCATCATACCTATATGGTGACTATTAAATTTAGTGGTTTTAATGTTAATTACTTTTGCTTATTATATTGCATGATTATGGTTATTTAAATATATATCTCAAAAAAAGGATTTATGCTGTTTCAAAACATTTATGTATGTATATGTTATGGATGTGCACATGAATAAGTTTAACTGTTGGGAGGGGAGAGATGAGGTTTGCTTTTGCTTGATTGTTTATGAGAAGCATATAAATTTTCAGAATAAGCGAATTTGAAAGGTGTGAAAAGCTTTTACATGTCTAGATAAGAATCTGGTTGGGCAGAAAACAAGAGAACATAAAATAGAAAACCAGTGAACTTTCTAAAAAAAATGAAGGGGTATAAACAGAATGGATTCAGAATGCAAAAGGTCTTATCCCTGCAGAGAGTGAAGTAAACATATAAAGATATCATTAACACAGTGGTGATTGACATAATAATTTCATATCAAATTGTGGGAGAAATGGAAATGTGGGGGTGAGAATCTAATGCAGCATGGTCAAACCCTGCCCCCAGCTAATTGTATGCTGCTATGACTTATAAAGAAAGGTATATTTGCCTCATTGGATTAAAAGCTACTGCCATTATCAAAGCTGTGAGTCATCAATTTTCAGGAATCAAAGATGAGTAAAAATAAAAAAGAAGCCTCACATTTAGTCATACATTTACCTGGATTTATATTAAACTGTAAATGTGTTTTCATTTCTATGAGTTTCCCAGGGAAAGGCAGGTAGTATAAATTTTGTCTTGATTTTGATCTAAATTCCATAACAGATTCCTTAGATGTTATTACAAATTTAACTTAAAAGTACTTACAAAGAAATAATAAATTGTGCAAGTTTGTTATTGTTATTAATAGTGGTGTCATGCCCTGAGCTAGACCAATGGTCATGAAATAATAAAATAAAATAAAAACTAAATAAATAAAATAGAAGAAATTTCTTTTCACTCTCTTCTCAACTTTTAAACCTTACCTCAAATATTGATTGCATATATGAAAATGTGCTGAGTGTGTATGTTAATCTAAATGGCAGAGCATTAGCTCCATGTATGGAAGGGTTATTTTTTTCTTGTTTACATAATAATATTATTGACTAATGTTAATTTGTGAACTTTTAAAAAATTTTATGTTGTCTATTAAAATCACATGTATAATATATTGTTGTTATATTTATTGTGTACTTGTAGCCATTCGTGAGGGTTTATATGTAGATGGATCCTTGATTATTATGGGGTACTGAAATATGAGAGTGATTATTTTCTGACTCATATCTCCTCCCAATAACAATGCCACCTGCCCTGATTCTGAGCTAGTTGACAGACAAACCTCTAATCTAAAGTTATAAATATTAAATTACTTATCAGTAGTTTATTCCCTTCATGTAATTCTTATTTTATATAAGTTTGGTGCTTCAAATCTGCTAGATATCCATAAATACGCATTGGGAAAATTACTTTTTTTGTCATAGATTGCAATATTCCATAAAATAGATGTAGGCATTTTTCATATATTCTCATAGGTAATACATTCAAATATATGTATACATGTGGAGATAAATATATACACATATGTCTATGATCCAATCAGAAAAGGAAGATTTTGTTACAATAGTGACATCTATCTCTTTTATATAAAATTAATTATAATCTATTAAAACAATATAATATGATTTCTATCTTAAAAATATTAGACTAATGTTTTATAATGAGTTATTTATTTATACAGCATTATAAATTTAATTTGTAACAAGCATTTGGTCATCACTTTTCTTCAAATGTGCTATATAGATTTAAACACTACAGAAATGATGGCCTTTCTAAACTCAAAAAATCTTTTAAAAATATATAATGAATTTACTCCATCTTTTTAAACTAAGAATATATGTATAGGCAAATCATAAGCAATTAGAAATGATAGCATGAAGAAGTTAATTAAATAGAATTAAAGTGATTAATTGAAATCTTCACACTCTCATTTCTAAATGCTTAAGATTTTACCTATACATATAAGTTTAGATTAAAAGGTAGAGCATATTCATTGTATTTTTTCAAAAGAGTTCATCTTGTGGTTTTCAAAGGGGACTATTCCTGAAGTGTGAAAATCTATGCAGAGTATGTGTAGATGAGTGATTCCCAACTGATTGTTACAAGTTAAATTCATAGTCCTGTATATATACTCATGTTCAGTAATGTGTAAAAAATCATGAATTATTAAAACATAGTAAATCGAGTTAAAAATAATCAATTGAACTCTTCATGCTCTCATTTTTAAAATGTTAAGTAAAGATAAAATGGATTCATTCTCTCTTTTCAAAAGATTTTATCTTGTGTTTGGAAGGAGAATATTCTTAAAAGTGTTTAAATCTATATAGCATATGCATAGAGAAATGAGTATTAAATCATTGTTATTATTGTTATAATAGTTTTATAGTTCACTCATATAAAAGCAGATGTCTCTATGTATTTTCAGATGGCTGGAATAATACTAGAGTAAGATTATTCTGTAAAGGAAGGGGTAAGGACACTAGAAAGTTAAACAATTTTAGACTGATAGTAGTACCATCAGTACTATGCATTTTTGTTTCATATATGATGGTTGGAAAAGTAGCTAAATATATAGTAGAAAGTTATATCATTGGAAAAATGCAAAGTTTTAGATCAGGAGTATACATAGAAGATAATTTATTTTTAGTCACCCAATATTAGTCAATTTTTCCACTTTGTCCAGTCTACATTTACTTGGTTATAATCTGCATTTGTATGTAACTAAATAAATATTATCAGTGAATGATAGACTGGTCATCTAATCAGAAAGTTTTAATTTTATTTCTTTTGATGATAATATTCAGATCAGATGGTGATTTTACATTCTGTTGAAATAAAAGCCATAATTTTCTTCTGACTATTTTCTTCTAATAAAATACAATATAAAGTGTAAAAATATAGAATTAGTACTAGTTAATTTTTATGAAATCTAAAGCAAGAATCAAGAAATTTTTCTTCAGTCAACAAAATTATTTTTTCATTATCCGAATAAAAAAGAAATCAGTTTATGTCTAAGCACAAATCGCATGCTTTTTAATTTAAGAGTTAATATAACTTTTTTATAATAAGAAATTATATTATGAGTTTACATAGAAAAATTTAGTGAGGAGAAAGGTTAATATCATTAATAGTTTATACAATTCTAAGTAATAAGGTATTGAATATTGTGTAACCAAAGTTAGGTGGTCAGATTTAGTGAACAAAAAAAGGCATATAATTTTACAATATTATAATTTTCTTTAAAAATGTCAGATTTTAACAGCAGTGTGGTGAGTAGCATTATATGATTTTATATAACAGAGCAATAATTGCATCAATTATTAACAAATCATTAGTTGGGTGAATATTATAATAAACATTTATATAACAAAAAAGCAATAGGTATTTTTTTTCTAATCAATGACAAAAATATATTTTGTTCTATTAAATTTTGACCAAAGAATTATTATATGTTGCTTAATTAGCAGAATCATGTGTATCATTACAAGTAGTATTATAACTCTGACAAAAAGTCTGTGTATTAGATTAATCAACTTTATCAGCAGTATTTTTTACGAGATTACAGAACTCGAAGAAAGAGTCATTTGTTATTGTTTCCTCAACTGTTTAATACACATCATTATAAGATTTTTTGTAATTCCAAAAAAAATGCAGCCAGTTAAAAATTAAGTAACAACAGAATAAATACAGGTTTAAATAAGATGATAACAATTAATGAGATGTAAATTTTTTTTACAGAACCACAATTATTAAATATCACATGATCACAATCTTATACTAGCACATAATTGTTTTCAATTTCATTCTCATAGTTTTGTAGTTAAGTAGAGATAAAAGGTGGGTGCTGGAGGGTTGCATTAGAACCTAAGATCTAGGTGCAGTGCTCTCAGATCCAAAGCTCCTCACTGATAATGGCCACAAGCCAGAAACTAGTCTGGGGATATTGGATGGATAGGCATTAGATAGGAATTTTATGCACAAGCCTTCTGGCATTCATTGATTACTCTGGTTGGCACAGGGTGGCAATACTGTATGGAGAGTTTTGCTTTGTTTATAATTATTAAATATATTATTTTTAATTAACAGTCAAAGAATTGGACTAAAATATATTTATATTAAAGATGTATATTATAGCAACCTGATCTACATAAGGATAAATGTCTTCTGTTGTAATTCCAGTATCTTCAATGTATTGAAATGTTTTAGATAGCCATCCTCCTTCACAACCAGAATTTCCTACAAATAGATATAAAGAACATGAATAGAAGAATTATCAACAAATACTAAATCAACAATTACAAAAAATGTTTGAATAATAAACTATTTCATTTGCAGCTAACAAACTACTAAGAACAAAATAAACAGATATTGGTTTTATAGTACAATTTTTATGTTGAAAAAATAATACCAATGGGCATTACTTCTTAAGTATTTCTTTTGTAGATAAGTTGCTTTTTGCCAATATTCCTTTAGCATCATAGTAGGATGACAACCTTAGCACTAATGTGGGCTTTGAGCATCATCAGATTTTCAATGAAATAGATGGCTGAAGAATTGTGAGTTGAAGTAGATTGAAGCCTGTCCATTAAAGTATGAAGATTGGCTATCTTAATATAAATTTGAACTCTGATTGTATATATGTATGGAGATGGTAATCTGGACCAACTGATGAGTGCTGGTTTAGCACAAAATACATATACTGGTGATTATTTATCTTTTCAACATATGTGTGATCAGATTGGTCAGCAATATGGGATGCCATGGAGAGTTAAGTGTCGTGTGAAAGTCTCAGTTTGAATCTTATATATATATATATATATATATATATATATATATATATATATATATATATATATATATATATATATATATATATATATATATATATATATATTAGTTTCCAACCAGTAACCACCTAAACATTCACAGTAAATATAGCAACCAATATTTCTAACTGCTGTCAAGGCAACCTTCACACCTTTTAATAGCAAGAATGGAAATATATATATATATATTATACAGTTTGAGTGGTGTAGTAAATAGCTACAGATTTTGACTCTCAGATCGACATCTCATTTTTTAATAATATACTTTCAAACAATTAGCTATTTATTTGTAAATATTAATACAAAAAAACATTCTGTAAAAAATTTATCAAGTTTAAACTTACAACAAATAATTTTCTAGAAAAAACGCGATAAAAATTAATAAATATAAATTCCCATTTGGATATTTTGTACACTTGAGATGTAGAGATTGAATTAAGCTATAACATTAAAATGAAATATTATTAATAAAAAGTCTATGCAGAAATATGATTGCATTCTTAAAAGTAAAGGTTTATGTTTTAACTAGTGCTTATTTAGAGTTCTGGAACTAAACATTTAATGGAAACGCAATAACAAAATATCATTCCTCACAAAAATGTAAATTAATGAATTCTACAATTGGTGAAATGGTGCATTATAAATATAAAGCAATTTGTTTAATAATAGGGAGAAATGTGAAAACATTAGAAACTCAATTAAGTGATATTTATTTGAATTGTTAACATTTATATTTTAAAATGTCCACTTAAGTAAACATTTTCTTAATTAAACAATTGGGAAATAAATGTTGTGTAATGGTAAAATGGAGGATAGAGAAGGCTAAAAAAGAGAATCTGATGAAGACAGCATGGTACATTTGCAACTGTGATTAATAATAAAAGTCTTTTTGTTGAAAAGTGTAACATTCTTGAAATTTAATATTATAATGGTGAAGTGTAACAAAATAATTTTTAAATAAATTATGCCAAATAAATTGAAAATTTTAAAGATACCTTTAAATGGCAACATGGTTCAGTGATATAAAACAAATGATAGTTTCTTGCATTCATGAATTAACTGGAGAGAATAGATGCCAACCATTCTGCAGTTGACTTAGCAAGTGGTAAGCAAAAAAATATATATGAAATGAAAACCTCCATATGGAAAGGAAATTATTTATATAAACTATTGTTCTAAAAGAGCAAATTAGTTTAACACAAATAATGATACTAATATGAAATCATTACATTTTTGCAATAGCTTTATCATGAATTTAGAAATGAAAATATAAAGCCAAGAAAAAATGTATATACAATTTTGGTAACATTGGAAAACTCCAAATAGTATTTATATCTATTGCAGTAAAAACATTTTTTCACATATATAAATAATACATTTTTTTACTATTCATTGAGATTTATAAATATTAAGAATAGGGTATCTCCTACAGATTACTTTTTCAGTACAGATATAGTGTCATTGTAACAGCAAACGATATATTATTTGATTATATATATATAATATAATTGAAATAATAAATTTCATGGTCTACAAACTATTACAAACAATCCTTAAATCCACAGAAGTACTTTTGGTTAATTTCTTAAACCTGCCTCAACTGCCATTAAATTAAAATAAAAAGTGGAAGCAAACATCATCAGTTCAAATCCCATGAATCTCGTATTTTAATGTTAGCAGCTTGTCAATTTATTAAATTCATTTTATTCCTGTTTATAAAAATTGCCTCTTTAATTTTTCTTTTACTATGGTTTCTCTCTTCATGAAGAATTTTCACATTTTCAAAATCCAATTTAAATTTATATTTACATGATTTTTCATGATTAAAAAAAAACTGAAGGAGACATTAAATCACCATTATTTTTACTTTTTACATGCTTATATAACAATTCAAGCTCCCTCAATCTCTTCTCAATACTGCACCTAGATTCACCTATATATGATAGCATACAATCACAAAAAATTTGATATATGACATTACTTTTCTGCTTGATAATTTATTAATATTGTTTGGAATGTACAATGAAACATTAAACACATTCTTATATAAATCCTTAAAAAATTTCACTTATGGATTTGAAATAAATGAAATAGATATCCATTGTTTACTATTAATCTTCATTTCCTTTAAATCATTGTAACTTTTTTTAAATTGACATAAAGTATTGTTTATTTGTTCCATTTTATATCCAACATCAAGCAATTCCTTGGCAAATATTTCAATATTGAAAGAGCATGAATTGTTATATAAGCGTGTAAAAAATAAAAATAATGTTGATTTAATGTCTCCTTCAGTTTTTTTTGATCATGAAAAATCATGTAAATATAAATTTAATTTGATTTTGAAAATGTGGAAATTCTTCATGAAGAGAGAAAACATAGTAAAAGAAAAATTAAAGAGGCAATTTTTATAAACAGGAATAAAATGCATTTAATAAATTGACAAGCTGCTAACATTAAAATACAAAAATCATGGGATTTGAATTGATGATGTTTGCTTCCGCTTTTTTTAATTTAATGGCAGTTGAGGCAGGTTTAAGAAATTAACAAAAGTACTTCTGTGGATTTAAGGATTGTTTGTAATAGTTTTTAAACCATAAAATTTATTATTTGAATTATAATTACAATTTTGATTTTAATTAACAGACATTTTATTTATTTTATATATATATATATATATATATATTGTAATGGAAACACACCGATCGAAAGCTTAATTTCCCTTTTATTTATATATAATGGGGAATTTTTAAAATTCAAGATCGTCCACTTTCTGCTACTGCAAGCAGAGAGAACATACGGACATAAACGAGTCTATATCCATACTAGACCGAACCTGTAACTATACGGGTATAGTCCCAGGTTATCTTTCACAGTCAACTATCTCTCGACTGCTGTAAGATTTAACAGTTACCACGCTTGGATATTTATAAATTTTAATGGGATCAAAATACTGCACCACTAGCTTCACGTGTTAATTCAGTACTCATAATGAGTAATAATTATTTTCCCAAACCCTAAGATTATTTTATTTTTGGAGTGGCGAAGAACAAGACAAAACAGATTTAAATCAATAATAAATATATTTAATAGAATAAATTAACAATAAAAGAAATACTTTAAATCATTAACACTCAATAAAAAAAACAGATTATTTTCTATAATGCTACAAGTAAAAATAAAAAAAAAAGATTCTATCAATGATTGGACATTTATAATCATCATTCCGGGTATATATTAAAAAGTTAAAGAATGTCTTTATCATTCAAAGTAAAAATTTGGCCATTGTCTCAATAAAGGTATGTTCACATAGAAATATAAAATGTAGTATACATATTTACCTAAATTTTTAAGACTGAATTAATTTGAAATCTTACTGACCGCCACATGGAATTTCTCCACTTCTTTAGCAGGGATGGTTGCTTCTAAGTTAGATTTTAGTTGTGGGAACTCCTCCACATTTCAGACATCAAGGACCAGGCAAACAAACCCTCCGGCAGGTGCTACATTGGCAGTTGTTACATCTAGATGGGAACCATTAGAGCACAGTGGGTCTGTATCGGCAAGTGATCACAATGGCCCTTAGCCAGCCATTCTTGAGGAGGAACCTATATTATAAATCATATCTTGTTAATTATGGCTGCTTATTATCGGAGAAGTGGTTTTACCAATCTCTAGACAAGAAGTCTCCAACTCTACTAATTATACTGAAACTTTTTAATTAAAAAAATTCTACAGTCCTTTGTCCTTTCGATCCTTTGTTTTCACTTTTATTTACACCTTTCTTTTCTTACTATGCCTTCTCCCATTTCTATAGATTTGTTTTTACCCAATATTGTAGCACTATGTACATTTATTTTTTATTTCTCCTTTAATTACACAGATTTTTAATAAAATGTTTTTTTTATTTTTGACATTGCTGACAAGCATAAATTATTGCTGTCTTTATCATACTTCATACACGCATTTCATTTTATCATCAAATGTGTACTTTTATGACCTAGATCCGTATCTTTTGGTCATGTTTTAAAATTTCTATTTTTTGCTCTGTTTAAGGCTTTCAAACTTTACTTTTTTTATACATCATATTTTAGTTTGTCTTTCATTTAGATTTCTTTATTACTATTAATTTTCTAATGTACAATTTCAATATTTCTAACATTTTTCATTTCACAAAATCAAGGGTAAAAGATAAGAATCTTTCCAATTCTAATTCCCTCTCTTTTCTTAATTAAAACATTTCTTTGTTTATAATTTTTTAAACTCACTTTTTAGTATTCCAAACACAATATTTAATATTCTTTAAATGTTAAATATCTATATGTGTGACTGCAGTATGTGTGATCATCACATTACATCGTTCCCTCCTTTAAAATTTTTTCTTAAAAAAATTTAATTTAATGCATTGAAAGTGAGATGCTCCTAACTACTGTTAGAACCTTTTCATATCCATGCACTCCTAATATGACTTAGTGATGAGATTATTCCTAGAGAGGCGACTAGGCAAATTACATTTCTAATCTGATGACTCAACCAGCATTACTAAACCGATTTAATCTCGCTACAAACATTACGAGTTTTATTTCTGCCTCCTACTTGTATATACAGGTTTGAGTCCATAGGATATTTCTGTGACCCTATTAATCCTGTTGATACCTCTCATTTTACAAATGATAACCCTCTAAGTGACAACTCTGGTCACTATACTGAGGTGGGTTGGGAGGCTGGTATCTTTTTGTCCAGCTCATCCATGAGCTCAGAATATTTTACGGGTAGCTCATATATTTAAATGGGGTTCTTTCCCCATACCTTGGATTCTAATCCATTGACTCACGATATTTGTCAAATATCTAACTGGAAATCTTAATCCAGTGAGTCATTATGAGAAGGGGATCTCTGTCCCTGTGTTCTTTATCTAATAAGATCTGGTGACCACAGAACTCATGCATGAAAGCATAAGAGAAGGCTCACCATATACTGCTAAGATCCACCTACAAATATCTAAACCCACACCTTCAGCCTCTATCTACGATCTCACACTACTATTCATCATCTGTTTTTCTTGGTTTACCCTAAAGTCCTTTATACTGTTTGGCCATTTATTGGCTCATCATTACTTTATATTATCATGATCAATATTTCCTAATTTCATGTCCATTTTCCATTACTCATGGTCAAATTCCATTTTCAATCTGGTTCCAGTGAATCTATCTTTTATTAGTGATTGCACTTAGGTTTTATATGGTGGTTGTCTTTCTCTATTGACATTCACATCTGCCTCTGGGACACGGATTTTGATCCCTATGTTCTCTATCCTCTGTCCATTTGTATGGCCACTTCCATTCAGTCTTACATCTACATCGTTTATCTTCCTGCCCTCTTGGGTTCCACTCTGTACAATCTCTTCTGTTTTTTCCATCATCCTTTACTAGGATCCCAACCATTTTAATTTCAAGTGGTTCCTTTGGAGATGGTCTATATGCATATCCCTTGTCAGTATCTCCTCCAGTGGCTCTTGACTCGATGCATTCTATCCCGGTATATGCGCTGTTACTGGCTGACTTACTTATCCTCTCTTCAAATTTTAAGTCTAACTTTTCTACTACCTTGACTACTTGACTTATATCCTCCTGCATGCTCATCATCATCTTATGATTTTCTACTCTTATCACTTCCACTTCTTTATCTAACTTTCTTATTCCCCTTTCTGGCCGCCCTATGTCTACCCTCAGATCAAACTCTGCTGACTCTCTACCTATACTCTCGGCCCTTTCCAATTCATCATATACACATGGCTCCATACTCCTTTGTTCAGCCCACTTAATTTCCCTGTCACATCTATTTCCTGTGTCCTTTGCCTCTGATTGCTTGATGAAGTCATTTCTAATCTCTTTTATGGCTTCAGCAATTCTTTTTTGGTTGTCCATTTCTATCTTTACCCGCCATTCTTCCATTTTTCTCTCTTCTCTGTCCATGTATTCCTTCATGAATTGCTGTTGCTCAACCCTCATTTGCCTTAGCATATCCATGATATAACTATAATTTATTTTATCCTTACTTTCATCTCCTTATCTTCATTCCCTTCTCTTACTTCCCTTTCTTGAAGATCCATTTTAGCTTGGGACCTTGTGTGCATAAATATCAATTTATTCAACACTTGATCTGTGTTTGTTATTATTATCTTACTAAGCTCTTCTGGATATATTTATATAAAAAATTTCTTTCTACTGACTCTTTACTTTTTACTTTGATTAGCTATTTAATTTTTTTGTTATCTGTCAGTAAGCATTTAGACCGCTAGCCAAACCAAACATCCACACTCTGGTTCACCATCTTGTCTTCCTGCCCTAGATTTGTTTGACTGCCTGCCTCACCTTGATGATTGTCCTATATTTCCCCTACTTATCCAACTCTGGTTCACTATACTTCAATTAATAACATTCTTATATATTACCTTTAACTATAATTTCAACTGAATTTGAGTTCCTGCTATAGGGTAGTGTTAAGTGTATTCATTTATTATTCAATTTTATTAAGGCTATTGCCAATTCACCCACACGTTTATTTTTCCATTTCTTAATATTCTATGTTATACCTTGGTACTTTACTTATTGCTTTCTTATCACGGTCCTAAAATCCCACCAATATTTTATTTTCTAATATTACATTTATAGTTTTCGATCACTTTAAGGTTACAGCTGTTTAAAACAAATCATACACATATATTTTTTTTAACGCACTAACATCCTTCGTTACACCCACTATGTTTGTACTTTATTGATCACTTTACTATTTTAAAATCATACATATATAATTCCTTCCATTTAACAGATATACTTCATTGTACAGGCTATGTTAGTAATTTATTGAACAAGTTATCCTCATGATTATTTTTAAAATCAGACATATATATTTTCCTCAAACTTAACCAAGATACATGACTATTTTAGAATCATACATATAATTTCTTCAATTCAACTTATATACACGAAAATTTTTATCATTTATCATTAAAAATATTTTATTTTCAGCTTAACTGGGATACGCTATTACATCACACATATATATCTCTTCAATTTCGCTTATATATGCGATTATCCTAGAGTCCTACATATATATTTCTTCACTTAACTTATTTCTGCGACTATTTTAATTATTTAACATTTATAATACTTTATTTTCAGCTTGACTGAGATATGCTATTATTAACTCACACATATATCTTTTCAACTTCGCTTATATATGTGATTATTCTAGAGTCCAACATATATATTTCTTCACTTAACTTAGTTCTGCGACTATTTTAATTATTTAATATTTATAATTACAACCTTACTGAAACTGTTTTATTCTTTTTAACTTAACTACTTTATTTTTCGTTACAACAATTACATCTAGATAATCAATTCTTTGTTCGTTACAATTTGTCTGAATACTTGTCTTAGATTATATACATCACTATGAACTTCAAAACTTTTTAATAAAAAATAAATTCCTCCCTCTTTCTATCCTTTGTACACATTTCACGTTGAAACACATATATAAAGTATTTTAAAGTGAAAAAAATTATTCTCTTCATCTTCGCTTCTCACCATTCTGACTTACGACGCTAAATTCATATATTTTGAAAACACATCTTTTTGTTTTATTTTTTAAAAAAATATTTACATTATTTTGTAATATTTATTCAACACATGATCACTAATTGCACAGCAATAGATATCCCGGAATCTGGCCCCCAAAATGTAACTGAAACACACCGATCGAAAGCTTAACTTCCCTTTTATTTATATATATAATGGTGAATTTTTAAAATTCAAGATCATCCACTTTCCGCTACCTGAAGCAGAGAGAGAGAACATACAGACATAAACAAGTCTATATCCATACTTGACTGAACCTGTAACTATATGAGTATAGCCCCAGGTTATCTTTCCCAGTCAACTATCTCTCGACTGCTGTAAGATTTAACAGTGTTACCGCGCTTGGATATTTATAAATTTTAATGGGATCAAAATACGGCACCACTAGCTTTACATGTTAATTCAGTACTCATAATGAGTAATAATTATTTTCCCAAACCCTTAAGATTATATTATTTTTGGAGTGGTGAAGAACGAGATGAAACAGATTTAAATCAATAATAAATATATTTAATAGAATAAATTAACAATAAAAGAAATACTTTAAATCATTAACACTCAATAAAAAAACAGATTATTTGCTATAATGCTACGAGTAAAAATAAAATAAAAAGATCCTATCAATGATTGGACATTTATAATCATCATTCCGGATATATATTAAAAAGTTAAAGAATGTCTTTATCATTCAAAGTAAGAATTTGGCCATTGTCTCAATAAAGGTATGTGCACTTAGAAATATCAAATGTAGTATACATATTTACCTAGGTTTTTAAGTCTCTGAATTAATTTGAAGTCTTGCTGACTACCACATGGAATTTCTCCATTTCTTTAGCAGGGACAGTCGCTCCTAAGTTAGATTTTGGTTGTGGAAACCCTCCAGCAGGCACTACATCAGCAGTTGTTACATCTAGATGGAAACCATTAGAGCACAGTGAGTCTGGATTGGCAAGTGATCATGATGACCCTTAGCCAGCCATTCTTGATGAAGAACTGATGTTAGAAATCATATCTTGTTAATTATGGCTGCTTATTATTGGAGAAGTTACCAATCTCTAGACAAGAAGTCTCCAACTCTACTAATAAAACTGAAACTTTTTACTTAAAAAATTCCACAGTCCTTTGTTCTTTCGATCCTTTGTTTTCACTTTTATTCACACCTTTCTTTTCTTACTATGCCTTCACCCATTTCTATAGATTTGTTTTGACCCAATTTTGTAGCACTATGTACATTTATTTCTTATTTCTCCTTTAATTACACAGATTTTTAATAAAATGTTTTTTTTTATTTTTGACATTACTGACAAGCATAAATTATTGCTGTCTTTATCATACTTCATACACGCTTCATACACGCATTTCATTTTATCATCAAATGTGTAGTTTTATGACCCAGATCCTTATCTTTTGGTCATGTTTTTAAATTTCTATTTTTTGCTTTGTTTAAGGCTTTCAAACTTTACTTTTCTTATACATCATATTTTAGTTTGTCTTTCATTTAGATTTCTTTATTACTATTAATTTTCTAATGTACAATTTCAATATTTCTATCTTATTTTTCATTTCACAAAATCTTAACTTTGGAGGGTAAATAATAAGAATCTTTTCGATTTTAATTCTCTCTCTTTTCTTAATTAAAACATTTCTTTGTTTATAATTTTTTAACTCACTTTTTGGTATTCCAAATGCAATATTTAATATTCTTTAAATGTTAAATATCTATATGTGTGACTGGAGTATGTGTGATCATCACAATATATATATATATATATATATATATATATATATATATATATATATATATATATATATATATATATATATATATATATATATATATATATATATATAATAACATTAAAAGCAAAAAGCTAAACTAGTCAATATATAATTAAAATTATCCAAATTCAACCAGATCAGCATAAATAATATTAAACACAACCAAAGGTTTCACTTCTACAAGCAACTTCTCAAGTGTAAAGAACTACAAAAACTATACAATATATATAACCCATCCACCCTTAATATTAAAAGACTCTTAAATAAGTTAATTGCTTCAGAATAATATATTTTCAATAATAAAGATTTTTTAATTCTTCTTTTGATTTCATTTCTCTCAAAGAAGACAACCTTAGTTCCACATCAAAATTAATAGTGTGGCCTGTATCTTTTTCATGGACATACAAAGCAGAACTAAGATATCTATTTTTAACTCTACTTTTATGAACCTTTATTTTTTCATTTAAACTCGAACTACTCTGACCTATGTAGGCCTTCTTACAAAAAGACACAGGATAAAATATACTACACCAGGAATAGTTTTTTTATCAAAAATTTCTTTTGTATTATTTAATAAATTATTCAAGGTAACACCCCTTTTCCAAGCAATTTTCTTATTTCCAAACAATTTACTAATCCTACATATAATTTTATAAGAAGACAATTTAAATGGCAAAAAAATAAAATCATATTTTTCTCTATCCTTTTCATCCTTACAAATATTATTATTAAATAAAATACTTTTAACAAATTTATCAGAGCACTCAACCCTCAAGTAATCTTTATAAAATTGACATTTCAGAAACAAAGCTACCTCACTAGAATTATTTAATTTATTATTCCTATGACAATAATTCCTTAAAGCAGCTACTTTAGAAGATACAGACTGATAGCTATCAGGTTTAATTATAGATCTTAATTCTCTACTTTTAACAAAATGACTGCATAGTAAACAATTAGTCTCTACATTTCTAATTACCAAAAGATTTAAAAATTTTAACATACCAAAATCTAACCCCCCTCCTTCTAACGCATATCTTATATAAGGATCAAAACAATTAAACTCATTTAAAAATTCCTTCAACAGTTTGCATTCAAGTTGAAGAAATGAATGTCTTTCAAATAATTCTAAGATTTTAAAAGCAAAACACTATTATTTATTTCACCATGCATTGCCACAGACACATAAAACATGTGACAGTAAATAACTATAATAATTTATAAAAAGTATTACGGAATTTTTTACTATATGTTTATTTACTCCAGATACTTCATTGAATATATTCATCAGCAAGTTTCCAAAAACAGAAATTCACATACGATGATGCTATTTGTTATACTTTTGAAAAGATATCTTTTCTAAAATCTATTATTCTGTGCATAATTAAAATGGATTTGTTTTCAAATCATCAGTCTTAGAAATCCCACAAATTTAGCATCCTCAATTTTTTACTTGAATAACAGAAAAACATATCATTATGTGTGTATTAACTTTTTTTAAAATAAATAAAATATATTTGAATAGAATGTAGAAATAATATTCTAAAGCTTTACTTGTTTCGATTCATTTGTTTAATATTAAATGTAAAATAAAATCTAAAATTTACTACCATTAAATATTGTTGGCAATAATCAAGATCACAATGAATCTAATTTATTAATAGCATTCACAAACGTGTTTGTTTAGTCAGAAAATATTGTGCCATTATTTGAAAACATGTGCCATATTAACTACTAGAATATGAATGGTATTTTACCATGAAAAATATTAAAGACAGTTATAAATGTATTCCCAGAAAATAGCTTCATTTTCACACATATTTTTTATTCGACATCAGAAGAGATGTTACTCAAACAAAATCAATAAAATAGATATATGGATTGCTCTTACAAATAACTCAAGTTATTTTTTTTCCCATTTACAACTTTTATTAATGAATTTTTTTTGGATGATCAGGCAAAAATATATACTTGAAGAATTACTGTATTAAAAAATAAAATTTCCCAAACAATATGTTTTATATATCAACAATAAAGTCAAAAAAATGATCTTGTAACTTGTATGTGGATTCTCAACTAAATTGTCATGACATGACATTCTTGTTGTGCATATCTGCTTTATAAATAGACTTTATTAGTTACTATTCTACATGGATATAGATTAAGATAAACTAAATCATGCAAAACTGTCTATAAATATTGCCACTCAGTGCAAGCCAGGTAATCCATGGATGTTAAAAATCCCCATCTAGTGCCTACTCATGCAATAGTCCTAGTCTAGTTTCTGGCATGTAGCCGTTGTCAGTGAGGAGCCTTGGTTTTGTGAGAACTGCATCTAAATCTTAGAATTTAATGCAACCCTCCAGTAGTCACCATTTATCTCTACTTAACTACAAAACTATGATCCAAGGATCCTTCCTGATGAAGGCCACAAGCCAAAAACTAGTCTGGGGATATTGGGTCAGTAGGAATTAGATAGTGATATTATGCTCCAGGATTCTGGCATTCTTTGATTATACTGGCTTGCATTGAGTGGCAATATGTATAGAAATTTGCCTGTTTTAATAATAGTTATAAGCAAGCATAGGAAATGATGATCATGTGATGTTTATTGGCTTAAGACAACTTTATTTGTTGATGACTGTCAATGCTATCATTAGAATACCAAAAGTAAAATACAAAATTCATCAGCTAGTTTGAATTTTTACAAACTATATCAGTAAATTTTGTTTTAATCAAGTTGTATGCTAAATATATATACTGAAACAAAAGTTTACCTTTTCCATATGCATTTGTAAATAAATATTATATTTCATTTACAAATTGTCTTTTTCAAACATAAACTAAAATAATGAAATAAATTTATTTTATAAATAAGAGAAAACATATTATTTTATCTTAAATGCCTAAATTTTGATCAACAATATTAACCATTTTAAAACAATAAAACATGAAAGTCCACTTCTCCAATCACTTGCATTTTTTTCCATGTTTCATAAGCAAACATTTTTAGTCATATATTCTTCTCCCTTGAGTTTATTTCTAAATCATTTATAATTGACTAAACATCACATGATCACTATTCCTTACGTTTGCTCAAGATGTTAAAACAAGCAAAATTCTCCATACAGTAGTGCCACTCAGTGCATGCCAAATGATCATGTGATGTTTACTGATTTAATACCAATCCTACCTAGTACGGTAAGGGTGACTATGGTTATTAAAAAAGAAAACATACCAAAAGGTATGAGCAGAGAACTGAGTTCAGACCTATGTGACTATATAAGCTAATGAGATTGAATTAAAAATATTGTTTTCAACTTTAGACTCATAGTTTTGTAGTTAAGTAGAAATAAAATTGGCTGCATTAGAATTGCATTAGATCCTAAGATGTAGGTGCAGTACTCTCAGATCCAAGGCTCCTCACTGACAAAGGCCACAATCCAGAAACTAGTCTGGTAACATTGGATAAATAGGCACTAGATGGGGATTTTATGTACAAGCCTTCTGGAAACCATTGATTACTCTGGATGGCATTGAGTGGCACTACTGTATGAAAAGTTTTGCCTGTTGTAATAACAGTTCTGTGCAAGCATAAGAAATAGTAATCATGTGATGTTAGTGGTGTAACACCAATCCTGCCTAATGGGATAGTGGTGGATATGGTTATTAAGAACCAAAGACACCAAAATGTATGGCTACTGTACTGAGTTCAGACCCATATGACTATATATGCTATTGAGCTTTGATTGAAAAATATTTTCAATATTATTTTTATAGTTTCGTAGTTACGTATAGATAACAGGTGGCTGCTGGAAAATTGCATTAGATCCTAAGATCTAGGTGCAGTGTTTTCAGGTCCCCAAGCTAGAATCTAGTCTGGGGATATTGAATGAGTAAGCACAGAATAAAAATTTTATGCATAAGTCTTCAGGTATCAATTGATTACTCTGGCTTGCAGTGAGTGGCACTACTGTATAAAGAGTTTTGCCTGCTCATTTATAATCACTTGGATTACTGTTTCACATTTAGATAATTTATCTATTATCATGTCTTTTAACATTAAATCAAACTGATCTGTATTGGAGATTCTTAATTTGTTCAATGTTATCAACAACATTAGTTTGTTTTCAATATATAAATCAATTATTGTACAAGTTTTGGGATCAGAAACAAATAAATATTATGATAATTTTGACAGATTAACAGGAATATATTAATTTTGAGATATGAAAGATTATAAGCAATATTTGAAAAAATAGTTTTTAAAATAAATAATAATTTCCAGTTTACCAGTCCCCCCCCCTCTTCTTCCCCCTTCAAATTATTTTTTACTTTTACAAACCAATATATAAAATAAAAAAACCCTAAAATATATTTTTTACATGGCCTGATTCACCACTTCTAATGCCATGCATGCTTTACTTAGCATTATGCTTTTATCATGAAACATTTACATCAATAGAAGATATGCATCACAAGTAATAAAAAAAATATTGCAATATGTTTCACATATTTGGAAATATTTTTTAATGTATAACTACCATCATATAACTTTATAATAAATTTGAAATCATTTTAAAAGTTGTGGTTTCAATACAATTCAATTTATTTCAAATGTAACAGTAGTAGTGTTTTTTTAATTTTTAATTAAATTTAATGTAGCAATTTTGTTGTATTGTGTTAAAATAAGAAATGTACTGTCATTTTATTACTATGACTCATTATCCTGACAATTTTGCATGTTAAAACTATTATGGTGCATACCTAATATATTGTACCGGGTCGATCCGCCAAATCCATCTTACTTATACATATATATAAGTTTTGGCCAGTTTCAAACTCCTTCATAATACATTTATAATCTTATAAATGTTACTTGAACGAACCGGCATGTTTGAGCAAAATGGGAGATCTTATTGATAGCTTTAACTATCAACAATGGCCCATCTCGGCTGCTAGATTCAAACCCCTACTATCCAAACACTTTATTTGTTTCGGAGTAAACTCCATGTGCCAGCTATCTATTCAAAAGAATAAACAATGTATTTGGTCACTAGGCTCATAATCCAGCGCTCGAAACCATCCCACAAACTAGCCCAGTCTAATTTTAATCAGAAATAAAATATAGAAAAAGAATTGATAAAAAGAATTAACCGACGAATAAAGTTTAGGTTTGAAGACAATTTATTTTAATCAACATTAATTAAGTTTTAAAGATAATTTATAAACCAACATTAATTTACTAAATTTAAACATCTTGATAATCTAATTTAATACATGCACATTTTTAAATTAACATTTCTAAACTAGTTTAAATATTCTTGTAGATTTTAATAGTAGAACACTGGTATTTATCTAATTTAACTAATAACACTGATATAATGATCACGCACATATTAACTCATATAGCATTCACAGATATAATAATAAAGCATTAATAGCATTTGAAACTTAAACACACATATCAATAGTTCATTTTATGTATAATAGAGTTCACATAATTTGAATCTTGAATATTTATGAATTACAGCAGTGGCTATTACGTATAAATGATAATAAATAAATGTTTAACTAGAATTTTTGGAACGTGGATATTGCTTATTGTTGGCTGCTTCTGATGGATTATATCTAACCGGTTAGATTTGGACATTTCTCGAAGAGATTTTATGTGAATCCATTGGCTTTATTTGAAGACAGTTGAATGTTTGATGGAAGATTTCTGAGTTGTTATGCAGACATTATTTCTCAGGCAGGTTTTGATGATCTTGTTGGACTAAAAAGGCTGAAGTATGAGCGTATATTTCCAAAAGCTGCTCAACAATGCATTTTTGTTTCTTGATACATAATAGAAATTGCACAAGACTGTCACTGCAAACTAGACTGAATAAAACTGAACTCCGATATAAATCTAGCTATTTATATCTGCAAAGTGTTTTTTGTTTTAATTTCCTCCGGCAAATGAGTGTTATCGAAATTTCATTGATAACTAACTAATCCTATGACATGTTTTTTGATTGATTGTTTAATTAGTAGTAGCTATTTCAAAACATGTTGTTTTCATATTTTTAATTAGTAGCGCACCACTGTGTTTTTTTTTTTAAATATATTTTTCATTTATTTATAATATTTAATACTGATACATTTATTTTACATTCGCATGCACATATATAATTTTACTCTACATTTCGAATGAAAAAAAGATTTATATTTTGAAGCTTTTAATTTATAATAACACTCTTTAACTTTTATGAACTCTTAGTTTTATCTTTTCTAAACAAAACTCCCCCTTTCCCGTTTTAATCAATTAATTTCTATTTTTTTTTCAAACTCTTTTACAAAAGATTTTAATAATAAATAAATTTTTTGAGACAAAATTGTTTTATATACATGTGCCAATTTGGTCTTGGCACATTACACCCCCCTCTGTTTTAAAGTAAAATGCATCATTTTTGACCATTTTATCTCTTGCAATTTTAATTCTTGACTCTAAAGATTTATTAATTTATTATTTTAGATAATTCCTACACATGTGTATACGTGCAGCATAATTCTACACCTACTAATATTCTAGTTATTGAGTTATTACTGGACTTGCTTACAGGGAATCTATAATAAATAAACCCCTTTTTGTACACATCATGAGGTGCAGCAGTGCCAAAAAAATAATCTAAAAGGATAACTGGATAAATACATTTAAGAAATGCATCATGAGGTATCGTATTTACCGAATATTACCAGTGTATGTGTGTGTATACACATGTATACTTAGACACTCTTAATACACCTTGGATTGACTTTATATTTTTATTACTAATCTTACATTATTTTTAAATTCATATGAACATTATTCTAACATTTGTTTATATTACAATATTATTTATAACCCTTAAGAAACATAATTTAAAATATTTATTTACACTAATCTTATAATATTATTTGTAAATCATTACAATTATCTTTATTTAACATGCGTGTATTCAATAAAAAAAAAAATTGATTAGATTATTACAAGTCATTCTTCATTATTATTTACTATAGATTTATTTACGCTTATTTATTTAACTTGATTTTATCGATTTTATTTTAACTATTTGACCTACTTATTTATTTACGAACATTTTTATTGATTAACATCTGCGTTGATCACTTTTCCTAAGTATTGACCACTTCAAATTCTTATTTTTCTAGAGTGCATTTTTAGTTTTTATTTTCATGATTAGGTAATAAATGTAATGTTAAGAGAAGTAGGCAGCAAAGTATAAGGCAATTTAAACACACAGATAGATTTTGTGCTGATTTAAACCAACTTTTAATTTCTTTGCCCAAATACTCACACACACCTCAATCCTAATTTAATACACTTTTTTTTTAATTTTATTTGATAATGTTTTATTTTCATTAATATTTTCATTATACACTTATTTATTTCATTTTCATTTTTAAAGTGTTATTTTTACTCTCCCTTTTTTTTTAAAAAAAAACATTTTCATTTTGCTTGTCTATTTTGATTTTACACATTTATTTTGTTTGCGTCCTGCTCCGCTATGTTCTAGACTTATGAGCTGGGATATCAATATAATCGATAAGACATAATCGAGGGTTTTGACATAAATCGTTTTATAGATGCTTTGACATTTTAAACTCTAAGATCGTTATTTTATTTTACTAAGACTAACTTTAATTATTTTTAATTATTCAAACTATCTTGATACTCATTTTTACATTTATTTCCTTAAACTTTGTTAAACATTTTCCATTATTCCGAGTCCATGGTCATTATACACTTATGACTACTTTCATTCATCCAACACGATTCAGTCTATTACCTTTAATCATAAATAAAAATATCCATTATAAGTATGTCTTTTTAAAAAATTCTTAAAAATTAAGTAATATCATTATAAATTCTTTTAAATTATCAACTATTTATTTTATAAAATAAATAAATAAATATTATTTTTAACTATAAAGTTTTATGATTCTTTCACTGATGAAATTATGTTCTTATGATTTTTTACATTTATTTTGATCTAAGCAACATAACTTATCTTATCCAATTTAACAATTCTCTATTTCCAAACTTATTTATTATTTCCAATTTTAAAACAACCATCTTTTACAATGTAATCCAATAAATTTCAAAAACACATAAACTAGTAGGCATATGGGGTAAACTATAACTTCAACTTAACACCTTTATTAACTAACCATCATGGGCACTGTGTATATGAACTGAGGTATAACTTATTTGTTTAATAACCTCTTTTACCAAGTATAATGTCCAGGCTATCCATTCAGCACTATGGCACATTAAGGTTTAAAACATAGAAAATAAACACTGCCATGAATATACACAAGATATAAGGCTATGTTAGCTATACTTGTATAAACATCAATATAGTATATTCTTCTTCCCATATAAATAAACCCTACATACAATATTATCCTGGTCTTATATAACCTAATACTAAGATATTAGCATTTAAAATTTATCAATTTACATAGCTAAATTCATCTTCTCATTTCTATAATAACAAATAAATTCATTTTTAGAATAACAGTCTAACTAACTAATAAGACAAGATTATTTCATTCTTTAATAGTTCTCAAACTTTAGCACAAACAATCAGAATCAGTGTCCTATTTTTAACACTAAATTATTCAACAAAACATCCAATTCAGTTTTAATAGAATCATATACTTATATTTCTTTTATGTTTAAATATCTTTACGATATCATTAAAATTATGCATATTCTTAAATAACTAAACAAATGATAAATTATGTGTAGGTGTGTGTTTTTATATATGCATCCATCCATACAAAATAACAAACACATTTTAAAACTATTAATAATTTACATTATTACCATAAGTAATTTCTGTTGGCAATTACTTAGTGATGTCATCTGGAGTACGATCTAAATAAACATTTTATTATCGTTTATTCCACATTATCACACTTTAAAATATACTAAGTTAAAGATTTTTTTTTACAATAAAATTTAATTACTAAGTTAGTAAATAATTTAATGTTTTCTGTTCCTATGCTATATTTATACTATGAATAAATATTACTATAATTTTGTTAGTAAAAAATTAATTCTAAAACTATATTTACAATAATTTTATTAGAATTTCTTACGATGAAATGTTCTTTTCTTGATAATAAGTTCATTACAAGAAGTATCTTTTCTCCTGGTAAAAAAAACATTAATACACACTTTTGACATCAATAATCACGCATGCTCCGGTTCTTAACATTGTAATATATAATCCAAACTGACAGTTCAAGTTAAATACGGTACATTTACTTTTATTCTATAAGACTTACACTAATATATTTAATATTTTTCTTATCTCCAAAACTTTAAATCTTCCAACAGGTACTGTTAGATAAATATCTAATTTTAAATACTCTTCGTCAAGATAATTTTCCAAATTCTTGTAACTTTTCCATATTTACTGAGGTTTAATATCTTCTGATACAACCAATACTTCTCCCAATATTTTCAAATAACTTAAATTATTTTCCCAAATAAACTTTTGTATGACCTGCATACCTTAATGATTGACTTGAAATATTTTTTTTATATGATATAATTCACATACTTGCAAATGATCTTATATTTTCTAGGAAAAATTCCAATTTTAAAATATTTCCGATATTTCTTCAGAAAGAAATATCTCCATGTTCCAAAATAATTGTTCGGTCAAATTTAAAAGTTTTTTTTTCTTTAAAAGTATTTTCCCATTGTATTTTAAATAAATTTTCTTCATAAAATATATTATATCATTTCACTTTATATCTTTTAATGAAATTTATATATATATATATTTTCTCCGTGACGTTCTTTTTATGAAACTTAGTCGTAAATCAATATGACCTATCAACACAGGCAAAATTATATGCTTTATACAATAACAACATTTGAATACTTCCATTAAATTTTTTTATATTTAGTGATGACTTCTTCATGTTTAAGTTGATGACAAATTGAATGAAAACAAATCGGCTAAGTAAGGGATTATTTAATTTTTTAGCCCTCTTCCTCCATATCACGATCTTGTAATAATAAACTGCTGTATATTTTAGAAAAATTGAAGCTAAATAAAATGGATTATTACACTACTAAATATACTTTACCGAAATTATCAAAATACTAACGATGTTATAATAGCACGTCGGTAGAATGAGATAACAGCTTAATAATCGTCTGCCAAAATTTAAACAGCTCTTAAATACTCCAGCTGATTCCAATTATGATTGGTCTGTTAAACAATCCTGGCCTCAAATTATCTGGGACCAGGAACATTGGTTTAAAGTTAAAGTTAATAATAATTTACTAAATATTTATTTTTATTATATTATTAAAGTCTTATTTAATTTTCACATTTTATTTTCACTTACTAAAGACTCTAAAATAATTTTTAAGAATCACATTTCAATATTTATTACCATTTCTACCTTTATTTTGAACTTAACTTATTTATTTTCAACAAAAAACATAAATCTGATTTTATTTTTTATATTCACTTTTAAAATCCAATTTAACATTTATAACAGATAATATTATTCTATTTTTGAACACAGGTGTGAGTCACGTGATTTACAAAACTAAATAAAACACTAATAATTTAAAGACTAAAATAATAATTTAATTTATAAAATGTTACATAATCACTATTATAGCACAATTTTAAAATAATTATTTTAATATTATAAAACCAAAAAATTACACTTTTCTTCCACATTATTATTTTTTAATCAAATGATTTTAAAAATATAGCCATTAAATACAATTATTATTACTAAATCTATTTGTTTAACTTTAAAGCATTACTTTTAAAATTTACCCTAATTATTATTTATAAGACTTATTAAATCAGTATTTATTATGGCCAATTCACCCAAACATACAATCTTATAATGATTTTTAGTTAACTGTTTTCTTACAAATACCAACCTAATACTATACATTAATTATTTTACTTGCCTTAACTAAATTATTCAAAGATTATTCACACACAACATACTTCATCCCTTACCCAACCTCAAAATTTAAAATTTTTTCAGTAAACTATTACAAATAATCCATTCTAACCTAAACAAAAGGGTACAATATATATATATATATATATATATATATATATATATACGGGGGTATATATATATATACGGGTAACGAGTACACCCGCTACAATATATATTGTAACTGGACCACCACACAACCCTTTTATTACTTCAGTTGTAACAATTTCCTGATGAGCTTGTTGCAGGTAGGAACTATTGATTGGCATTACCCAATGCAGATGTTAACCCCCCTACAACAATATTTCCTGCTCATCAGAGGATGTAGCACCATAGAGGCTAGAAGCATCTAGACATTTCTATGTTTGGTTTTCCAAATGGTGCCACTAGAGTTCCATCTCACTACAACCTGACTTACCTAGGTCTAGTTATGCCAGATGTATCTCAGGAGGCATGAGATTCTCATGAACAAGTGCACTGAATGATGAGTGATGCAATAACAACAACAAAAAAATAGAACTGAACAACTGGATAACTAAAATTAATTTTAGGTAACAACAATTTTATTTAACAAATTCATGTGCAAGTCCTAACAAAGTTCATCCATATCCATGTGATGACTCATTTTCGGTTCATTTATGAAAAGGTTAAAAGCAGTTTGTTGATCAATAGTTCATTTGCAATTTATTTTAATAAAGTTCATCCTTCATTTCAAATGAAGGCTCATTTTGATTTGTCTTAGGTAAAGAATTCAAAGGGTCTTTTATCTAGTAGATGTCTACCAATACTGCATGAATATTTTACCACTCTATTCCATATCTGTACATCTCTTTTAGGTAGGTAAATAGGTAAGATGAGCTATTTCAGATCTGTAAGGTTGCTATAATTCAGTCAAGTATCAATGTACATTGGTGCTCATAAGTTTCATTATTTTCTTTGTATACAATCGAGATTCATGTAAGTATTAAGCATTTGTATTTTTATGTCAATATGCAGGTAAGCATTTAGAGTCCATATAATATTTCATTACATTTATGAAATCCAGTAATGTGGTTTAAATTAGTCCCACAAAATCAATATTCAGGTAAGTATTTATAATCCATATAGTATTTCATTGTTTTATTTATATACTATGGAGGTGCCTGTAAGCATTTGTAATTTTTATTTAGTGATATAGCATGACCATTATTATTTGGTCTGCCACAGATGTATATCTCTTCATATATGTTGATCAGTAGCTGCATTTATTTATTAGCCAGTTAGAGTTATGTGTAATAGCTCAGTATTTCTGACTCTTCTAGGTAAATTTATTTGTAAATCAATAATATCACTCATTATAAGTATTCATTTTTTTAATTTATTTTAATTCAAATGTAATCTGTAGGTGAGAAGTCAATCCTTATTAAAAACACCTTTTGATTATTATATCTTTAATATTTATACTTTATCATTAATGAAACGTATTTCACATAAGTCATTTTAAGACAGTTGTTTGTTTTGTATTTTATTTTTATAAACATGTATAAATATTGAATAAAATGCCTTTTGATTATAGATATTTTTAATATTTATCATTAATAAAACGTATTTTCACATAACTAAATTTGTTCATAATTTTCTTTTTATTTTTTAAGAAAGATGTTTTGTTTTATCTTTTATAAACACATATAAATATTGGAAAAAAAATCACTACAAGTATTTGTTTTTTACTTTATTTTAATTCAAATGTATCTGTAGATAAGAAGTCAATCCTTATTAAAAATGCCTTTTGATTATAGATATTTTTAATATTTATCATTTACAATTTATTATTAACAGAATGTATTTTTACGCAGCTATTTTTAGTAATAATTCTTTTTTATTTATTTATTTATAATAAAGATGTTTTGTTTGTCTTTTAAAAAACATAGATAATTTTGGTTTAAGAAAGACGTTTTGTCTTTTACAAACACACATAGTATCGAATATTTTTATAAAATCATTACCTTCATTTATCCAGTTTGTCCCTTCAAAAAGGAGCATCACATTTCAGCTGAATGGCATTATCTCCTGTCTATGATGTCTATCCAGGCAAATCTGGGAAAATCATGGCTTAGAATGAAGAGGAAAAGCTGTTACGTTAGCCCTCCATCATTATGTTTTCCTTAATAATGTTTTCGTTTTCCATTATTAACAGTGGTTGTAAAGGTTATATTTAAAGGTGACGAAAGTCAGAGTTGAGTAACACAAATAAGAATTTAACTTTTTAATTCTTCACTTTTCTTACATTTTTCAAAAAAATCTTTCAAAACAAAAATCTTCTTTAAACATACACTTTAAAAATCCAACTTAATATGCCTCTGCATTTGCAACTTGACTATATACTGATTCTGGATTGATTAAACAGTTCAGTCCACGTATCCTAGTCATTCCACAGCTCTCATTTAAGTCTGATTGCCTTTCTTTTCATAATGATTGGGTAATCTACTTTTTTAGCAGGATAGATAAGAGAGCATGAAGATTAAGCCATGTTTTTCAATTTACTATCTTTGCCTCAAGTGATTATTACACTTTATTCAAAAACATCCAAAAATTAAAAATGTAATCACTTTAATACATGCCAGCTTTAAATAAATACGAGTGATATATTTAAATTATATCGTAATCCAAAACTATAAAATCAATAATGATTTATCTTTATTATTTTCTTTTCTCAATTATAGAAAATAATGATTTTCTTGTAAAGTTATAAATTAAACTTTTGCTATATTTTTTTAGAAAAAATATCAGATCAACATTTTTATACATCTGCTGTTTTTTAAGGTGGTAGAGTAACTAGCTCTTAGAATAAGTACACATGTGAAACAGCATTCTTGTTTCAATATATATATATATATATATATATATATCACCTAAAATGTATTGCTATTTACTAACTGCATAGTTTGAAAGATAGTGTGGCAAAAACCTAGAGAGAGAATTTGTCACCAACACATTCTTACTAAAATATGTACATTACAGAATGGCACATAAAGACAATTCTTAACATATATTTAAGTCTGTACTGCAAATGTGTATATATATATAACAGAGATTGGAAATGAGAGATACTATCCATGTACATAGAAAATAACCTATAATATTTGATGTCATCAAAAAATTGTCAATTATTGCATATTTTCAATAGCTGAGGCCAGAGCAGTTTATCCACCAAACCTATAATACCTCTGTTGTTTAAGTTTTGTTGAAGCAAAAATGATTCTCTTTTTCTTTTAACCCAAGTTGTTATATTAATTTAAACTTAGAAAGATATATGTATCAATTAAAATTATAATATATATATATATATTAAAATTATAATATATATATATATATATATATATATATATATATACACAATAATTTCTAGAGTAACCTCAAAGCAGGTGAAGACCTTTTGTGTACACCAAGCAGCCAGATGCAGTTGGCAAAATGCTTAAATGGTTTACACGCTTTCATGCTAGCAAGATTAAAAATGATATCAACAACTAAAAGTTCTTGTGTAATATTAATTTTGACATTTTTTTGTGTGTAAAAGCACCATGCTTAGTGAAAATAATATGTGAACTTCTATATTTATACTCAGGTCAGGAACATGTCTCTTGTTAACAAATAATAAATATTCTTCAATCGAATTGTTTTATCAAAAATTAAGTCAGTCATATGTAGTTTGGGGGTCAATGGGTTATTTCACATGCCCTATTGATCTCATTTTGCTCACTGGTGCCCATATAAATAAATTTGTCAGCAAATTTGATTGTCAGCACAGTAGTGGGTCAGTTGTCTAAATAATAAAAACCAAATGTGTTCAATACAGACCAAAAACATAACCATATACCGGTGGAAAAAACACCACCACCTCAATGCAAGTTGGATCCAAACTCAGGCAGTTCAAACTGAATTCAAACCCAACTCACCAGATCAGATTAGTATGACTCTAAATCGACAGCACAGTGCTATGCGCCAAGAAACTAGCACAATGGTTGGTGAGGATTAAAAACCCCTGAACTGACACTAATATCGGATAATAAGTTCTAAAGATAATTTTAAATCGAATCATACGTATATGTTCAGGTTGCCAACACAGACAGCGAGCATTAACATTTAAAATAATTATTGAATAAAAGAATTAAGAACTAAGAAACCAAGTGTGTTTAGAAAATATTTATTAATAATAGTTTGTTTTGTTTGAATTTTAAATAATGATTATATTAATCACCTCTAGCTTTTAACATAGTTTATATTCATAATAAGAGTGGCAGTCCTTATTATATGCCAATGAGTAACACGCAATATTGGAATTCTATGTCTATGCCCCCAACAATAAAATAAAGGCATATAAAGGTATTCATTAGTAAAGGAAATCATTACTTTAATTTTATACGAAAGAATGTGAGATTTTTTTTCATATTTGCAAATCCATTCATGAAGAGCAAGATACGTATTTTAGGGCATAACTTTAATCTTTATTTGAAATCTTATTTACTTCGAGATAACTGAGAATTTGTTTGACTTTAATTGAAATCACTTCATCATGAATTACAAGCATCAGAGCGGGCTTTACCGAAACAGAAAGGCAACGGTGCTGACGAATTATGAGCTGTAAAATGAAATTGAAAGACGATAGCTGGTCGATAATCTAAGTCCTATGGTGGCTTGCATTTCACAAATCTTACTGCCCTTTGACTAATATGAACAACAGAGGAAGTACTTTCTTCCTCAATAATTTAATATAACAAATATTATCACCGACCAGCGTAACGGAGCGGAAGATTGCCCTATGTCAGCAACGTTCGAAAATGATGACTTGATAGTCATCGTTTGAATACTAAAACCCATTTTATTATAGAATGCTCTATGTGATGACTTGATCAATTTAATTAAAGTCAAACAAGCTTTTAACTAAAATTATTTTAAAGTATTTGTAAATCATATTAATCATGCCCCAAATATCGTACCCTTCCTGAATCTAAATAGCAAGTAAATGAAATTTGAATTAGAATATATTTGATTCCTTTATTGGCCCTTTTGCAAAAATATTTTAACATTATATATCTGAATAAATACATATTGGTAAACACAAGAAAATAGCTGGGGCATAGATTAGAAACGGAGCTAATAATTTATTATAAAAATAACAAACATTTAATAATTTCTTTCAACTCGATGATTAATAGAACTGTATAAATCTAGTTCTAATGGGTGAGAATTGACTATCAGAATTAAGATTATATTTTGCAGAAGGCAAATGGAACAAAGGAACTCATCGAGTCGAAGGATTATTGGCATATAATTAAAAATAAATGACATTAATAAATTACTTAATAAATATATATAATAAAATAAATGAACCACTATCCTGAGAAAGGAAAGTTAAATTTAAAGACTAGAAGTTGTGAAAATTACGATATAATTTTAAAATAGCATAAATAAAAGTAAGTTTTACACATAGATTATTACATTATAGAATGAAAAGAGCTCTTAAAGGGAGTGTAAAGTAAAGTTCAAACTGGCCAGAAAGTTTAAGGTTCATTATGAAAATATATTACCCATTTCTTCTGGGGCTGGACTCCTTAGTTCACACATCCAGGTTGGTAAAATGTAGGCACATACTTGATTGATTACTTGAACAGCATTTTATTTGATTTTGGCAGCCTGATTTGTCCCGAAAGAATTTAGCATCTCCATTGAAGATTTTCAGGGGACTTCAGGGACTGCAGCCAGATTCCTGATGTTTTAGCCCTTCACCATGATCGAAACACTATTTAAAACGCACAGAATTTACTGCACTGCTCTACAACAAAGATGGCTTTCTTTATAATTAAAACAAACTATTATTATTAAATATTTTCTAAACACACTTGGTTTCTTAGTTCTTAATTCTTTTATTCAATAATTATTTTAAATGTTAGTGCTCGCTGTCTGTGTTGGCAACCCGAACATATACGTATGATTCGATTTAAAATTATCTTTAGAATTTATTATCGGATATTAGTGTCAGTTCAGGGGTCTCTAATCCTCACCAACCATTGAGCTAGTTTCTTGGTGCATAGCACTGTGCCGTTGATTTAGATTTCTACTCATCTGAACTGGTGAGTTGGGTTTGAATTCAGTTTGAACTGCCTGAGTTTGGATCTGACTTGTGTTCAGGTGGTGGTGTTTTTTCGACCAGTACATGGTTATGTTTTTTAATATAAGCGATAGCAGGTTTTGCGTATATAAAACTTGTTTTTCTTTTTCATATATATATATATATTATAATGTACAGTAGACACATCAGTTTTTATTCCCAGAAAGCACCATTAGAACTACAACCTAGAATACAAGAGATTAAAGGTAAGAATACTATGTATAAATAACTACACAGCTGTGTCATTTATGCATATTAAAAAGTGCCTGTATATCTTAAAGAGCAGAAATTATTTTAAAAATATCAATTGGCAAGCAGACAGGAGTAATCAAAATGCTAAACCAAATCTAACAATAAGCAAAATAAGATTTATTTATGGTGTAATATAGTACAGTTCAAATATGTATGTAATTCAATGGTAATTGTTCCTTTTGTATATTACTATACAATTTATTTGATATATGATGTTCTTAAATGATATTAGTAGACATTGTTATTTATATAACTATTAAATATGTGGTCTAAGTTAAAATGTGCTCACTTATATATCTCACTTTTACATAACACTCAATAACAAACTGCTTGAATTCAACTATAAATGTTCAACATGAAAATAATTACAATGTTAGTATTATATATTGTATATCACATCCTACACCATTTTAAAAGTAAAACATGAATAGCATTTACTTAGAAGGACAAAGTAAAAATAAAATTTAATAGAAAAAATATATTTGAACCCAACGCAAAATCATCTAAGAGTATCTTTAGTTAAAATAATATACATCATATGTAAACTAGTAAATATCTAGAAATTCAAAGTTCATAAAAAATATCTAGAAAATTACTTATAAAATGCACACACATATGCCAGTTTTTTTAAAGTAAAGGTGTGTAAAGCAATCATCATTACAGCTAAGCCTGTCTAAAAATTTAAATACAACAAAACTAGATTGGGAAATGATTTATATAGCAGTAAACACATTGTGTTAGGCACTCACACATATTAAATAACATTAATGATTTTGAATATCCTCAAAGAGACACAAAATTTTTTATTATATTGAAGTTTAAACTACTGTCAAATAACCTACCTTTATTATATTTCTTTTAAGATAACAATTTTTTTTAAAATTTTTTTTTTTTTTTTGGATATTAATCTAGATTATTTTCAACTAGATTGCAGAAGTATTTTTTTAACAATCTTTAGAAAAAATAGAGAAACATTAAATTAAAATAATTGAATTTATGTCTAATATTTCAAAGAAAACCTAAATTATTATAGTCTGTAAAAATAAAAATATTGCAAATATATCAAAGCTTGCAACAATAAATATTAAATACACTGAGTTAGCTCAAGTTTTTTAAAATATACATATTAGAAGGTAATATAACTGAAGTACATAAATACATAAAATCACTTAAAGTAAATTATAGATATTGCTGGCTTGATAATAATGTAAGTATATTTTATCAAGTAGTTCATAAATATATAATAGTTCAAGAAAAATATATGGCAGAGTAGAAATTATTTTTTTTAAAGTGAAAGTGTACATTGTATTATATCATTATGGTACATGGGTTCAAATCATTAAATTTTCACTTTTTCAAAAATAAGAGCTTTTTAAAAAGAAAAAAAATTTCAAATTGTATTGTTTTTAATTATATTTAATTAATCACTTAAAAGGATAGATTGAACATATGTGTAATTCCCTATATAAGTAATGTAATTCAGGTTTATTAAACTTTGTAAGAAAGGTGAAGTTATTATATTTTTTTCCTAAAAAATTTAAATGAATGTGTGTTAAGAAATTTTTTTCTTTGATAAATTTATATCTTTGGTTAGCTGATAATCAGATCCATAAGGCAATCTGTAAAATTTATTTCTTTTGTGAGTTAAAAAATTAATTAAAAATGAAGCAAATAAGAAAAAACAAATCTAAAGTAAAATATTTGTTAATTTGTCTGCATGTGTCTGGTCATATAATGTTCCAATTTTTAGACTACAAAATAAATTTCTTTTCACTGATCTCTTTCTTGTTGCCAGATGCTAATATAGAGTGAAAGACTATAGCTTTTAAAAAATATAATAATTTTCTATTAATAGTTTTGGTGTGTAAAAGATTTGTTAAAGAATTGCAAGTAAAAAAGTAGCACACATTCTAAAAAGGAAATGGAACAGAGTTCTTTAAATGTATAACCAGTATGAATGAGTAAAACTTATCATAATAAGTGTTACTGCACAAATCACCAGAAATGACTACATCCTTATCTGCTGAAAGTTTTATTTAAATAGTATACTGTAAAAAAAAAGAAGGGTAAAATATCTGTAAAACAAAAATGAGTTCCCATTAACAATGCTTTTCAATAAACCACCATCAAATAGAGTATAATTTTATGTATGTGTGGTGCTAAACAACTTTAAAAAAGAAACCTATCAACCAAAAAAATAAACAATCTTTTCAGTGAAATCAATAATCAGCTATTAGACCAGAAAATCATTAATTGTGACATTTAGATAAATGGACCTCAAATATATGTGTGCACATAACAGAAAATTCAGAGATAGTTTATACATAAAACTATGAGCTGTAATGAACTCAAAAATCAGAAGTGAGTGTATGACATTTTGTTTATTGATGTCTTGATTAATTTTTTATGTCTGTAAGTGCATTAACTGTTTGTGCATTTTTTGAGATTATATATATATATATATTTTAACATTATTAGATCTGTAAAAAAATGTGCTCCCTCTTTAGAATTTAGGCAGTGATATTCATAAATATGCTAGTTACTTCTAGAAATTAAAGATAATATTTGGGGACTGCTTTTGTAAATTAATTTTTTTCTTTTTAATAAATTGTTAATTTTTGTTAAAATGTCTATTACTTATTCCTGGGAGCATTGTGAAACTGTAAACTCCTAGAGTATATGTGTATATAATTTATAAAAAAATATTTATACAAAAAGAAATGAACAGCTAGCTGTTTTAGGAAGTACTAATCCAAGAGAAAATAATAATAATAATAGAAATTTGCAATATTGGTACTCTAGAAAATAATTGTAGTGAAAAAAACCTGGATAAGGAGAGGCAAAAAATATGCTGGGAAGATAGTAGAGGAATAATAAAGATGGCTGGTTGTTAAAATACAAAATGAAGTAAGTAGTTTATAAGTTTTCTAATCAATAAATATTTAAAGGATGTGATATTGGAGAAGAGCATTATTAGTTTAAAGCAAAGAATAGCTACTAGCATGTGATAGAATCTGGAGTGTAAAGTCTCAGAAATAAGTAACGTTTGTATCATGGAATGACACCGATAAGAATTAAGCAGAGACTGATTTAAAGAAACTCTAATGAGACATATTGAATATAGTTACTGTGTTTAAAATTTTGTAAATAAAACAATTAAAATTATTACATAAAGGACAGTTTAATTGAGTGAAACTCACTTTGATGCATCTACAGCTGGTAAATGGAGAATTTGAAATATAGCTTGACAAAACCTATAGAAAGTGTCCATAATCCCTGTATACAGCAATATGTAAATCTTTTTAATGGCCAATTCAAAAGATTGTTACATGTTTAAGCATTTTATAACTAAAAGTGTGTTAATTAATTAATTTTTTTAATTTGTACAGATTTTATTGAGGCTACCAAAATCTTATTTTCCATGAATTATTGTTAAAATAGCAATCTTACCATGACTTTTAGAACAGTCCACTATCTGTTGTGCACTAAGTAAAGTTAAATTACCAGTTTTCCGTTTATATTGGCCTTCCAATGCTCCAATAGCAGACCATGCATAACATGAACTACAAACTCCCTAAAAATGAAAATATTTTTACATAATTATAAAAAAAATAAGCACACATATTTAATAAACAATTCTAAACAAACTTTTTTTTATGAATGTATCAATAAATCGATTTTAAATCTTTCCCCAATTACTATGTATAAGAATAATCGTAAAGTTATATTTTCAGAAAACTTAATATCTTATATAATAGAAATTTATGTGTTAACATCAAAGTTTTTATATAAATTATTACCACAGAAAATCAAAATCTGCAGTAAAAATTTTTACTCAGAAAATGAAACCATGTGATTGCAAAGTATGCTGGGATTTTTATAAAACTATTAATAAATATCATTTTGTTTATAAAAAAATTAAACCAAAACTACAAAAAAATACATATTACTTATTACACTTTTATTAAATCTTTATATAAAACATTCATTTGTTTTTCTACATAAGCCATCAAACATCCACCTTACTTGTGAATTCTGCTTTTAGTGTTGCAATCTCACATATTAATGAAAAATACAACAAGTAATTGAAACATTCAAAGTATTACAAAAAATAGGATCACATTGGAAAAAAAATCTTGTTGATAAAAAAAACATGATTTCATGTAGTACTCCAGGGATTACTTTCTTTCAATTTCATAATGAAAAATAAGATAAATAACTGAAAATGTCAAAGTATTACAAAAAAAGATCATGTTGGAAAAAAAAATCCTGTTGATAAAAAAAATGTTATAAGTTTTACTATTTTTTTACATTTACATATTTTTAGTCCTGCAGCATGGAGCATGTATTAGATCTACTGTGCCTGTTGACATTCATATCAATTTCCTGATAAATTTGTAATTCCTACCAAAATACCATGTTCGAAATCCATGTACTCATTCTTTTTTTGCTGAAAATGTCATGTACAAGATCTGTGTATACATTACTTTGGTCAGATCACTAAATTACAAAGTTAACAGCAGATTGATACAAATGTAAACAGGCACAGTAGAATAATACATTCTCTGTGTTGCAGCTTTAATACTCAAGTACCTAAATATGTTTATTTGTATAAATTACTCTTATTTTGGTCATACCAATGTAGTAGTATTAAAGAAAACACTTTCATACATATTTTATACACATGGTATATTTGTTGAAAATAATCTTTTCATTCACATATAACTTTGTATTTGTACTTACATATTCTCTAAACTGATTATTATATTTAAAGAACTAAAACATTTATTGTCTTTAATTTTTATAGTTAAATAAATGTTTATTGCTATCATTGATTGAATAGCATATTATATAATCAATTTCATGTTTAATAATCTTATGAATTAATAATATACATTTATTAAACATTTTTAATTGTTTACCAAGCAAATTTTCTGATTGATGTTTGTATAAAATATGTATGCTTATATTTTGTCATTATTCTTATTAAGAAATATAGCTATCAAATTATATAAATAAATAGAGGTCACACATATAAAACAAATAATTTAATATAGAATAGAATTATAAATTTAATACTAAAGTATTTTAAAAATAAAGCCATAAAAATTTCAGATTATATATTTATTTATGAATAGCATAAACAGTTTTCATTTATATTTTATTTCTGTGTTAAAGTTTGTGTGTGTTTTTCCCCATGTGTCATAGCTTCAGCCAGGAAGTGAACCCACTAACCTGGGACAACTGCTTGTAAAGCAGCCATCGCTGACCTCTTGACCACCAATACTTGACAAGGGTTTGTGTGTTTATATGTAAATTTAGCAAAAAATTCATTCAACCTGCTAAAATATCTATTAAATATTTATTAAAAAGTTAATTTAAATTTTATAAAAATAAATATGTGAAAATAGATATGATATGTTGGACTATACTATCATCACAAACCTTCAATCAAAAAAATGTGAGAATTTTTGAAAGATTTCAAATCTATTTGAAATAACTGTAATATTATTTTAAAACCCAAAAGTAAAAAATGAAACAATTGGGAAAGACTGAAAGTATTCCTTTTTTCTATTTTGAATAATATTCCTAAAGTTTTTACCATGTTGATTCAAAAACCTTAGAATCTACCATTATGACCAGCAATAACTGCGATGACCTCTTTCAATATTTCCTGAAAAAAACAGGAAACTCAAATGCATAATGATAAATATATTGAATTCAGAAATTACTGAACAAATGAATATACAAGCTAAAGTTTAGAAAATCCAGAGTCTTCAGAATTTTTTACTGCATTTCAATCCTAAGCAGTGCAAAACTTTTAACAACCATTTTGTTTGACATCTACATGATGATTAGCTAGGTTAACCCATCCAGGCAGTTTGCCATTCTCATTTGAATTGACTTCTTCTGATCATACCCGGAAAAGAAGAACAATAAAGAGACCCCACCATTATCGATTAATTAATTACTTCTTTATTTCAGGAAATCTCATTTAATATAGTCCACTGGCATTAAAAAATAGATAAATTGACATATGAAATGCTATCTCCATACTTCTACAGTAAATCACTGGAATTTTTAATTGGAAGTAATAATAAATAGCTGATATATTTGAAAATATTAAATTTGTTAATTTCAAATAAGTTGCTGTTTATTTTTAAAATATGGTAAAATAGTTGTTCTTTTACTTCAATAAAATGTGCATATATCTCTCAATATTGTGAATTTATCTCATCTTTAATTATGGAATGAAGACTTTAAGTAATAATTTTTCAACTCTAACACATTTCCATAAACTTTATCTTGAAGAAATGCTTAATCTTAATTCAATAATTAATGGCAATCACTCATAAAAAGCTATAAATGAATTATAATTTTTGGATAATATTATAACATCTTTTCAGATGGATTCACATGTTGATTGTATATGATGCTAAATATTTAAATATCATGACATGGATAATGTATTATGAAAGCTAAATAAGCAAATGCCACTCTCAAATTATGGAGTATCAATGCAAATTTTAAGTATGATAAACATCAAAGTTATAAGCAAAATTAAAATGAATTATTGGGTTAAATATAGCTTAGTTTGGATTAACAGGTATGCTAAATGATTATGCTCCAGAAAAGATTATATTACAAGATAAAATGAATTGTGATTTACACTATCTTTAATGCTATTTTAAATGTATTTGTAAATTCTCAAAAACATCAGAATATTTTTCGAATATCAATATTTTATTGGGATAAATTTTAAATTGTCATAACCATTGGAAGTTGTTTTAATGCATTTGTTCATGAATGCTTTTTTTATTATTATTATTATTATTATTATTATTATTATTATTATTATTATTATTATTATTATTATTATTATTATTATTATTATTATTATTATTATTATTATTATTATTATTATTATTATTATTATTATTATTATTATTATTATTATTATTATTATTATTATTATTATTATTATTATTATTATTATTATTATTATTATTATTATTATTATTATTGTTGTTGTTGTTGTTGTTGTTGTTGTTGTTGTTGTTATTATTATTATTATTGTTGTTGTTATTATTATTATTAAAATTAATTTAATAACATTTCCTCTGATATTATTCTCATGTATAAATATTATTTTTATTTACTATTATGTTTTTTATAAAAATTATTTATTGTCAAATTTATTACATTTTGTTACACAAAGAGAAGGCCAGAAAACCTTATCAAATTTGGTCTGTTATGAAAGTTTCTGTAAGTCTGCTGGAACAATTACTTATTTACACTTGGATATGTGTATTTGGAAAGTTGAAGAGAATCCAGGTGTTTTCTATAAGATATTTTGAGGCAAGGACTTTATCCCTATTTTGGATTTTCTTCATAGTCTCTATGAAAATGTCTTCTGTTTTTGGGAGAGGGGCAGGTGAACTTTTGTTTGCATCTTGAGATCATGTTGAGGCCAACTATTTTACAAGAATAACTATCCATTAACATTAGAGCCACTTGAGTGGACTGCTAGCAGTATATTAGATAAGGATTGTTAAAGTTTCATTCTTTATTATCATCTTCTTTCTCATCACTTAGGTTTGGCCAATCAGCATTGTTATATGGTTGATTTTGTAGTTCGTTTGTAGATATGATCAGTTGAGATCTATTAGTAGTATGATTGATTTTGAATTTTTTTCATGGTTAGTTTGTTTTTCTATGAAGAACTGGGTTTTAGACTTTTAGAATAATTTGGTTTTTCTTTTGAGTAAGATGTTTGTTCTTTTTCTTCTGAGCTATTCCTAGAAATTCTATATTTCCTTTTGTGGTTTGCTATGTTAGTAATGCTCAGCTCCATATCTGACTCGACATCAGTGCTATTGTTGCTGTGGCTTATGTCATCTTTGGATGGGTACTCAGTTTTTTTGGTTTGCCAGTTAAGGCTGCAGAGGTTATGGATGGCCTGTCCTGCTGTAGATTGCCTATATTCTCTGAGTTTGAATAAGATGTTGTTGCTGTTTGAGATTTTTGGAAATCATGTTCAATATAATTTTCTTGCTCAAAAGGATCTAACCTTGGAAGTTTAGGTGTTTCTTTATTTTTTGAGAGATGGGAATTTCCTTTTGTGATTTAAGTGTGTTGACTTTTAGTTGAGATCATTTGGGTTATAGCTTTGTCAGAGTTTGTTGCCACATCTTTTGGTGATTGACTCATCATATTACTATATTCTACAATGTTATTTTTGTTTAGCAGTTGGCTTTTAATAATTTTTGCATTGCTTCTTACAATATTTAATTCTTCTGATTTGTCATTGAAAATTATTTTTGGGTTTTTATTTGAAGAGATAGTGTCTTTATAATTTGATTTTAGTGATGGAGTGCTTTGGATTTCTTTGCACTTGTAAAACCTGTTTTTTATGCCACAGATGGTGCAGATCTGAGCCAGGCAGTCCCTTATAAGGTGGGTTCTTTGCCCACAGTTAAAGCACTGAGGCCTGACTCTCATAAAGAAAAGAATGATGGGAGCACCCCTCAGTTTGACAATAATTAGAATGTCAGTATGAGTTATGCCTTTCTTAATATTTAATTTGAAAACAGCTGTATTTGATAGAATTGAACTAACTGATTTGTCTACTGGTAGGTAAGAGAATTTATATATTTTGCCAAACGGTTGCATTAACTTTTGCATTTGGATATCATCCAAGCCAGTAATGCAATTTTTTAACGTGCCAGAAATTGTTGACATTCGTTTTAAGGCTACATGAATAATAAATTTATTGTCCAACACTCTAAACCTGTTCTTGAATGCATTTCTGTTCGCGCATGATGTGAACTCAACAGCTATGTATTTGTCATTTGGATGCGTTAAGATAAGATAGATGGTTTCAGTGATCTCATTTTTTTCTAATTAGGTCATAAAGAGAATTGACTAGAAACTTGTGTAAATCGCAGTTGGTATCTATCACAGCTAGGATCAGACTCTTGTCACTGTTGTAATTAGCTAGCGATTTTAGTAGAATCAATGGGATCGATTGGTTAAATTTAGATTTTATTACTTGAAATTGTTCTTCTGTATGTTCCGTAACGGTAAAATTAGCGTTGCTGTTTCACACTGTTTGTTATTATTTAGCTGTTCTGATTTTTGTTCTAACAAATGTACATTGTTAGGTCGTGAGGTTTTAGATGTGTGTTATTGAAAGCATGTATTTTATTATTTACATTATACGAAAAATTATTATGATTTTCTGACGCATTTATTTGTAGTGGAATTTTTATTTTTGATATGTTCGCATATTAGGTTTTATTATGTGTTATATCTAATTTACCTGTTTGATCAATGTTGGCTTCGAGTGGTTTATATGTAGGATAATTTTTAGAATTGGTTACATTAGCAATATCATTTTCATTATATATTTTTTTATTGATTATTCACGTTCTATGGGATATTTGTTCTAGTGCCACTTGTTAAAAATTTTGCATGTTATCACTTAACGCATATTCATGGTCATGATCTGTTGTAAATGTTTTATCCTTATTTGTCAGATTTGTTTGAGAAAAATATTGCCACAATTACTTTCCATAGATGTTATAGTATGGATTTACTATTATTATTGGTGATATTGAATAGGATTAAATGGTACTTATCTTAGCTTTAAGTTGTTCAAATGTAAGTAACTATTAAATTTATATAAAATTGTGATATATTGCTATTATTATATGCTTTATGGGTTCTTAAGTTTCAATCTCAAGTTGACTTGGGTTAATCAATTTTATTTGGAAAAATATCTCTGTAAGGAATATTTTATGTATCACACTTATATATTAATATTAATATTTTAAAAGTTATTTACTATGTAATCAGGCATCCTAAGGAACTTGTTATATATTTTGTTAGTAGAGTATCATTCCTAATGTTCATGCCTACAAAAGAATCTAGTAAAGGTCCATGAGAGAAAATAGATAAGACCAATGTGGTAAATATATTTTAAGTATCATCATCATCATCATCATCAACCATTATCAATCCAATGCAATATGAAGGTCTCTCCAAGTTCAATCCATTTCCGATATTTATCTTTTCTTCTCCACATCATCCCTGCATACTTTCTTATTTCATCCATCCTTCTCACATGTGGTCCCTTTCTGTGTCTTTTACAATCTCTTGGAATCCAGTTTAAAATTTCAATTGTTCAGCTATTATCATCTCTTCTAGCAATATGTCCAGCCAACTCCACTTTAATCTTTTAATTTTTTAATGAGATCAGTAACACCTGTTTATTCTCTTACCTATGCATTGCGTTTTTGATCTCTTTTTGTTACTCCCAACATGCATCTCTCCATACTTCTTTGAATTGTCTGAAGTCTCTGTATTGATTTTTTATTAAGAGTTCGGGTCTCAGATCCATAAGTAAGAACTGGTAAAACACATTTGTTAAAAACCTTCCTTTTCAAACACAAAGGAATATTTTCTTTTAGTATCAAGTTATTTCTACCAAAAAAACTCCAAACAAGTTTAACTCTATGATTAATTTCATCCATTATGTTTCCATCTGTATTAATAATCTCACCAACGTATTTGTAACTGTTAACTTTTAATTCATCATAAACAATCTTTATTTTCGTAATAGTTTTAACAAGGCTGTAAACCTTAGCAATGAGCGTCTGAAAAAATCGTCACTAGGGACCTCTGTAGGTCTTTAAAACACATGCTTACGCTATGAAGAATAGTGAGCGTTTAATAAAATTTATAATTACAATCTTTATTTTCATATTTTGAGTAAATCGATTAAACATTACTTTTGTGTTTTTAACCTTTATCTTTAGTCCTACTTTTCTACTGTCATCTGATAACTCCTGCAACATTTTTTGCAGATTTGAAGAATTATTTGCAAAAATAACTACATCATCTGCAAAATGTAAATGACTTAAATAATCTCCATTTACTTTCCCATTTTCAGTTTCCCATTTTAATCCACAAAATACTTCTTGCAGCATTGCTGTAAAAAGTTTTGGAGATATGGAGTCATCTTGAATTACACCCTTCTCAATGTTGACTTTCTTAGTATAATTATGTAATTTAATTGTTGCTGTTGCATTTTTATAAATAGTCTTTAAAATATGACAATATCTTGGATCTATACATTGATGATCCAATGCTTTAATCTCTGAAGAAATGTTTATAGAGGTAAATGCCTTTTCATAATTTACAAATCCAAAACATAATGGCAACTCATATTTATTTGTCCTTTCTATAACTTCTCGCAATACTTAGATATGATTTACTTTACTGAAACCACATTTAAATCGTGCTTGTTATCTTGGTTGGTGGAAATACAATGTTGTCTGTAGACGAGTTGTAATTATCTTGGTAAAAATTTTGTATAAAACTGATAAAAGGCAGATAGGTCTGTAATTTCTAATATCTTATCTTTTTTAAATATTAATATTATTACTGCATTCTTTCAATCATCTGGTACATCTTTATCATTTAGACATTTTGTATATAACATTGCTAAAAAAATTTCATTTCTTCACCTGCTTCTTTTAATATATCAAATATAATTTCATCATTACCTAGAGCCTTTTATTTTTTCATGCATTTAATTGCATGTCTCACTTCTTCATTTAAAATTCTGGGCAATTCAGAAGATGTAATATATTGGAAGTACTTGTTCTTTATTACTATATAATTCTTGATGTAAGTCTTCTACCCATTTCATGATATCATTTCTTTTTTTAGTAATAATTCCGTCTTTTTTTTTAATTGCAGATTTAACTTTTCTACCAATAACAAAATGTTGTTTTACATTCTTGTGACTTTTATTTTCTTCTGCAGTTTTCCTTGCTTGTTCACAGTTATACTTCTTATATCATTTTCAACTCTTTTCCACACCATTTTACAAAATTTAAGATATTCAATCTTTTTTAATGCATCATTTTTGTATATCTTTATAATCTTTTTTGTTCATCATAAATTCTCTAGTCTCAATAAAAAATTTATTGGTTAATTGCTGCTTTTTTCTACAAGCTATCTTTGTTGTAGTTTTTAAAAGTGTATCAGTTATTTTTATATTAATTTCATTCAAATCTAAATCATGTTCAAAATCTACTAATACTTGAAAAAACCGATTTGTAAGTTCTAATTTAAATTCATTAGAATGTTTCTGAAGATTACGAATATCAACTGTAAATGTTTTTTTTAATAATTTTTGTCTCTTTAGTTTTGCATTAACATGTATCTTACATCTTACTAATCGATGATCACTTCCTGTGTTAAATTTATTATGAACATTACAATCTCGAAATATGTATTTTCTGATAGTCAAAATATAAACCAATTCTGGTGTACCTTCATTGGATGCTTCCATGTCCATTTACTTAAATTATTTTTTTTCTGAAAACTCCACAAATCTTTACCATAACCAAAATTACCTACAGCACTTTCATTTGTTTACCAATTCTAGTATTAAAATCTCTCATAACAATTTTAAAATGTTGTTTACTCTGTTCAAAAGCCTTTTGTGCATGCATGTAAAGATCTACTATTTCATCTTTATTTGAACTTGTTGGGGCATAAACCTGAATTATCTACATTTGGTATCTGCTATTAAGTTGCCACACTGTCTGATACACCATCAATTTCCACAATATTGTTCTACTTTTTGTTTTCATTTTTAAGTATACTAAGCCATAATTGTCCTTGATCTTGTTAAAAGAGTGAAAACATCTCCAGCATTATTAAGTGAGGTTGATTAATAATTGATTAATTAGTGAAACAAACTAATTCAAAACTACATAGAGCATTTATCACTGGTTTTTATGGTGATAATTATCATCCAGTATTTGAATTGAAAAGTATTTTTTAAAATTGTAAACAACCTATTTCTATTTATTGTTAATGTTTTTGCAACACTATCTGATAATGCAAATTTTTATATCTCCAGTTCAAATTATATTTAAGAAACAAATAATAATATTTATTACCCATTTTATATAATCTTATTGTCATTATTCGTCTTTTTATAATTTATTTTCTAATGCGTAATTATGTTATTTTTTTTAATACTTCTCATTTATCATTATTAAAGATGCCACATGACTGCATATTTACAATATAAAGATCATATTTGAAATATTAGATTACACATTAAATCTATTTGGATGAAATACATCATTATTGTATCAATGCTATCTAAAATACAAAGGTATTTGTTAAGATAATTTACATGAAATTATTTTTACATTGTCATACCTTAAAATGCATATCCTCACTTTACATCCATGCATTTTTATTTTATATAAACCTGATATAAATAATTAGTCAACTTTATAGTTAAAATTGCTTCATTTGTTTTTATAATAAAAAATATTATGTTTGCCATATGTTTTCATTAAAATAGAATAAGATTTAAAAGTATATTTACCATTATGGTATAATCATGAGAAATTTCTTTATTATTTTATTAAATGTGAAACTATTTCTAAAATAAAAAATAATTTTAGTTTATGCAAAAAATATAATATTTGTATAGATTGCAAAGTGCAAGTTAAGTTAATGATAGTAACATTTTTTTGCATTATTGGACTGTACCAATTTGAACCAATTTTGTTTTTTCAGTGGAGACGGACTTTTTTGGGGGTATATATATATATATACACACTCCCCTCTTCTAATAATAAGTTTCACCTAATACACAACTCTGAAAACATATGTGCTTACTTATGTATATTTAACTAAAACTGTGACTATTGATCAAAATGTCTTATGAAATTCGTTCTCATTAACTGTAATACATTCCCAATGCATATTTATGGTCATCCATAGAATTCCAAGCACCAATCTTATAAAAATTACATGAAGTGAATATATTACCAACGAGAGCCATTGTTTTAAGAAGTGTGAGAGCGGTTTTTAACCATTGGCTAGCTCAGTCTCTGGTCGGGTGGTGTCATGGCCAAAAGTAAACATGAATTAGAGTAAAAGTTTTAAAACACATATAAAATACACAACGAAAATATCATAAGATTTTTAGAAACAGTTTTTTTATCAAATCAGATTTTATTTAAACTATTTCAAAAGACAATTATTATTCTTTTGATCATTAAGAAAAACAAATATAATTTAACCCTTAACCCTTTGAACATAACTATAATTAGAACATTGCCATTTTGATACACACGCATGCAACATTTTTTCCAATATTTTTTATAAATAAGTTAGGTATCAACGGTCAATAAAGAATTTTCTCCATGTGACCTCATATACTAATTGCAATATTAATGTCTGCAAATAAGAATTTAATAAAAGTTTTCTTTTTGTTTGTTAGTTGGATTCTCATGCACTCCTTAGGAAATGGTTAATAATTTCTTTCTGATTAAAAATCAATACATTAAGTTTTTTTTCCTGAATATCCCCAGGGAATTTGTGGAAGAATATTTTATTTACTTCTAAAAGTTCTGATAAAGGCAGGTAATAAATAGATAATTCATTGCAAGGTTTCCCTATCTTTATTTTCTTATATGGTCATCATTTGATGAGGCTCCGCTTTGTGGTTCCAAAGTTGGTAGTTGTTTTAATCCAGAAACCTTTTGTTATTGTTGAATGTAACAGCTGCAGTTAGTGAAAATTAGGGTTCGAGCCTGATATGTTAGGCTATTAACCCATCATTTCCATTTAATCTGCCATTAGGTAAGTTTAAAACTTGAAATTGGATTAACGATTCCGCTGGCAATGACACACACTCTGCAGGAACCAAACCAGGACCATTGTGGGTCCCTTTCTTTTATAGGCCCCATTTTTTCTAGAAGGTTCTTTCAATCTCACTTCCTGTTTCAATTGCTACCTAACCATATTTTAGTTGATGTGTGAAAAGCTTTTATCACTGCTTTTATTCTAAACAAAAGAAAGTAACAATTTCATTTTTGCTGGAAACATCTAGGTTTTTATAATGTGAAATAAAACCTCATTTCTATCTCTTCAACCATCAAACCCATTCACACACATGTTTGTAACATGCACATATACATCATTTCAAAATGACAGAGCACCTCCCCTCCTCATTTCGGTATTTACGTAGCCACCACCATGTAATAAAATTAAATTCATATATACCATCTACATATTATATTTAATGACTGTCACCTATGATATTAGTTGTGACTGGGTTCAAACCCATTCTGTCACAATACCTTCTCTTTCAAAAGCCTTCAAATACCTTTTGCAAATTTTGAATGGCTTCTTTTTTTACAACAGTTATCTCTTTTGCCTCAAATGACCCCCTGCTTCTCATTCTGGTCCACAGTTTGGTTTCTCAGGTGGTCTCTTCCCTTCAGGTATCTCTCTCCATTTGGAAGAGTCTCCATTTTTGTTCTCCACCCTCTTTCACCTTTTTACTGCTTCATGATGCCCCCATAGTCATACGAGCTCATATCAATGGCATTCAGCAACTCAGCAGTCTATCCAATGGACATTTTCCCTGCTTTCAAGATAATCTGTTCCACTCTCATGAGCATACTGTGTTTTACAATGTGGAGTGTATGACTCTATGTCAGATTACATGCATCCAATGTCTGCAGTCTAGCCACCTATCTATAAAAAATGGGGAATAGCTATCGTTGCAATTTTCTTTGAACTTTTCTTGCATGATTTGATAGTGTGTCAACTCCTGCCTATCCTCGAACCAAAAGGCCTCTCACTTTTTTTTGGTAATCTTCAAAAGTAGCAGGTTGTTGACATAGCATGTCTCACCACGATTGAGCATTGTCTGTGAGGTTGCTGCATGCAATAATTACTTTCTTTTCCTCTGCCATGGGGTTTACACTAAAGTATCTCCTCAAACTGTGTATATGATCTACAGGTGCTTCCCCCATTCTACCTGTGAATGACCAAAATTTTTAAAATTGGTTCACATTCCCTAGCACCACCGCATGACCTATGACCACTGCTGGTTTACCTGTGGGGTTTAATTGAGAGCCTTGCTTCTGTTCATTCCCACTCTCCATATCTGGGTTTTCTGTGCTTTCATCTTTCTGTCCCCCCACCTCTTTTTCATCTTTAATCCGTACTTTCTGTTCTAACCTCCACATTCTTTTTTCTATTTCTTCGAATCTAACTTCCAGACTTTCAAGTTTCTTCAAAATTTGTTCCAAAATGTTTTTCTGATTCTCTTTTTGTTGGTCCATTTTTGGCACCCTTGTTTTTACAAATTTTTCTTTTCTTTTTGTTTTATCTGCAATTAAATGCCTCAAACTCTACTTCCCCATCCCAACACTGCTTTTTTTGCCTCTACTACTATTTCATTAGCCTTCCCACATACGCTTTCATTTCTTTTTTTATTTAACTCTTGAAACCTTCCTAAAATAGATTCCCCTTTATCCAAATCGAAATGCATTTCTGCCTTCACATATATATAACCAAATTCCATTAACAAGTAACATTGACTTTATAATTCAAAGATTTGACATTAGTAGTGTTCTTCTAGAAAACAACCGCTGATTTAGAAACTATATATGTTTTGTGATTCCGTTACAACCCTGACATTATCTCTGTATTTCTTACTGTAATAATATAAATAAATATTGTGTACACTTAATTTATTTAAATGTCACTACAGCATTTCATTTTCTAGTTAATCTATATGTGTACATAAAATTAAAAATATGGCAACAACATTACTCATAATTTCTCCATCCCCCTCTACTTTTCTTCGAAGCCCTTTAGTTGGAAAGCCATTGTAACAAAACCCTCCTCTTCTAATAATAAGTTTCACCTAACACTTACAACTCTGAAAACATACATGCTTACATATGTATATTTAACTAAAACTCTTTTGACTTAATCACTATTGTTAAAAACATCTTACGAATTTGTTCTCATTAACTGTAATACATTCCCAACATGTATTTATGGTCATTCATAGGATTCCAAGCACCAACCTTATAAGAATTATATGAAGTAAATATATTACCAATGAGAGCCACTGTCTTAAAAAATATGAGAGAGATTTTTGACCATTGGCTAGCTCAATCTCCAGTTTAGTGGCATCATGGCTGAGAGTAGACATGAATGAGAGTAAGGGTTTTAAAACACATATAAAATACACATAATGAAAATATCATAAGAAGAATTCCAGATACAATTTCTTTACGAAATCAGATTTATTTCAAAACACAATTATTATTCTTTTGATAATTAAGAAAAACAAATATAATTTAACCCATAACCCTTTGAACATAACTATAATTAAAACTCTGCCATTTTGATACACATGCACACAACATTCTTTCCAATATTTTTTATTATAAATAGGTAGCAAAGGTCATTAGAAACAGTTTTCTCCACATGACCTTATATACTAATTTCAATATTAATTTCTGCAAATAAGAATTTAATAAAAGTTTTTTTTTGTTTGTTAGTTGGATTCTCATGTGCACCTTAGGAAATGGTTAATAATTCTATTCTGATTAAAAATCAATACATAAAGTTCTTTTACATGAATATCCCTGGTAAGTTGTTGGAAAAATATTTTGTTTACTTCTAAGAGTTCTGATAAACACAGGTAATAAATATAGATTTCATTGTGAAGTTTTTTGATCTTTGATTTCTTATATGGCCATCATTTGATGATGCTCCGCTTTGTGGTTCCGAAGTTGGTAGTTGTTTTAATCCAGAGGCATCTTGTTATTGTTGAATTTAGCAGCTGCAGTTAGTGGGAATTAAAGGTTTGAGCCCGATACATTAGGTTATTACCCAATTATTTCTGCTTGATCCGCCATTAGGTAAGTTTAAAATTTACAATTTTAAAATTTGGATTAACGATTCCACTGGCAATGACACAAGCTCTGCAGCAGGGACAAGACCAGGAGCATTCTGGGTCTCTTTCTTTTATATTCCACACCATTCATTCTAGAAGGTTCTTTTGATCTCACTTCTTATTTCCAATTGCTGCCTAACCAGATTTTAGTTGACATGTGAAAAGCTTTTATCACTGCTTTTATTGTAAACAAAAGAAAGTAACAATTTCATTTCTGCTGGAAACGTTTCATCTTTTATAATGTGAAATAAAATTTCATTTCTATCTCTTCAATCACCAAACACATTCACACACACGTTTGTACCATGCACATATACATTGTTTCAAAATGATAGAGCATCTCCTGTCCCTTGTTTCTGTATTTATGTAGCCACCATCATGTAATAAAATTAAGTTCATATATACCATTTACATATACATTTATTGACTGACACCTATGATATTAGTTTTGACTGGGTTCGAATCCATTCTGTCACAATATATATGTGTATATATCCATCAAATGTTAGTATCTATTTATATATAAATGTACCCACACAAATCTATCTACCTATCTATCTATGCATGTCTATTTTTCAATTTTATAAACTTACACAAGATTTTTGTTAGTAATTCAATAGAAATAAATAAAAGTCATAATAGTCTAAAATAGCTACTTCTTGTCTGTTTTCGAATTTAAGACACTAGAATCTATATTAATGTACTTTATTTCAACAAAATTTTTATTAACAATAAATAGTGATTACATACTAATAAAGGATAAATAAATGAATAAGTTGTACAATAATATGATTATATAATGTTCTATTTGTCATCTGGCTAGATTATGTTATGAGAGCACAATTGTTATACTCGTATGTGGTTAGGTATATTGAAGAGATTCTAAAAACTTGTTTAATGGTATTAGCATTTTTAATATAAACATGAATATTTTCTTTTAGAATTGCCTATTCTATAATGCTGGGTAAGTGGGAGTTGATAATCAGGAAAAGAACGACAGTTTAAGATCAGGTGTCATCAAAGACCAGGTGTCATCAAAGACTTTATTGGAGACAAGGAGCTGATCATGTTTCTTGATTTTTTTGAGTGTTTGATAAAACAATGGTATGATTTGTGGCAGGGGTAATTCCATGAGAGTTTTGCATCTCATATTTCATATGGAATAAAGGACAAAGGTAGAAACCCTTATTATTGAAAAAAATCCATTATGAATGGCATTTTCAAGTGAGAAAATCATATCAGGTCTTATGTTGGAATTGATTATAATTATATATTTCAGTGTTTTAAGTCTTGGGCACCGGTGTATAATATGGTCTATGGTTTCATCTTCACGAGCACACAGACCACATATAGGGTCAATGCTGATAAAACCTCTTCGATGATAAAAAAACCAATTTGTGGTAATCGCATTAAGATTTATTTTAATGATGAAGTCAAGGAATTTGGGTTCCAGACTCCATCTTTTGAAGTAAGTAATGAGTCTTTGGTTGGTTATTTTTAGGCTGGTTTTAATGGGTTGTTGATTATAGTTGATTATATTGTATGCTTCCCATAAGGTAATTTTTTGGTTAAGGATAAAGGGCATAATCGGGTTATAGAGTTGTAGGTGGTTTATTAAAGATGCTATCCATGAACTAGAAGAGGGCGGAGTACTTGGATACAAATTGAAAGCTATATACAAACAAAAACGCAAAATAAACTTATCTCCTATTTATCTTTCTAGTTATACAGATTTAATACTATATCAATAATGACACTTTTTGTCTATCTGCATTCTGATTTCAGGCCTTACCTTTTATGAAAATAATATAATAAAATATAAATAATTGTACAGACATTGCAAAACTATTATGAAGTAAGATCATGTTCTTTTATATTACTACTTATATTGACATTTAATAATCTATTACTGCTTTCTGTTTTTAAATTATAATATTATGCTACATTTCCATTATGGTATTTTTTTCATAATCTATTTCAAAACAACAATTGTATATCTAAATAAAAACAGTAATTTGCATTTGATAGTGTATATCTCAGTTACTTTGCTTTGATAAAAACAATCTATTTATTTAGTTTATATTTGAAATTTATTTTAAATATAATACTTTTATAGTTATACACACTATACACTATCATAATAATAACATATTTGTTATCTAATATTAATCCAATTTGAAACTCAAATGCTTGTTATGCTATAAACATAATTATATAACTTCTAATAGTATTTTTAATCTGATAATATATATTTAAGCTTAGATCATTAGCAAAATATTTAAAAAATTTTCATTTATATTTTTGCATACCACTATGTCTCTACTTCTGCACTATGACAAACTTATATTATAATCTAACCTGAGACACAATTCGTTGAATCACTATAAGCTCTTCGACAAGAGAAATTCTAACAATATAAATAACTTTTTTGTGATAAAATTTTCACTACAGTTACCAATATATTATAAAAAATCATTATTAAATGATTTGTATTACTAGATCAGAAATAATATATTTTAACAAACTTAAGTGCACACACTTCTGTTGCATGTGCTTATCTTGCTACACCCAAACAACATATTGTCAGCAATTTTATATTACAATTGAACATTACCATGATCTAATTTTGCAAAATATTTTGTACTACTGTATGCAGGTTGTATGTGCATTGCTTTTAATATAATATTTTTTAGTATGAGTTCATCTGTCTAAAAATACAGTTGTGCTATTGGATTAAAAAATATATATAATGTAATAAAAATAATAAATTTTATGAAAACAAACTATTATAAGCAATCCTTAAATCTGCAGAAGTTAATGTCTTAAACCTGCCTCAACTGCCATTAAATTAAAAAAAAATGGAAGCAAATGTCATCAATTCAAATCCCACGAATCTCGTATCTTAATGTTAGCAGCTTGTCTATTTATTAAATGCCATTTTATTCCTATTTATAAAAATTGCCTCCTTAATTTTTTTTTATTGTGGTTTGTCTCTTCATGAAGAATTTTCACATTTTCAAAATCAAAGTTAAATTTATATTTATATGTTTTTTCATGATCAAAAAAAAACCATAATTTTTACTTTTTACACACTTATATATCAATTCATGCTCCCTCAATCTTTTTTTAATACTGCACCTAGATTCACCTATATATGATAGCATACAATCACAAAAAATTTGATATATGACATTACTTTTTTGCTTGACAGGTATGACATCCTTAGAATTATTGACTAATTTATTAATATTGTTTGGAACATAGAATGAAACATTAAACACATTCTTATATATATCATTAAAAAATTTCTATTGTGGATTTGAAATAAATGGAACAGAGATCCATTGTTTACTATTAATCTTCATTTCCTTTAGCTCATTATAATTTTTTTTTAAATTGACATAAAGTATGACATATTTCCTCCATTTTATAACCAACATCAAGCAATTCCTTGGCAAATATCTCAATATTTTTCAGTTTATCACTTTGGTAATGACATAATTTTTCATTATGAAACAAAAAAATCTAAAACTTACCATCTTATGCATAATTGGTACTTTTGATTTACAATTTATTTATCCCCTTTTTTGCAATGGCTTAATTATTAATTTATAATTTAAAATACTGTTATCTCTTGTAATAATGAAATATAAATATTTAATTTTTTTGTCATGCTTCTTTTCAATAGTTCATTTCAAGCCATCAAAATTATTTAATTCCTCTACAAGCATTTTTTATAGTATAAATTTGCTTGTAGAGAAATTCAATAATTTGAATGACTTGAAATGGACTATTGAAAAGGAATAGGACAAAAATATTAAATATTTAGATTTAATTATTACAATAGATAACATTATATTAAATTATAAATTCATAATTAAGCCATTACAAAAAAGAGGATACATGAATTGTAAATCAAAAGTACCAATTATGCATTAGATAGCAAGATTTTGATCTTTTTTGTTTCATAATAAAAAATTATGCCTTTACCAAAGTGATAAACTGAAAAATATTGAGATATTTGCCAAGGAATTGCTTGATGTTGGTGTTGTATTTTGTAAAAATTAAATGCAAATTTGTGAACTCCAGAAAAACTAGTATTTATTTTAAAAATATATTTATTGACATAATACAATTGTACATATGAATAATAAATGCACTGTTGGATCAGCCATTGCTGGGATTGGTCTGGAAGATGTATACCAGAGCCATTCTCAGCACTAGCAGGTTGATAAATGAGTACATACATTCCATTTTGTTGGTATTGACCATCCCTTTTGAGGTTGGCTCAATAATGCTAACTTATCAGCTGGGATACATGTAGTGTGAAATCAATGTCTCTCTAGTAGAATCCAGCATGTTGCATCATAGACTACTTCATTTACGATACACTACAATGTGGATATATCAGGTCTGATATTCATGTAGAGTCTGTGGGCCATACTAGTAGGCTCCATGTATTAATAAATAAAAATCTAGAGGATAATATCTTATTCTTGTTTTGAAGAGCTTTGAGCTTATTGCAAAATATAGTATTTATTCACGAGATTGTTTTTAGATTGTGCACTGATAACTGAGGAATTTGATTAAGGCATTAACATAATGGCAAATGATAATTGCAAGAAATATTTTCTGATTGCAAATATTTCTAGCTAAGAGACCTTACCTTATTGGACAATGTAATTAATTGCAGCAGTTATCAGAAAGCTATAAAAAGACTGTGTAACAACTACATTAGGGCAGTAATTGAGTGCATCTCCAGTAGATGTTCCTGTTCAATTCCAGTAGGAGATATCTCACGTCGGTGTTTTCAGTTAATGTACAGTGCTCAATGGAAATGTAGTCCATGGGTATAGCTAAAAGAGCCCACAGAGATGGGGAGACCATAGCCTGAGGAAACCATCTGGATAGCAGCTGAATAAAGAGTTGAGTTTCCATCAGTTTTCAAGTGGAGATACTGATAGACTGTTGCAGGGATGGAAGCTGTAAGGAGCTTAAGGCCAGTTGCAATGCTATACTACAAAGAGTTTGTGTGCAACTAAACTGGACTGGGCCAAGGTGTGTGTAAATCTTGCCCATGGTGAAGCATTTTGTAGCAGCCAGCCTGAATGTACATTGAGGGAATTGAGCATTAGTGAACTGTAGAAATAGAGTTGTTGTGGACTATTTGCTATTCCAATTATTTAAAAACATTGTGTCTTAATGTTTATAGTCATGCTTATGGCCACATCAGTTGGTTATAAAATGAAACAAATAAGTAATACTTTATGTCAATTTAAAAAAATATATAACGATTTAAAGGAAATGAAGATTAATAGTAAACAATGGATATCTATTTCATTTATTTCAAGTACACAAGTGAAATTTTTTAATGATATATATAAGAATGTGTTTAATGTTTCATTCTATGTTCCAAACAATATTAATAAATTAGTCAATAATTTTAAGGATGTCATACCAGTCAAACAGAAAATAATGTCATATATCAAATGTTTTGTGTTTATATGCTAACATATATAGGTGAATCTAGGTGCAATATTGAGAAGAGATTGAGGGAGCTTGAATTGTTATATAAGTATGTAAAAAATAATAATAATGGTGATTTAATGTCTCCTTCAGTTTTCTTTGATTATAAAAAAACATCTAAATATAAAATTAAATTTGATTTTGAAAATAATAAAAGAAAAATTAAGGAGGCAATTTTTATAAATAGGAATAAAATGCATTTAATAAATAGACAAGCTACTAACATTAAAATACGAGATTCATGGAATTTGAATTGATGACGTTTGCTTCTGCTTTGTTTTTTGTTTTTTAATTTAGTGGCAATTGAGGCAGGTTTAAGAAATTAACAGAAAGTACTTCAGGGGGATTTAAAGATTGTATATAATAGTTTGTTACCATTAAATTTATTATTTTTATTATAATTACAATTTTGTTTTAATTAACGGACATTTTATTTATATTATGTATATATAAATATAACAACATGTGAAAATTTTACCAAATCTATTTAATAACTGAAACACAGGCTTGTTATATACCTGTGGCTATATATATGTAATATAGGGTATATATATAGCCACAGGTATATAACAAGCCTGTGTTTCAGTTATTACATTATAGAGATGTCTGCCCATCCTTGCATATGTATTAAATGGATTATGTCTTGTACATGTGGGGTTCAGATTGACCTTAGGTCAACATGGGTGTGACAATAATCTCAGCCTCAGCGTGGCCTTTGAGCATTCCATCATCAGATTTTCAATTGGATGGACGGTTGAAGAGTTGGAGTGTGGAGTGGATTGAAGCCTGTCCATTAAACTATGAGGATAGTCTATCTTAATATATATATATATATATCTGAGCACTTATACTATATATGTGTGTAAAGATGATAGTCTGGACCAACTGATGATTGCTGGTTTAGCATGAAATACGTATATTGGTGATTATTTATCTTTTCAGCATATATGTGTTTAGGTGTATCAGTGTTATTAGATAGAGTGGAGAGAGGTGGGTGGTGTGAAAGTCTGTGCTCATATACCCTATATTACAAATCTATTTAAATAATAATTGAACTGCCCTCTAGCTGCCAAGTTTGATAACTTTTTACAATAAGAGAGTGGACCACCTCTTAATGTCTTTTAGATCTTTTTATGTACAGCCATGTAGAACAATAACAGTTAGAGTGCCAATTTAAATCAGTCTTTGTATTTTTTAATGTAAATTGATCTTTAAATAACTGATATTAAATGTATACAGTGGAGATCTTTCACTCACTTCTAAAACTCTTTAATAAATTAACACGTTATATACGTAATGATAAATAATATTTTAATATTGACTAAATATAACAACATGTGAAAATTTTACCAAATCTATTTAAATAGTAATTGAACTGTCCTCTAGTTGCCAAGTTCAATGACTTTTTACAATAAGAGAGTGGACTATCTCTTAATGTACATAAAATGATCTAAAAGACACTCTTACCGTAAAAAGTTGGCAGCTAGAGGGCAGTTCAATTATTATTTAAATAAATATGGTAAAATTTTCACCTGTCATTCTATTTATTCATTATTAAAATATTATTTACCATACATATATAACATGTGTTAATTTATTATAGAGTTTTAGAAGTGTGTCAAAGATTTCCACTCTATACATTTAATATCAGGTATTTAAAGACCAATTTACATTAAAAGATACAAAGATTGATTTAAATTGCCATTCTAGCTGTTATTGTTCTAGATGGATGTACATAAAAAGATCTAAAAGACATTAAGAGGTGATCCACTCTCTTATTGTAAAAAGTTATCGAACTCGGCAGCTATAGGGCAGTTCAAGTATTATTTAAATAGATGTGGTAAAATTTCACATGTTATATTTATTCATTATTAAAATCATATTTACCATTACATATAAATAAAACCAAAACTGCCTAACACTACACTAGTAAAAATAAAAATGCAAAACCATAAAACAATACAATACTAGATTAAATCAAAAAGTTTACCCAAATCCTTACACAAACATGGTTTTATCTACTACAAGTAGACCTTCTCAAGTGAAAATCAAACTAAAGGAACTAATATATATATATACAAATAAACAAACCTCAAACAAACAAACTTTCCCATAATTCATTTCAAACTCCAACTTAAACATTAAAAAAATAAATTATACAAAAATGAATAATAACAATAAGATTATATAAAATGGGTAATAAATATAAATATTTGATTCTTAAATATAATTTGAATTCAGAATATAAAAAGTTTATTATCAGGCAGTATTGCAAGTATATTAACATTAAATAGAGAAGATTGATAACCTCAGAATCAAAACGTTTTGTCATCAAGGTCTCCTCTGTGCTTCTTTTTAACTCATTCTTTTTATAAAAAATAACTGAAGCATTGTTAAACAATACACTAGAACCTGTATTCAATTCATGAATAAATAAAGCTGAGTTAAGATATCTATGTTTCAGTCTGCTTATATGAACCTTAATCCTTTCATTAAGGCTAAACTTACTCTTCTTTACATAAAACGTACCACAACTACATGGAATGTTATAAGCAATACCAGGAATAGACCTACTATCAGTAGACTGCTTTGAACCATTAAGTAATGAATTTAACTTTCTTCCATGCAACCTTCATTCCTCCTAACAAATGACTATTATTATAAACCAAATTATATATTGAAGACTTAAATGGGAAAGACATATACTCATTACCCTTACCAACAAAATTCTTACCATCAAAATCACAACTATAAATATTATTATTAAATACAACTTTTTTAATAAAATCATATTCAGCAGCAAATTTACTTCTTTGAATATCAGCATTATTATTAAAATTATTAAGCCTTCTATTTCTACAACAGAAATTCCAAAATTCATTTTTTATGCATAAAAGGCTGACAACTATCAGGCCTAATCATATTTCTCAAATTTTTAGGTTTATAAAATGACTACAAAACAAAACATTATTAACCTTCTCAATATTTAAATCTAAAAACTTTAATTTTAGAAAATCAAAACTACTGCCCTCAATAGTAAACTTAATACTAAAATCAAAAGCATTCAATCCACATAAAAACTCTTCTAATTTCTCTTTCTGAATAACAAACAAACAATCATCAATATACCTAACAAATAATTTAATAGAACATGAAAACAGATTAATAACACTACACTCCAAATAATCAATATAGACAGCACACATCAATAAACAAATAACATAACCAATAACCCAACCTTTTCTAATCTTATAAAACACATCATTAGACATAAAATAAATTGAATCTTCTAACAGCAAAAGCAAATCATGAAAAACCTTAATCTTATCTGCAGAAAAACATTTCAATTTTTTTGAAATGGAAACAAAAATATCAATAATTTTAATCTATTAACTGATTGATACATATTTTTAATGTCTAAAAAAACTTTACTTTTAAAATCAATATTATTTAACAATACAACCGGCCATCTTTATCTTCTTTTAACAAAAGAACATTATTGGCTTTCAATCTTTCTTTAACAATATTAATTTCCTTAGCAGCACAAACAAATTTTTCTCTTTTATGTAATTGACTATTCAAAATAACTTGTAAAGACACTTTATTTTTATCTGAAATATTACTACTACTTTCAATATCAGAAATGAAATTACAAACTAAACATTTACTAAAAAAATAAACAAAGCCAGGACCCTTAGCTAAAATAGCCAAATCAGATATATTCAAAACATAGTTTAATAAATTTAAAACAGATGAAACATCAGGCCTATTTTTATAACAGCCAAATTTAAACTCTTTTTGTTTTATAAAACTTTTATTTTTAGCTTTTCCAATCAACTACTTAAATTTCTGAAAATACTTATTACTATAAGTGACTTCACACTTACTCCTAAACCACTTTAAAAAGGAATTCAAAACTGAATAATTAAAATTAATTTTAAAATCCAATTGTTTTCTAATCATTTTACACCTATCAATTAAATTAGATAAACTACCCATAATCTGCATAAGAAATTGTTTAAGAATGAATTTTTTAAAAATTTAGAATAAAATCACAATTAGCATTATTAATCTGTTTTCATGTTTTATAAAACTATTCGTTAGGTATATTGATGATTGTTTGTTTGTTATTCAGAAAAAGAAATTAGAAGCATTTTTATGTGGATTGAATGATTTTGATTCTAGTATTAAGTTTACTACCGAGGAGGGAGGTAGTTTTGATTTTGTAAAATTAAAGTTTTTAGATTTAAATGTTGAGAAGGTTAATAATGTTTTGTTTTGTAGTCATTATATAAAAACTAAGAATTTGAGAAATATGATTAGGCCTGATAGTTTTCAGCCTTTTATGCATAAAAAATGTCATTGTTGAATTTTTGTTGTAGGAATAGAAGGCTTAATAATTTTAATAATAATGCTGATAATCAAAGAAGTGAATTTGCTGCTGAATATGTAGAATTGGGTTACAATCAAGACCTTATTAAAAAAGTTATATTCAATTATAATGTTCTTAGTCGTGATTTTGATGGTAAGAATTTTTTTGGTAAGTATAATGAGTACATGTCATTCCCATTTAAGTCTTCAATATATAAATTGGTTTATAAGAATAGGCATTTGTTATAAGAAATGAAGATTGCATGGAAGAAAGGTTCTGATTTGAATTCATTACTTAATGATTCAAAGCAGTCTATTGATATTAGGTCTATTCCTGGTATTGTTTATAAGATTCCATGTAGTTGTGGTAAGTTTTATATAGGCCAGAGTAAGTTTATCTTTAATGAAAGATATAAGGTTTATATAAGTAGAGTTAAACATAGCTATCTTAACTCAGTTTTATATATTCATGAATTGAATACAGGTCATAATATATTGTTTAACAATGCTTTGGTTATGTTTTATGAAAAGAATGAGTTAAAATGAAGAATAAAGGAGACCTTGATGATAAAACTTCTTGATTCTGTGGCTATCAATCTTATGAAGATTTCTTTTGATATTAAGAGAAGGTGAAGTTTGAAATGAATTATGGGAAGGTTTGTCTGTTTGTATATATACTTAGTTTTTTTAGTTTGATTTTAACTTGAGAAAGTCTATTTGTAGTAGATAAAACCATCGTTGGGTAAGGATTTTGGTAAAATTTTAGATTTATTTTAGTATTGTATTGTTTTATGGTTTTGCATTTATATATATATATATATATATATGATAAACAAAAATGATTAAAAAACTTGCTAACTTTATTTATGTCCACAATGGCCCTACAAGACGCCAATCATGTTTTTTACATAACGTCAGATAGTTAGTATTCACTATCTCTAACTATAATTCCACTTTCAATCATATTTCAAGCTATTTCTATCCAGTGAAAGACAGGAATAAAGAAACTAGATCTGAATACAAACTCTGACTTTATGAAACAATTTCTATTCCTTCAAGCGTGAATTTTTAGACACTAATGTCTTCAAACTCACATACAAACCAATATCATGGTCTGATCTAGTTCAGCATCACCACATAGTAGAACCTCTCAATCTATATCATCAAGAAAGACCTCAAAGGTACATTTAGATAAACAAAATCAATTAAAAAACTTGCTACGCTTGATTTATGCCACAATTCTACAAACTCCAATCACTTTTTTTTACATAAACTCGAGTAGTTGTATTCACTATCTCTAACTATAATTCCACTTTCAGATCATATTCAACTATTTGCTATCTCATAAAACAAATAAAGAAATAGATCTAATACAAACTCTGATTTATGAAACAATTTTATCAGCTTAAGGTGAATTTTTAGAAGTAATTCTTCAAACTAACATACAACCAGATTTGTCTACTCATTCACACCACATAGTAACTTCAACTATACATCAAAAAACTCAAAGATTTAATAAACAAAAATAATTAAAAAACTTTAACCTTATAGATGTACCAAATAATCATTTTTTTTATAAACAATATTAGTATTCACTATCTTAACTATAATTCCACTTTATATCTAAAGTGGAATTATAGTTATAAAAATTTCGAAAAATGTCACACCTCACCGCGAACAAACATATATATATAAAAAATATATATATATATATATTGTAACAGGATGGGGGTATCAAAATAGAAAGGAGTGAATCTGGGGTGATGGAAAGTCATCATCAACCCCAGTAAAATTAAATTATAAAAGTATGAGATTAGAAAATCTCTGAGATCATTGGTGAGAGACCAGCAGAGCAACTATAAATCCACCAGCATTATAATTTAAAAAAATAATTATAAATAGTCACTTAAAACAAATAATCATCCATCATCATCATTGATGGGAATAAACAAAATCAGTACAATACATCCACAGTCCATCTTATGACTGGGTTTGAACAATAAAAAATATAAATCAACAGTCAACCTTGTGACTGGATAGGAAATAGGTCTTCTGTAGACCAAGCTAACTATTGAGCCTTTGCGAGCTTGGGCAATTATTTAACCATTAATGTGGATGCACCAGTTTAGTGCTCATCCATTAGACTACATAAGCAGAAAATCCAAACAATAATGGTGGGACATAAAAACATGCTGATCATCATCAAGGCTCAGGCCACTTGTACTGGGCAACTATAAACTGAACTTCTAATAAGACTAAATTAAAAATAAAATATAGTGCATGGGCTTTAAAGAGTATCCTTTTTGTGCCAACCAGGATGATGATTGATCATCTCTGGCTGGCCCAAAGCACTAAATATACATTCCCATTCATATATTCATTCCATGCACGAATCTAGCTCGGACAACATAAGCTCTATTACTATATGTGATCAAGAGATGATGGAAACAATTTTAACAATTAAATACGTTTATTAAAAACAATAAAAAATGATATTTAAGGTCTTATAGGTTAAGGGTTCTGATTTTGAATGATACACAATAATAAAGTCATCGCTGTACAATTTACAAGATTACTACAAAATTCAAATTATTAGATTAACTGCATTATTTCTTAATGGGTATGTATAAACGCATACATATATCTGTACACAGATGCATTTTATAATATATGATGAAGACATTTCAATTAAACAAAAAATTATTACATTTGTGATTTACATAATTACTATTCAAAATTTAAATTATTACATTAATTTACAAAATTACAAGTTACAATTCATGTTATTACTATGGTTTACATATATATGCACACAGATGCACAATTTATAATATACAATTAATAAAAAAACAAATGAATTGACATTTAATCAAAAAAAAATATTAAAATTTTACATATATGAGTGTGTGTGTATTATACGCACACTGACTTCTATCTATTTCAACTTGTTACAATAATGTCATATTTTTTTTCATAATGAATTCATTAGGAAAACACATAAATTTCACACATATACATATGCATAAACAAAATATATAATTTAAAATTTAATTTCAGTTTATATGCTCTTTTTTTTATCAAACTAAATAGTCAACTTTTGTTTGACAGGTACTTGTTGATTAATTATCAAAGTCTCTAAATATAAAATGTCTCTTTTTTTTCTTAATAAACAAAAAGTAGAATTGTTTCATATATCTGTCACTTCTGACCAAAGAAATTATTTAAAATTTCATTATTATATATAACTGCTTTTAGAAGATTTCAACTCAAGCAAAAGTTATTTGTTTGTATTAACTTTATGTTATTAATTTATAATTTTAAAAGTCTTTTTAAGAAATATTAAAATAAAATAACTCACTGTATATACACGAGACATGTTTATCTGTGGTTCCCCACGTGTATAGATAAACAGCAGCATAACTACACCAATTTCTTCAAGCTTTCTCTTGGCAAGCTTGGTTTTTGGTCCAGCAAAAAAATATAATTTTAGGTTTGTTGTCATCATCAGGCAATAGTATATAATTCTGGTAATTTGTTGGCATACCATGAGATTCCTTTTGTGGTCCAAGAAATTGTCAAGCTGTCTTCTAGAACATATTTAAGCCACTAGTTGATCCATTTGAAGTGACCCTGGCTTCATGAATCGAAACTCTGCAGTAAACTATAAGGCAGCTCTGGACTGTCCTTAGATCTTCATAGGAGCTTTGCATAACTCTGCTAGCTATTTTGACCTCTTTTTTTTCAGGCTATTGATTCAGAAGTGACTCAACTTCAAATAAATCAAAACTCCTGTGAAGAAAAATAGTAGCAGCTCCTGCCTTCAGCTACACCCGTTCGTGGTAGCTATTCTGCCAATTCTCTGCTACAGCCAACAACATACTGCTCTCTTTAAAAATCACTACCCAGACTGACTGATATTTTTTATCAGTCTTTTATAACTTTGATTAGGTCAGGTGACAAAAACACAGTGCTGTTTTCAATCTGTCTAATCCATTTGAAAACAAGCTGTAAATTTCTATTAAAGTGTGATATTCATGTTTTTACTTTAATCTTTGGAATTTGACCAAAGGTGTAATAATCTTTTAGAATTTTTCATCTACAAAGATTTTTAACTACATAGTAGAAATGCAAATAAGCATTAATTAAAAAAGATATTTTATACAAGTATTAATAACAATATAATTATTGTAATTTGTTCAATCATTATCTCTCTAGGTGTTCAGACATAATATAGTTTCAGTAATTTCTATCCTAATTTATGTTAAAAACAATTGTCTTCTTAAATAATCAAGCTTAGTTCTATTTGAATAACTTCCTATATGTTGAAACAATATTATTATGTACATTTACCAAGTCATTACCAGTACAACTATTCAAGCCTAACATTTTGCCAGTAATTTTAAACCCAAGTGAAAGTGATTTTCATCTACCATCAGATTTTTTGATTCTTCTAGCTCAACTAAGTGAATATCAGATAAAAATTTATATTAAAATCACATAGTAGATTTTAATTTTAAATAATGTCAGTCAAAAACCTTATATAGAAGTCACAATTTATTTTTGTAATGCCGTTTAAAATGTGTTTTATAAATTCCTGTGATTTTTTGTTATTCAAACCTAATCATAGGCAAATATTTGCATGTGTGAATGATTTGCAATATATGTTAAATTTATATTCGATTATATTTTCTAATTATTTAGATTTCATTTAAATAACAACAAGCTTATAGCTATGGAGTAAACTGAAATTAATAGTTAAATATTTTAATAATACTAGCTTTTTAAATGTTGGTAGTAAATTTAATTGTCTTATCTTGCTGAACATAATTAGTGAATAGACTTTTAACTATGAAGTTAAATAACTTGCAGTGTAAGCCAATTTTAGATGTGAATGACTGTTTTAGTATACTAATTCACTAATATTTTAATTAGTAGGCATCCCTTGTAATCTATTTCAGTATATGTTAACTCACAAGTATTATTATTGGCAGCCTTCCATTGTCATCTATCTTAAAATAACAATTGACTTAGCAAAATGATTCTTACAATGGTTCACTAATAAATATGAAGAAATAACTTTATTTACAATATAAGAAACATAGCTGTTTATGCTAATGCTATTTATTATTAAGATAATATTGCATTCATTTTACATTTAAAGACTGGAATTTACCTGTACAATTTAAACATTAATTATTTTTGTCATTATTACCAATTCTGTCTAGTAAAGAATATGTACTTACAGATAAGCAGATCTTTGTAATCAAAACCACACAATTCTTCAAGTAGATCAAAATGATTTGAAAATATGTTAAGATGGAATAATTTTATGTTGTCAGGTTCGATCATAAAATTTTATTGAACTCATTCTTAGATGCATTATTGTATTTCATTAATTTAAACCTATAGCTGATTAATATAAGAAAAAAACAGAAATTTGACTAGAAGGCTTATTAATAAATGCCAAATCTAAAGTTAGTCTAGAAATACAGTCTTCAAAGCAATATCAGTTGGTTAAAGATTGATTAATTATTTTTACTACTGATTGACTCTTGATAAAAGTTGAATTTTTGTATCATTTAATGTTTTAGCTAAATATTTAAATTCTTTGTGGTTATTTATTAGAAAACAACATTAATTCAAACTGTATAACCATCAAAAAGATGATAACTATACATTTGAAATACTCCACTTTTAATCTAATTTCCAATATATTGTTTTTCTAATATATAAATACAACAAAAAATCTATATTTGGCATTAAGTGATTTTATTATAATCTGTACACAGAATAATCAATGCCTACACATGGTATAATTTGAAATACTAATGAATAAATAGCAATAACAACCTATTTCCTTGCTTGAATTATATAGTACATTAATATTTATTTGATCTGATTTTAGATGTCTTTCTTTTTCACAAGAAATAAGAATAAAATAGTAAAAACATACATAGAGATACAATGAAATGTCAAACAGAAAAACCATTGCAATGGGACAATTGCAAATATAAAATAGTAACACATAAAATGAAAAAAAGTGCAAAAGAGAGCCACTAATACTTTTAGTGTGTAACCTAAAAAAACATAGGACTTGAAATAAACATTCATAAACTTATGACTGTTGAATAATTTGATATTCCTTCTTACAAAATATTAATCGATCTTTTTGAAAACGATGGCTTTGAAAAAGTGATTACTAATTACAAGCATATAATGCCTGACTTTTTTAAGGTTATTAGTTTTGGATGTTTAAAAAACAACTGCTATTTGAGAATAGAAGTTGTTATTTTTAACACAATACCTGATTAAAATGATTTTAATTGTTCATTCTGATCCTCTATCAGGGTACTCATAAACCCAAAGCTTTTAAATGTCTTTATAAAGAGGTGATGAGAACTTCTGATTGTTTTGTCTACACTTATAATAATGCAAAACTGAAATATATATGACAGGTACTTAATGCTAACAATTGCAACAGAAGTTTCCAGTAACACTATCATGTTTATTATTTAAATAGCAGTGGGTAGACATGTTTCATCTTAACAGCTTACATTATTGGTATCTGCTTTTGTCTTAAATGACAGAAAGAAGAGATCAGTTTTCAGTTAAGCCTTTTCTGACCATCAACATTTTTGTCATTCCTAAAGGAGTACAGATCATATCAAGGGTATATAAAGTGAAATCCATATGCTAAGACAATTTTTTTCAAGCATTTTACTTTCCAAAGCAATTATACTAAAAATATTTAGATAACTTCACACACACAAAAATATCCAGCTTCTAAAAAGACAGAGACTTCAAAGCACTCATAATTACCGATAACTTAAGTATTTTTATCCACTATCAGAATATAATAAATGGGAATGAACATCTGGATGTCCCATGCATGATATAAAATGACTGTATAATGTCTATACTTGACCATAAAACCAATACAGAATCATAATGTTGACAAATCCATATGTGAAAGCATTGTTCTATTTTGAAAAAAATGCTACCCAAATGTTGCTGTTTAGCAGAGTTTCAGAATATGACATCTAAATCTAACAAATATAAAAACAATCTGTTAATATAAAACAAACTTATTTTTACTGCATGAACCCAAATACTAATAACAAATTTTGCATGTTTAAAAACATCCATTCCAAATATTGGAAATTGACAACATAGATGAGTCTTGTGCGGTCAAAAAATCTACCATAACAAAAAAAAGTTAAACAAAACATGCATGACAATCAATACCAAACCAAATGGTCATCATAAACTATATACCTATTCTTCTTGATAAAATATAACCAAATATATCAATTGCTCTTATGTCAGAAGATTTATCACCAGATTGGCCAAGAAAAAATATGAAATATTTAACTATCAACATGACAATTCATGTGATAAAAGTCATTCTGAAAGTCAAAACAATTCCTCTACCAAACCAATCACTGAGTCAAAATAATCAAATTAATACAAAATTCCAAAGAAAATTTTGTTGCTAATGTGATCAAATACCATAGCAATATTTAGACAAACTTTATAAAATTTATTCCTAATCTTAGCCATCACTAATAAGAACCAAAATATAACAAATGTTTGTTAAGACTGATGTTTGTAGATCTATCTGCCAAATATCTCTGCTAATAATAATAAAAAAAATAAATTGTTGGAACATGCATTTGCAGGGTTTAATAAATAGACTCAAAAATTATGGAAGAGAGAATATTGCCAAACTCTAATCTCACCTATAGAAATAATTGTACTTTTGCCTCATTTATGTGATAATAAAATAATAGCTGCCTGTCATTTGATAGATTTTGGAAAGATCAGTTGTGGTCTAACCATTTGGCACAACTGTAGAAATATTCTTTTATGTTTGAAATTTTAGTTATCATCAGTAAAAAAGGCAGCAAATTCGAAATTAATCATTTTAACTCTTTCACTGATGATAGAGATAATTAAAGAATATTTGAATCCAGACATTAAAGCTCCTACAGTCATCCACTCTATACAATATGTAAAAAAAATAAATGATTGCCAGTATACATATTACATGTAAAAACAGCACCCATTAGTTGATTTTGAACATCATCTCCCATATATATATATTATAATAAAAATAATAAATTTAACAGTAAAAATCTATTATAAACAATTCTTAAATCCACATAACTACTTTTGGTTAATTTTTTAAACCTGCCTCAACTGCCATTAAATTTTTAAAAAAAAACAAAGTGGAAGCAAACATCATCAATTCAAATCTCACAAATCTCGTATTTTAATGTCAGCAGCTTGTCTATTTATTAAATGCATTTTATTCCTATTTATAAAAATTGCCTCATGAAAAGAGAAACCATAATAAAAGAAAAATTAAGGAGGCAATTTTTATAAATAGGAATAAAATGCATTTAATAAATAGACAAGCTGCTAACATTAAAATACAAGATTCGTGGGATTTGAATTAATGACATTTGCTTCCGCTTTGTCTTTTTTGCTTTTTTTTAAATTTAATGGCAGTTGAGGGAGGTTTAAGAAATTAACCAAAAGTACTTCTGCAAATTTAAGGATTGTTTATAATAGTTTGTTACCATTAAATATATTATTTTTATTATAATTACAATTTTGTTTTAATTAAGGGACATTTTATTTATATTATATGTATATAATCAGTGCTCAATTTACATTATGATAGAAAATCTATACACAGTAATAATATACAGACTTCAATACACTCCAACTATTCAATCACTCATATTATGGGAAATCTAATGATGGATGATAAAGATGTGGAAAGAGTACAACTATATAAAGAAAAATGTTCTTAGCTGTTTTATACAAAAATATTTTTATCCAAAATGTAACATGAAGATACCTTAATTATACTCTGGATTTATTTTATGTTTCTCCTAGATGAAACAAAATTGTCACACTAGCATTAACTGTGTACAAGCCTTTTGCTCAGGCAAGTGGATCTTCCAAAATTCAAAAAATTGATAACTAAACAACTCACAATCTGGAACCTAAGAAGTTAATAAAGAAGAGAAGAACATTCATTATAGTCTTGCAAGTCTTAAATGAATTGAGTATGGAAAATTCTTAATGTCCACTCTAACTTCTTTCTGCACCTGTTATTACTATGTGGTTATTCACAGATTATATGAACATTGATGGACTGTTCACCAGCTCATATTAATTAGGAAGGTGAATTTCTTGTCTTTTTACTTCTAAGTTTAAGATCAAAAAACTAGGTCTTTTTTCTTAGTTGTCTAATATGGCAGAATAAATTTGTATGTGAATGAAAAATTTTTTATAATACATATATACAACCATGACAGCAAAAATAATTAATGTCTCAGGAGTCTGTAAAGTCACCAGCCAAGGCAGCAGTTGGTGGTCAAAAACAATAGGTGCTAAGAATTTTCTGATAGCAAATTCAGGCTCATTTGATGATGACTTTTTATTAGGTACTTACAAATGCAGATCACATTCAAGTGAATGAAGATTGCCAGAATTGGAAGAACTGTCCCATATTAAATAGGACAATATTGGATTTTGTGAAGTTAAAAGAAAAGGTGAAACGACAATTGATTTAAAATGTGGAAGAAGAAAGGGTGAACATACAATTTATTTAAAAGGTCTTCATGTACTCTACAACAAAATCAAAAATATTGGAATTGTAAGTCAAGTAAAAAATTTTATAAATAAAAAATGGAAGAACAACATTGTGGAAATTTATGGTGTATCAATGAGTGTGGCAAGATAACTTATTCAACTTAATAGTAGATACAAAATCCAGATTAATTCAGGTTTATGCCTCAACAAGTTGTCATTATAATGAAGTAGCAGAGAAGTAAGTAATATTTTAAAATTGTTATGGAAGACTTTAATGATAAAATTAGTAAACATGGTTATGTAAAAATTAGACAGGTTTTCACTTCATGGTCTTTGCAAAAAAAACTTTATATTATATTTTTTTAGGGAAATGTTGAAAGAAAATGGACATAATAGCTTTCAAATAAAAATATAGCAGAATTGATTTATACTTTGACTAATATTAAATACATGTTTTAAGATTGTAATGTCCTTAATAAATTTAAGTTAGAAAGTGATCATTGATTTTGTTAATGCAAAGCTAGAGTAACAACAATTATTAAAAAGAATATTTACAATTGCTATTCTTAATCTTCAGAAACATTCTAATGATTTAGATTAGGAATTGCCCATTGTTACAAGTATGAGTACATTTTGAACATGATTCAGATTTGAATAAAATTAATAGAAAAATAACTGATTCCCTTTTAGCTGGTACAAAAAAGCAGCAATTGACCAGTAAAATTTTTAATGAGATAAAATTTATGTAGAAAAGATGAAATATCATAATATATAAAAATAATGCATTAGGAAAATTGGATATCACAAATTAGGTAAAATGACATAAAGAAAGGTTGATAATAATACAAGAAAGTATAATTGTGAGCTAGCAATGAAAGCTATAGAAAAAAATAAGTCTCAAAAATGTAAAACAACATTCTGGTATCGGTGGTAAATTTATATCTGCAATCAGAAAAAAGAATGAAATTATTACTAAAAAAATGACATCATGAAATGGGTATATGAGTTCTAACAAGAATTATATTGTAATAAAGAACAAATATTTATACATCTATTACATCTTTTAAATTGTCTAGAATTTTTAAATAAAGAAGTGAGACATGCAATTAAATATATCAAGAAATGTGAAAGCTCCAGATAATGATGTAGGTGAACAAATAGAATTTTTTTTTGGCCAAGTTAAAGGCCAAATATTTAACTGATAACGATATACCAGATGATTGGAAAAATGCAATATTAATATTTTTAAAAAATTCTAAAGACAATATTGGAAATTACAGACCTATCAGTCTTTTATCAGTATTATACATTTTTTACCTTGATAATTACAACTCGTCTTGATGGAACATTGCATTTCAAACAACCAATACAAATAGCTGTATTTAATTAAAACAGGTTTTAGTACAGTAGATCATATCCAAGTATTGAGAGAATTTATAGAAAGGACCAATAAATATGTGTTGGTATTATGCTTGGATTTGTAGATTATGGATAGGCATTTGATTCTATAACCATTTCTCCCATGATTAAAGAATTGGATTATTAATGTATACCTCCAGAATATTGTCATATTGTGAAAAATATTTATAAAAATGCAACAGCAACGATTAGATTACACAATGACACTAGGAAAGTTAACATTGAGAAGAGTGTAAGACAAGGTGGCCCATATCTCCAAAACTTTTACAGCAATGCTGTAAGAAGTATTACGTGTATTAAAACAAGGAGCTAAAAAAAGTAAAAGTAAATGGAAATTATTTAAGTCATTTAGATTTTTCAGATGATGGGGTTCTTGCAAATAATTCTTTAGAGCTTCATGAAATGTCACAAGAGTAATCAGATAAAAGTCAGATAGTAAGACTAAAGGTGAATGTTAAAAGATTAAAGTAATGTTCAATGGATTTTCTCAAAAGATGAAAATAAATATTGATTATGATGGGTTTAAAGAAATTAACAATTACAAAGACTTTGGTCAAATGATTACTATACATGAAAACATAATGGATGAAATTACTTATAGAATTACACTTTGTTGAAGTGCTTTTGGTAGAATTAACTTAATATTAAAAGAGAATATACCAATGTGTTTGAAAAGGATGGTTTTTATAATTGTGATCTGAGACCTGGACACTTAATTGATGTACAATACATATACTTGAGACCACTTAAAGAAGTATAAATAGATACACAAGATGAGATTGAAAATGCAATACTTAAGTAATGGAACAAACAGGCTATACAGATATCATTAGAAGAATTAAAAAACTGAAATGGAGATGAGCTGGACATATTTTTAGAAGGTATGATAATAAATGTACAATTGAAATGTTACACTAAATTCCAAAGAAAAAATTACATGTGAGGATGTATAAAAGAAAAAAGGTGCAGGAGTAATGTGGAGAAGAAAGACTAAAGATCAGTGAATATGGGTTAAACATAGAGTGATCTTCATCCTGCAATAGATTAATAATGGTTGATGATATTGATCAATAGACAATTTTCTTCTAGCTTTACATAAAAATAAATGACTTCAACATTTTTATAATCATATGAAAACTCCTGAACATTAAGGAATAAATATTACAAATGGGATACCTTTTTCTATGTGATCATTTGTAAAGAAACACAATGCTATGCTTGTCAAAACTATAATCATATTAAAACTGAGATATTTGATTCCTGTTAGACAAATATAAAAATATAATCTAGTATCATAAGTGCTGTTATTCAATGATTCACTCACTCATAATACAAACTTCCGTTTTGATCATTTGACTTGGAAAAATAGAATCATGTATCCTATATCATCAGAAATTTCTTAATATGTAAAATTCCAAACAATCAGAGACTGCATTGGCTACTTACAAATTCATATGAGAAATATCAATGAGAGCATTGAATGGAAGCAATGTTAGTGTCCCTAATTCTGATCTCTTCAACACTTAAAAAAGGAAGTAAACATTTTAGATTGAATATCATAGTTCTTCATCAAGGCACATTTTGAAAAACCATATTTAGAACCAAATGTACAATCACTGTTCATGCAAAAAGCATGTAGTAAGTGTTAGCTATCCACAACAGAAATCTTTACAGATTTCACGTTGTTTTAATATCCTTCAATACATTATTGTAGACAGAATGCTCCAAACAATTTAGACATACAAGGATGTCACAACTGATGTGGCAGTTAGGGAGCGGCATGCCAGGAGCACCACTGAATGGGTACGCACAAAGGTCACAATACCTCAACACACGTAATGCATGAATAACATTTGTAGTTCTAATTCCAGATATGTAAGACAGAAAAACAACATTAGCGTTTGCATGCTGTTAAAACATTTTATGACTGATTAACCTGTATGATAATCAGAGCATTTTATTTAATTTTCAGCTGATTGTTTTCTCCATAATATCAAAAATTAGTAAAATATAGTCATAATAATACTTTGTGAAACCTCAATTATCTGATGCACTCAAATGCAAATAAGAGTAATAGTAGCATTACATTTAGTATATTCTTCATTCATGTCTTAAAATAAAATATGACATAATTAACATAATATACTGTAAGGATTACATTATGCATGTCTAAAGAATGCTTCAAACTATTTACATATATTTTCATTGCCTTAAGTGCTATCTGACATTACAATAAAAAATTGACCATAATATCTATAAATATTTGACAATATTTTTTAAATGTGATGATACTGACTACTTTATAGCTACTATTTTTGATGACTGGTTTAGATCACAAAGAACATAAATTGCTTCTGATGAAATGAAAATATGAAGACTAGACAATATTACATATAAAGTAGTAACACAGTGTTTAAAACAATGACAAAACAAGAATGTATTATGCAATATTATAGTTTCCATACAGAGAATAATGTCCTGTGTTTAAAAAGTTAAGAATTTATTATATTTTTGATAGATGTAATAAGCTATTTCCCAATTACCTTTCATCTTTTAGTTCACACATGGCACAAATTAAACCAAACGCTAAGCAATCAAAGTGTATTTTGAATACTTTTTAAAAAATAATCTTTGATTTACATTTAGTGATAGGTCTTGATTTCATAATTGAGGACATCTGTAAATATTTGACCTTTAATACTATCTGGATATACTTCTACATTAGAACTCATCAACATAATAATAATTTCTTAAAGGTTATTGCTTGAAAAGAAACAAATTGTAAGAATATTTGAATAAGATTTACAAAGATATTATATATCTACTTTATTGTATTCTTAAAAAAATGTGAAAACCAATTGTTCTTATGAATGTAAATCAATTTAATATGTTATTATTTTCTAAAAATTAGTCCTTATTTTTCACAACAGTAATATATCAGTCCTATTTTTTGTTGTTGTTTGTTCCTTTTACAGAATATGTATATACAATTTAAATATAATCCTGATTCTCTATATTTTAATTTTGGCATCCTTTAATTTATTACATATAAAATTTATGTGTGGGAAACATATTTTATTATTATAGAATCATTTAAGATTGTATAACATCATCCATAATAAAGTTATCAACTTTTTAAAATAAATTTTTACCTCATATATAATATGATGCCTTACATCTCTTACTATTTCTGGAAATTTTAATATCTTACTTAAAATAGCTCTGTGATATTACAGTGTAGAAATTTATTAATTTAAATCATTTTATTTGCAGTAATTATAAAAATATTCTAAATAGTAAAACATACAAAAAGTAAATTACCTGATGTATTACAGGAGTAACATATCCCTCATCTCTCCAGTTGACACTATCTGGTAGATTGGTCATGTTTATTGGTGTAAAAACTTGACTTTTCATATGATTAAAAGCTCTTTGAGGTCTGAATGTGTAGACAGCAAGAAATTCTGTATGGGTCTAAAATTATATATATTTATATATATGTTGATTTAAATAATAGTTTTGACATCAAAACCACAACACAACCAGTACTAAAAATAAACTAATACAAGAACAGAAATCTTTCACCAAGACAACATATAAATGGGTTTGTATTTATTACATAGCGTAAACTTGACTATAAATGGCTGAAATTCTATTGATATAGAATTTAACATCAAGAATGTCTATCTATTATAAGGATGTAGATTGTATATATTGCAATAAATTTTTTTATAATCTGACATCAAAATGTTCTCTTCTGAATATATTAGCCACACACTAATGCATCATAACTGTAACTTAACATTATTGATTGTTAACAGAACATACTTGATTGTTGAAATGTACCATGAAGTCATGAAAAAGTTATGCACCATTCTCTAACCATATTTTGTAAACATAATTGATTTTATGTATAAATCAAAGTTTTTTACCAATTTTGCAATAATATCCAAAATATTTTGACATAAATGCTTCTTAATCAGATAAATAAACAATTTATTACTATTTACGATTTGCCTAGATTATTACCATTCACATCTGTGTCATATTTACACCAATTTTAATAGCTTATAACTATTTTATGGTAACAAGGTTTAATACACACTTCAATAGTGTATGTAAATATCCTAACATGAATAAGTATTACATTGAAAGATGACCATTTATGCCATTATAAATATATGAATGTAACATTATCAACCACTATACTACTATAAATCACATATTCCATGATTTCATTGATAATCCAGTTAAAAGAGTTACATTTTGTAACAGTTTGCATGGGTTTAATAAAAAGAAATCCAATTTCCTGATAAATTTTGTTATTTCAAGATGGAAAACTGCACATTTAACTTCCTCATTTCATTTATGCATAGTTCTGAAATGAGCATATAGCATGTATTTCCTAGATTTTTTTTCTTTGAACAAATTTTATTATTTCAATGCATATCATGTATAATGCTATACAGATAAATAAATAAAAAATATGTAAATATATAAGAAAATAGAATAACACTTAAAACAATCAAATGTTCTTGTGATCACTATTTTATATGCAACACACAGGCTGTTAATAAAATAACAAACTCTCCATTCAGTAGTTTTACCAAAGTGCAAGCTTTTGTATCAACATATTTTTATAATAAGAAGTAGCTGCAATGCTTTCAAATCCAATACTGCTCACTGATGAAAGTCACAAGTTAAAACCAGTTTCAGGATATTGGATGAGTAAGCAATATATAACAATTTTTACATACAAAACTTTTTGCATCCATTAATTATAGAGTTAGCACGTAGAGGCAGTATTCTATTATGATTTTGCTACTATTAGAATGATAATTATATAAATATTGATAGATAGATAGAAAAATAGATAGATTAATAAATAGATCAGTAAACAGAAATACAGATTGACACAATAAAAAACAGAAAATACATATTAGATAATTATTGATTGGTAAGTAGATCCATAGATAGACTGGCATATAAATATGTAGACAAACAGATATATTGATAGATAGATAATAAGAAAAATTAATGTCTAGTCATTCACAATATAAAAATCAGAAAATACATAGTAGATAATTATACAATAGTAAGTGGATACATAAACAGGTACATAGATACATAAATATACAGACAAACAGGTACATTGATAAATAGATAATAAGAAAATTTATGTCTAGAGAAGTGAAGATAAAGTTGAACAGTTTAGACACATTAATGTAAATACAGATATTGATAAAGAGAAAATAATTACATAAAAGAATAAATCCAATATTAAGTATATGATTAGTGGATAAACATTGAAGATAATAATGGTCAGAAATCAAAAATATTGCAAGTAAATCTATATAGATAGATTAAAAGCCAAATAAATAAAAATATATGGTCTGCAATTAACTCAGACATAAAATAAAGCAATAAAAATGTATAAATCCTACTTTTATTGTTAAAAGATGCTGAAATTGTAAATTGTTACTGATATTTGCATTGTTTAAGTGTTGACGACTTTCATCTATAAAATATCTAAATGTAAAACTAAAAAAATCATAATCAAAAATAAATATTACTATTAATTGTATTTATATCAACTCACCAAATCACCAAATTCATTCATTTCCAGTGTATAATTATGATAACCAAGTGAATGTTCTAAGTTATGTTGAGCAATATATTTCATGTTTTTCTCAAAAATTCTTCGCCGGAAATTATCATTGTCCATGTTCATATAATTTTTTCTATGGCGACTTTTAAACAATTTCCAGTGATGATGTAGTGAACTATCAAATGTGTTTGAGGAAACCATAGATATAAGACTAAGAATTAACAAAAGATTGAGCATCTGTTTTAAAAAAAAATAAAATAATATCAACTTATATTTTTTTACTCATTTTACATATAAATAAAAATGTAAGGAATAAAATAAGAACTCCAATTTTTATCACTCATCATATATAGTAAAAATAAGAAAAATATCAGTGTTAACGTCTAAGAAAAAATTATAGTGATAATATTTAATTTCGGTTGTTTACCAATAAAAGTTTATTTTCATCATCTAGTCATGCTATAGAAACAAAAATATTTATTTTTCTTTACTATAACAAAGAAAATGTGATAGTGGCATGAATTAGTTACTTTACAAAGCTGCAGTAGAAAAAGAATCGTTTAATAAAATACTTCTATTTATCGTTAAATGTATAAAAAACTGCATCCATGCATGTGTGCATGTATACTAAAGGTAGTGCATATATATATATATATATATATATATATATATATATATATATGACTTAAGTTATACTGGTATATATAAATATATATATATATATATATATGACTTAAGTTATACTGGTTTAATAAATTAAAGAAAAAATTGGTTTATACTTTATACATTTATCATATCCTTAACTATTTTGTTATGGAAAGTTATTTTATTTTAAGTGAGAAACAATGCAATGAGGTGTTGTACTATATAAAAAAAAGGTTGAATATGCCATACTCTGAAAAAGATTTGCATTCTAAATGGATTATTAAATAAAAAAGTTGTCAATTGCTAATGTAAAATCAAAATGCATAATTTAAAATTATAGGTTAAAAACAGCAATGATATTAACAAAAAATTTTAAAAGTCAGTAATGATGTTTTGTTTCTTCACATTTTAATGTACTTAAACAGAGAAAAACTTTTCTGTTCACTTAATTATAAAATGATGTACTTTAAAAATATCTTTCAATTATTTGTTTGTCAATATGCTATGAAAGAAATGAGGAAAATATTTTTTAAAACATGTTGCTGTAAAGAAACGGGTCTAAAATTTTGTAACTACCTTGTAGCAAATTTAATGCATAGAATACAACCCTTGAGTGTGTATATTTAGATTTGAAACAAACAGCTCAGGCAGTTGAATTTAATTCATTAGTTCAGTTTGCTATAGACTCACATCAAGAACCAGTGTTGCAGTCATTCCATAAAGAGAAGAAACTGTGCGTTAAAACTAATTTCCACTGTAACAGGAATAGCTGTATATTGCTGTCACTTTTCTAACATTTTTAATACTTCATTTATAAGAGCCATTACAATGACTTTATTTAATTTAATACCATGCACTATGTCTGGCTAGACAAAAAAACATACTAGTCAAATATCTGAAAATGCTATCAAAACAGAAACGTGCTGAAATTTGCTAAAATCAAAAAATAAATGCTTTAACGATGCAATGAAGTAAACAACAGATAAAGCTATAAAAATATCCAAAACATATTGATACTATACCTTATTTACTATTGTCAGTGTGGTTGTATTTTTTATCTAACATCACGAATGCATCATGAGGATAACTACCACCTTTGTAAGAACTAATAAAGACATCTTTAAATATATTTAAAAATATTTGCAGAAAACCGTGGTTTGGAACTGTTACATATTTTCCATGGTAAGATCTTATTATTATAGATATTAAAATGCCATAAATTTAAAATATTTTTTATTTTATTAACTTTAATTTTTGTATACTTAGTTGTAGTTGGAAGTAAATAAGCAACCGCTTTTTGTATTGACTGTTAGTAAAGTAATTATTTTTTTGTTAATTCATTTATTTTGCATTTTTTATGAAACTCAATACAATCATATGCTTTTAACAAAGTACATACTAGTAATATTCAAACTCTAAAAAATTATGCATTCCACTGGAAACATTTTTAATTGATAATGACTGGAAATTTTCAAATATAAACTTTCTCTTTAGAATGTTTTGCACCTTAACGTTTTACAATTCTATTGCAGAAGTTAGAGAAATATATTAAAAAGACTTCTGAAAAGATTTGTAGTTAGTTTAAACCATCTGGATTAGATTAGAAATCATTATCATCACATTCATTAACATTATATATATATATATATATATCTATATCTATCTATGTTATATATATATATATATATATATATATATAACATAAATAATCAATGGTAAAAGTAATATTATATTTTAAATTCTTTAGAAGTGCTTTCAATTATGTAGTAGTCCTCATCAGCTTTAACTGAAATTCAAATTTTTTTAGATTTAATGTGACATAAATTTCCATAATCTGTATATGGACGTATTTGCAACTTGCCTATTAATAACATCATCCTAACAATTATCTATTAAAACTGCCTCTTTAATTTTTATTTTTTTATGATTCCTTTTTTCCATTAATATTTTTATTTCATTACTATTAAATGTAAACCTATAATTACAAATAATTACTTGTAATTATAGGTTTACATTTAATAGTAATAAAATAAAATATTAATGAAAGAAAGGAATCATAAAAAAAATGACAATTAAAGAGGCAATTTTAATAGATAAATGGCAAGTTGCAAATACAGCTATACATAGCTTATGAAAATTTACATAACATTAAGTCTAAACATTAGACAAAATAATAACAATAATGTAATTTCATTTCAGTATGTATTGGGTAATGATGAGTAAGGAAACAATGGATTGAACAAAAAGTATGTATATAAGAAAATGTAGGGATTCCAAAGCCTTTTCTTTATGGAAACATTGATCTGCAGATGGACCTGCTCATAAAGTTCCGTTTATGAGAATGATAATGATGATGTGCCAGTAGAGAAAAATCATGTCTTACTAACAGTAAATTATAGCTGGAAAAGCAATTACCAACAAATTGGTAAAAATATGATAAGCTAAATGAGCAGTACAGATATTCCTTCTATTTGCAAAGTCCATGTTGCACCATATATTGCATGAAATTTTTACCATGATGTAGTCACAACTAACATAAAAAATTAAATGTAGTGTAAATAACACAGATTAATCTGCAAGTGTTAGGCAAATTCATTGACTTGATTAACTTTTATACCTGTATTCACTGTATATCTCATTTGCCATGATACTTATCTATAAAGAAATTATATTTTTTTTATTTAAAATTAAACATTTATAATTTAAATTGGTCAATGCCTAAAGCAAGGAACTGACGCATTTTATTATTTAATTAAGAGAGTTATAATTTAACAGTGCTTAAATATATGTGTTATGTGAAACATTTAAAAGTACATTAAGATTTTTCAAAGATAAAATAGAAAAATATAGTGTATTATTTTTTATAAATGAAAAAAAATATTAGTTACATAAATGAAATATTTTTAAATAAATCAAAAATCTCTTTGTAAATCAGAAAAAGGGAAAATACAAATGTGTGTGTCTTAATCTCAATTTATTACATAAAAATAGAAGAGAAAAACATCATTAAATAATAGTGCTGTTTAAGTTTTTTTATTAAATTTGGTATTTAAAAAAAATGGCTTATCAGTATTTTTCAATAAACGTATAAATTTCAAAATGTTATAATAAAAGAAAACTAATTATGTAAACGATAAGCTGTTTGGTAAAATAATTTAAACTAGAAAATTATTTGTAAAAAAAACAAAAACAAGAGAATTGTGATGTAAATGATTGTACAAAAGTATTATTATAAACTATTTAATTAGAGAATATTATTATGTAATCAAAGATGAAAGTAATGTTGTAAATTGTCTAATCCAAAAACAATTGTTTTACTGGAAATCAGTAATATTTCCATTGATTAGATCATAAACACTACAATCATTGTTGTCAGGGCTGGCACTGGGTACTAGGCACCCGCATGCAAATTTGATTTTGGCGCCCCTGTCAATATGTATGTTTACTAAGGTGACCCGACCGTGTCCCGTGGCGTTTTAAAAAAGTCATGATTTTTAGAAAGAATGCACGATGTAATGCTATTTTTGATATCAAAAATAGCATAAAATTGATTGTTAAATTATATATTATTTCATACAAACGGTTTGTATGAAATAATATATAATTTAACACGGCAAATTTAGATGTTAGAAAAATTTGCAGAAATTTTAAAAATAATGTGTTTGTTAAAAATAGACAGAGTGATTCAAATATATATATATAATAAATTAAAAAAAAATAATGTTTGAGATTAAAATATTTAAATGTTTAAAATAATTTTCGAAAAATATTTACATATTTTAATCTCAAATATTTTTTTTTTTTTTAAATTTCATATTTATTATTTGCGTCACTGTCTGTTTTTAACAAACCCATTATTTTTAAAATTTTTGCTAATTTTTCTAACCTCTAAATTTATGCAAATATTAGCAAATTTAATAATAAATTTACAATTTATAAATGAAATAATTTTAAAAAAAGATAATATTACAAACATACATATTTAATTTATTATTATTAATGTACGCTATATCTATATAAACGCTCCATATAAACCAAATTTTTAATCAGCCCCCCCCCCCCGGTCAATGGTGTCCCGTTTTACCAATGCTAAAATCTGGTCACTTTAATGCATACCACCTACATGTTATAAATATTAGTGTACAAAATCTTTCTAAGAGAAACAAACAAGGCAATGTAAATAAATAATTTTCAATATTAAAAAAAAAGAAAATACAGTTAAAAAAAGTAAATGCATTACAAAACATGTTATAATTATAATAATTTTATACTCCTTGACTTCATATTAATAAACCTTGATATGATTGTATTTATTTCCAGTTCTGCACAAATATCATTTTCAATAGCAATTAATGCCAAATTAACAAGCCGTTTTTGTGACATAGTTGTTCTCAAGTAAGTTTTAATTAATTTTAACTTAGAAAAAGAGCGTTCACCACTTGCAACACTAACAGGTAATGTTAATAATATTCTTAAAGCTATTGATAAGTTTGGCATAGATAAATTATTAGAAACTATAAAATTAAGTGTTTCGAAAGGGTTTTGAGAATTTAAAAAATCCTTTTGAAAAATATCTCGAAAAGCACATAATTCGTCGAATAAATCTGTAGCATTAATATCTTTACTGTTATCAAATTTCAAAATATTTTCTAAATCTTTGCATTTTGCTTGTAACTCGCTCTTATTAATTTCTGATATTTTATATAGAAAATTGAAATTATTATAACATGCTTCGAGGAGTTCAAAGCGTTCTGTTAAAGAATTAATCGCTACATCTAAAAGTGTAAAAAACATGTTTATTTTAAATTTTTCTTCAGGTATTTGAGGTGTTTCGTCCTGATGCTCGTAATCAAATTGACGAGTTTTTTCCCATTGTCGAACTTCTTTGGCAGTTTTAAATTCTTTCTCTCCATCAACCTCTTCGCTAAGTTCATCTGCAATTTTGAGAATGTTTTTGAAATTTGAATCTGATCGATATTCTCGTAAAAATTTATTTAGATTTGCGATCGATTCTAAAGCAAGTGAAGCATTCATATTTACATTTTGGAGTATTTTACTGACAGGATTTATTCTATTTAATATATCATGCCAAATTATTAAAGAACAAATAAATTTGTAATCCTTAAGGTTAGTGCAGAGTGATTGAGCTTCATGTTGAATTTCTCTATTAAAAGATTCGTTGTTCATTATTTCATAGAGTGCATCATAAATTTCACCCAACTGATACCGTAGAGGCCGGATTGCATCAATTCTGCTTTCCCATCGTGTTTCTGATGGTTGTTTTAGAGTTAAAGTTTTAATAAATTTTAAAAGGATTGACCACCATTTATAAGATGATGAAAAAAAATTGTATATTTTTTTAACAATTGCAAAAAAACCAATTGTATCTACATTGACTTTGGCGGCATCGTTTATGATTAAGTTTAAAGAATGAGCAGCACATGGTACGTAAAATGCACGAGGGTTTTTGGTTAAAATCAAATTTTGAAGTCCAGCCTTTTTGCCTTTCATGTTGGCCCCATTATCATACCCTTGACCACGCATGTCTTCAATGGGAATCTTCCATTTTTCCAGTTGTTCAATTATTGTTGTACATAAACCTCATCCAGTGGAATCTGTTATATCTATGAAACCTAAAAAGTTTTCTCTAATTTTAACCGTTCCATTATTACAAAAACGAAGCGAATAATTATGGTCATTTGTTCAGTTTTACTTGCATCTGGTGTACAATCTAAAATAATAGAATAATATTTGGATTTCTTTATCGATAATAAAATTGTTTCCCTAATTGCTGTACTTAAAATTTCCAATAATTCATTTTGGCTATCTTTGCTCAAATAATGTACTCTATTGTTTTGATCTAGGGCCCTCTCAACATGATTTTCCATAACGGGATCAAACTTCGCAAATAATTCAATTAATTTTAAAAAATTTCCGTTATTTTTTTCGTATAATTTATCAGATGATCCGCGAAATGCTAAATTTTGACTACCAAGGAATTTGATAATTTCAATCAGCCATTCCAAAACACTCCTCCAATGTTTCTTTTCCATTTCATATAAATTTTGAGATTGACAATCAATAGTAATTTTGTTTTTTAATCTTTTCTCAAGTTCATTCCAGTTCAATAAACTTTTCATGTGAGCCATACTAGTTTCATGTCTGTGTAAAGTTGTACTTAAATTTCTCCAATTATTGTATCCTTCTATGAGGCTAGATTCAGTAGATCCAAAAACTTTGCAACAAAAGCAAAATGCAGAGTTCAAAATTTCGGAATAAATAAGCCATTTTCGAAAAACTACTTCTCCGTTTTCCATTTTTCTATTATAATATACATCAGAAAATTTACGGCCATGTACATCGTTCGGATATATAATATCTTTCTTTTGAACAGGCCCCATTTCTACTAAAATAACACGTAGTTTGTCATCGATTTTATTCCATTCAGCTGGATCTTCTAAATTTGTACACATTTGATATGATATTGGCACAATGACTTTGTTGTCACTTAACTGTTTCTTACTAAAATCTTGTTCAATATTTTCAACAGTTCCCTGTGATCTAGATGATGTGCACGGTTCTGGTTCTTGTTGAGTATAAGCTATTTCAGAAGCAGTTGATATTTTAAGATATTTATTAAGTGATCCACTTTGTTTTTTAATGTTTGCTATTTTTTCAGCTTGGCGTTTACGAGTTTGTGCACCGGATAGTTTTTTCTTAGTTTTTGATTCCATATTACTTTTACTCATGAACGCCACTTTAAAATAATTTTCAAATGTAATAAATAAATAAATACGGACTCTAATTTATATATTTACATCATGTATCTTAATACTTAAGATTATATATCGCTAATTTAGATGTCCAACACAAATTACTTCTTGCGCCAAAATACAAAACTCTATACGCGGAGGGGAAGAAGTTGTTTAACTTGTTTACCTAAAAAAGGCAGCTAATAAATTGGAAATATTCAGCCATTGACATTAAAAATGGTCAGGTTTTAAAATAACTCAAGTGTCCAGTTTTTTACGCTTGATTGAACATTTTAGTTTTACCATTGGCAAGATTTTCTTTTGTTATCATATATTTTTCTAATTAACACAGGTGGCCTGCCAGGCCTGATTTGCGATTTCAATAGAAAATTTCCTGGGATTATAATTATTGTTTACAAGTTCTTACTAAGATTTTAAAATTTGCGATAAACATCATAAGCAAACGTATGTAATTAATTTGCAAACCTAATTAGTATGCAGAAAAAATAGACTTTTGACAACGATTAAAATATATAAAATAAAAAGTAAACTGAAAATTATATTAAGTTTACTGGAATTATACCTATAATATATATTACATACACGTTCGAATATTTATATCAAATTATTATTTAAATAAAAAATTAGAAAATGTTTTATTTTGCAATATTATAATCGTTTCTTGCGATTTCAAAATTATGTACATGATCTAATATATATATATATGCATATACATACATAAGTTCTAATTTATAATACTTTTAGTGTGCGTTTATTTATATATTTGCTAGCAGAAAGTTACTTATAGTTTACTATAAGCAGTACTATATATATATAAACATTACAATATGAAATTTGTAATATAATAAACTTTATGTTTAGTTTATTGTTCATGATAAATAATAGATTTGATTGTTTTATATTTTTAATATTAAGCAGAGCTTGTGTGCAGGCCTGCTTGTGTGTGTCATTTAATAAGATATAATATGACTTCATATGATTTTCAATAATCTACTCTCAATAATTTTTGTAAATAAACATTTGAGAATAATATTCTTCAAATGTGAGTATTTTTGTTAGTAGAGTTTTAATTTGTCAGGGATGGCGCCTTCTTTTTCAGATGCTAATCTCTCAGTGATGGCACCTCCTTCTGCCAGCACCCGCATGCCTAGCATGTGTTGCATGCCCGCTTCTGCCCGCCCTGATTGTTGTAATTAAATAGATATTAAAAAAAGGTTAATTTATTAAAAAATTGAAAAGCTAATTAATAATGTGGGTGAGATAAGACAATTATTTTATCAAGGTATTAAAGCCAATAAATTGACATTAAAATCAATTTTCCTGTTTTTTTTTATTCTGATCCAATTACTTTTATTCAACGATGGCTAGTAATGCTAAATGTAATGAACTTACTTTTTATATCAAGAATGACCAGTTCATACAGCAGAAATATATAGCTATTTATGCAGAAGCACTAATATCATACAGTGCTAAACTCTCAAAGGATTGTTTATTCAGTTTTCATCACAATGTTTTTGAGGATTTTATAGACTGAAATGTGACAAGTATCCACCTTCCATTGCTGAGGCATCACCCCATTACTATAGAAGACTGCTCAAATATCATATGTTGCCTTGAAACGAAAAAGTTATAAGTTGTTAAATAAAACTGGAAAGTCTGTTCAAGAATGCCAGCCACAAACTCTGTAAACTTTCAAAATAACAGGGATGATAATTTCAGAAAATGCTATAGGAAAACCTAAGCAAATATAAAACACAATTGAAATGTTACAGGGGTGAGATTTTATTCGCTTAATAAACTTTCATAAAATTAAAATAAATAAATTCTTAGTGTCTATTTAAATGATCACTCATCTATATTAAATAATACTTTAATTAGGTTAATTTTATTATTGTTTTATTATTTTTATAGACTTCTGTAAATAAATATGTTGTTTTAAGTTGTTAGTTTAGCTTCATTCTGTATCTTCATACCTCACTATGTAAGTAAATTAAGATAAAAATTTGTCAATTGTATTTTTTATATATAAATATGCACTGTCCGATTATCTAAGGTAGGTACATTTCTTGTTCATTTGGACTAGCCAGAGAATAAAGTGCTTGAAACATTTAACCTTCTTTTGAAAATATTCCAGTCATATTGATTGGATGGTGTCTGGAAATTTATTTCCAGTATAAACAAACATATCTGCAGAAGAGTCATTTTGCATCTAAAAGATATGGGGTAAGTGAAACTGTCTTGAATGGTGACCACGGTTTGTGTATTTATAGGCAATTTTGATCTGACCATTGTGAAATAGAGATCATATTAACTTCTCTGCTTGTGTAATAAGGTTTGAAATTTATATAAATTATTATTGTTAAAATTTACAAATAATAATAAAAAAACAAAAAACAAGTTAAAAACTTGCTAACGCTTGTATTTATGTCAACAGATGGCATTCTACCAAAAACACCATCAAGCGTATGTTTACATAAACGTCACAGCAAGCATTCACTTTCTCTAACCTTAATTCCACTTTCAGATCATGATTTCAAGCTATTTTCTATCATCAGTGAAAGACAGGAATAAGAAACTAGATCTAAACAAAAACTCTGAGCAAGTTTTTAACTTGTTTTTTGTTTTTCATAAATGTACCTTTGAGGTCTTTCTAGCAATGATATATATTGCAGAGGCTTCTACTATGTGGTGATGCTGAACTTATATCAGACCCATATAGCTATCTGGCTTGCTATGCTGAGTTTGAAGGCATTACGTGTCTAAAAGATTCATGCTTGCAAGCTGAATAGAAACTGTTTCATAAACGCTCAGAGTTTATGTTTAGATCTAGTTTCTTATTCCTGTCTTTCATTGATGATAGCAAATAGCTTGAAATCATGATCTGAAAGTGGAATTAAGATTAGAGATAGTGAATGCTTGCTCTGACGTTTATGTAAACATACGCTTGACGGTGTTTTTGGTAGAACGCCATCTGTTGAAATAATAATAAAGTAAATATTTGTTATTGATATTTTTATTCAGATATATAAAAGGCACAAACAATATTTTCAAGTTGGCATGAAAAATATTAATGAAAAAATTACTAAATTATTCATTTAAAAATGCTTTTGGATAAATTTGGTTATGGACATAGAAACTAGTGAAAATTCCGAAAAAAGAAATATTATATTAGAAATATGATAACTAAAAATAAAAGCATCTAAATAAACAAGAATAAAATTTGATTATATTTTGATTAAGAGCAAATATGTATTTTAATGTTTAAGTGTTTTTAAAAATTTTACACAGAATGTCATTTTGAATAGATTTAAATGTCATAAATTTGGATTAAGCTAAAATACACAAAACAAACTACTTTGATGCCGTGATCTGGATGAACCAAATAATAAATAAAAATTTCCATTATTTTTAAGTTTGACTTTTTTTTAAATACTTACTGAAAAATTAGTTTGAAAATAAATTAATAAAAAACTCTGTTCAAATGAGATTTTAAACAATGGAATGTGGTATTAACTTATAAAATAAAATAAAGTTTATTAATTTATAGCAATGGAAATAGAAAAAATACTAAAATTATGAATTCCATTTATTATAGGAAGTTTTCATAACAAAATTACGTTTAATATTAAATTTTAGTCAAAAAGTAGAGTATTAGAAAACGATTTAAAATATATACTAAAAAAATTATTGCTGAAAAATGAAACTAGACATTGAATCAAAATAGTAAAACTTGATAAATGTAGAATTGTAAAAAATAAAAAATAAGAAAGACAGTAATGTTAAAAAATTAAAATGTATAATGTAGAAACTGTAATAAACGGAGAATATAAAAGATAATATTAATATCTTATCAATAAAACTTAATCTATCTGCATTACCTACCACATATTTTCTTTGCCATAAAAGAATGTATACATCAATTGATCCCTTTTGTGGGTTATGCCATCGAGCTGAGGAAACCCTATCACATCTGCTATATCACTGTGAGGGACTTAGGCACATAAGAAATCTCATAACTAGCAGTTACAGGAGGTCTAATGTAACAATGCATCAATTGATTTCTGCATTTAGAGAAGGATTAACACCAAGTGTCAGGGCAGCAACCTTTGTGCTATTTGCATACTGGTGTACTAGATGCACTTTTCTAATTGGTAACAATTCCAGGAGACATCCAGTTACTTTTTCAAATAAACTTGAAATAATACAGAAAAGGGATAAGAGACTGGCCAGACCTGACATTTATGCAGCAACCTGGTCATTACTTAAGATTAGATCTATGTTATAGTGAATTGAGGAAATTAAACATTATAAAAAAACTTAGAAGGATATGCATGTCAAATTAATAACAAGGACAATTTAGCAACAATTTTTTCCTTTCTATTATAAGTAATTGATTTTCTAATGGTGTTCAAATGATAATGGACAATCCAGGATATTATATGTAGACAAACTATGTAAATGCAAAATTTGTAATTCTTTTGAGACAATAAAGGCCTTTTGAAACATAAAAGATAATATTAATAACAAAAAATGGAAAATGATATTAAAAATAAATATCAGTATTTACTATTTTTGATAATATAATACATCACACTTTGGTTATACAAATTAAAAAATATACATTGAAAAAATATATATTTTATTGAAATGGGGTTATGTCATAAAAATAAAACATTTTAAAGTGTAAATCATTGATATATTTTTTTATGTTTCGATAATATACTTTACTATACAATAAATAAGTTACATGATATTTACAATGGTTGTCAGTGTTACAATGGCACGACGGGTCTAACAAATGTGTTATCAATTAGTAAATTTACAGCAGTTCAAATAGGTTTACAAGTTATTAGTTACTGGGTACATTTTAACATAGATCATTACAGTACAATTAAAGGAGATAAGATTAAATAGAAATTTGTTACAGTATAGAAAAATTTACATTAGCAATTATAAATTTATTATTATTTGTAATTTTTTTCTTTCTTTTTACTTATTTATGTGTTCCAAATCATACTTTATTGTTCAAAAAAAACTATTGTTGAAAATTACATATCTTTGGAACAAACAGATAAATATTATTGTTATAGTTCAAATAGATTGTTAGGCAGATATCTGATAAATGTAAACTTGTAAACCGTGTATTTGCCTATGTTCTATTTTCATTGTGTGAGAGTTTATTTCATCAGTTTAAAATACTTTTTGATTGAAATAAATATTTCCTTTGAGCTATTCAATACACAGATGTGGCACTTAAAAATTGTTGAAAAATAAATATGTAAACCAACAAAAAAAAAGAATTGTTCGTGTTACAGCAAAAGTCATTTGGTATTTAGAGGTTATGGTTTGTTTTAGGTTTTTAATAGTGACCATGTAGCAGCAAATACATCTGGGTGTGCAATTTTGCTATCTCTTGCCTTCAGTTGTTTGAGCTTATTAAAGAATATGGTTGGTTGCCTTGTGGTATTGTTTCCAAGACAGAATGTACATCTATTGTACAACAAAGTTTATAAACAAAAAGTTGCTGCACAGTTAGATGGTATTGAGCCTTTACTGAGTGACTCTATTAGGATATCAAGTGTGATGTTATTTTGTCTATATGTGTTAATCATAATTTCTTGGGTATTTGTCAGAGCTGTGTGGGTATGAAATGTGTGCTGTTGTGCTTCTTCCCTGTGGCACAAGGAACAAAAAGAATAAATTTTGTTGAAAAGCCTGTGTATTTAAATGAAGTAGGTGGTAGGTAGATAGAGTGTGAAGATTTAGCTTTAAGAGAAATTCAAAAAATTTGGGTTCCAATGACCATTTTTTCAATCACTGCATCAAATGACTGTTGTTCATATGGGTCTGAGGATCAGTAGTTATGAATGGGTACAGCATATTATAAATATTTCAATAGGTATATCTACCAACATCCAGAAAAGACATCTGATCATAAATGCTTTGAAGTTGGTTTACCAGCAAAGATTAAAATATATTTAAAAGGGAATATTAACGAATATGCAATCAAAACATACAAAAGTATGAGTATTCATAATGCAAAAATATATAAACAAATGGAAACAATTAATATTGTTGTTTTATTTAGACCAGTAATTATTATTACCAATACTATTTTGACAAAGTGTTTAATAGTTATATTATAGTTTATTTCAAAATGTACCATTATTAATTAAGATAATAATAATAGTGTTTCAAATGACTTTGGTGTGAATTTAAACATATTCAAAATCGTCAAGAAATAAACATTTGGTATGTAAAATGAAATATAAATAATATGTATACAATTATTCATCTATATGAAGTAATTTAGATGATTACGAAAATAGATGTTAAAATAAAATTAAACACATTAGAATAAACTGTATTGAATATTTATGTTATTAAATATATGACATAAAAATAAGTTTTACAAGTAAGATCAGGGTCTGAATACAGAAAATAGGCTATGTTCATTGCTAGCATTTGTTTGACTAAGTTATAAAACAAATATTTTTTTTAAAATGTATAAACCAATATTTTATGTAAGATATATGAATGATTATTGTTTAATATTGCATGTTAATAAAAAATATCTGATTGTTTTTTAAAACGTATAAGTGTAATAGATCATAAAAATTATTTCATTATGAAAAAATATGATTGATAACATAAATGATAGAATTAAAACAGTAAATAATGTGAAAATAAATATACAAAAATATTTCTTTTAAAAAAGACACTTTATGCTTTCTAAGTGTTTGCAGGTCAGAAATAAAATAGTCTACTAGTTTTTGATAAATGAAAGAAGAAATTATTATAAGAAATAATGACACAGATTTATAATATCAGCCTTTAAATTAATTAAATTAACTGAAATGGAAATTATAAAAAGAATATAACAAAAATTATACAAGAAAAATAAGGAATATAAAAATTTTATAGTACTTTTAACTATCCAAAAATTACATTTTATAAAATAAATATAATAATGTATAACATAAACAGGAAATATGATAAAAATCTTGTATTTAAAGTCATCATGTAGGACGAAGGTCTCTCCAAGTTCAATCCATCTTCTCTGATCTTTAGCTTCCCTTCTCCACATCACCCCTGCTCACTTTCTTATTTCATCCATAAGTCTCACATGTGGTCTCCTACTGGGTCTTTTACAATCTGTTAGAATCCAGTTTAAGATTTCAATTGTCCATCTACTATCATTTTTTCTAGCAATATGTCCAGCCCAACTCCACTTCAATCTTTTATTTTTTTCAATGAGGTCAGTAACACATGTTTGTTCTCTTACCCATACATTGCATTTCTGTCTTTTTCCTGTTTCTTCCAAAATGCATCTCTCCATACTTCTCTCAGTGGTCTGAAGTCTTTGTATTGCTCTTCTATTAAGTGTCCACATCTCAGAATTATAAGTAAGAACTGGTAAAACACATTTATTAAAAACCTTCCTTTTCAAACATGTAGGCATATTTTCTTATAGTATCAAGTTATTTCTACCAAAAGCACTCCAACCATATTTAATTCTATGATTAATTGCCTCCATTATGGATCCATATGTTAAATAATCTGACCAAGATATTTGTCACTCTTAACTTCTTCTAATTCATCATAATCAATCTTTCTTTTCACATTTTGAGCAAATCAATTAAACATTACTTTAGTCTTTTTAACATTTATGTCTAGTTTTACTTTACTACTTTCATCTGATAACTCCTGCAAGATTTCCTGCAGCTCGGAAGCATTATTTGCAAAAACAACTACATCATCTGCAAAATCTGAATGATGTAAATAATCTCCATTAATTTCACTCCTTTAATTTTCCATTTTAAATCAGAAAATACTTCTTGCAGCACTGCTGTAAAAAATTTTGGAGATATGGATTCACTTTGTGTTACACGCTTGTCAATGTTGACTTTCCCAGTATCATTATATAATCGAATTGTTGCTGTTGCATTTTTATAAATATTATTGAGAATATAACAATATCCTGGATCTATACCTTTATGATCCAATGCTTTAATCACTGAAGAAATGTTTATAGAATCAAATGCTTTTTCATAATTAACAAATCCAAAATATAATGGTAATTCAAATTCATTTGTCCTTTCTATAACTTCTCTCAATATCTGGATATGATCTACTGTACTAAAACCACTTTTAAATCCAGCTTGTTCTCTTGGTTGGTGAAAATTCAATGTTCTATGTAGACGAGTTGTAATTATCTTGGTAAAAACTTTGTATAAAACTCATAAAAGACTGATATCTCTGTAATTTCTAATATCTTCTTTATCACCTTTTTTAAATATTAATATTATTACTGCATTCTTCCAATCATCTGGTACATCTTTATCATTTAGACATTTGGTATATAACTTTGCTAAAAAAAATTCTATTTTTTCACCTGCTTCTTTTAACATATCAATTATAATTCCATCATTACCTGAAGCCTTTCCTTTCTTCATACATTTAATTGCATGTCTCACTTTTTCATTTAAAATTCTGGACAATTCAAAAGATGTAATAGATATAGGAGGTACTTGTTCATTATTACTATATAATTTTTGATAAAAGACTTCTACCCATTACATGATGTCATCTCTCTTTTTAGTAATAATTCCATCTTTTTTTTTATTGCAGATATAAATTTTATACCAATACCAAAATGTTGTTTTATACTCTTGAGTCTTTTATTCTTTTCTACAGCTTTCTTTGCTAATTCACTGTTATACTTTCTTATATCATTTCAACACTTTTCCACACCATTTTACAAAACTTCAACATTTTTGTATATCTTCATATTCCTTATTGTCTTCATAAATTTCATAGTCTCAGTAGACATTTTGTTGGTCAATTGCTGCTTTTTTCTATCAGCTATCTTTGTTGCAGTTTTTAAAAGTGTATCAGTTATTTTCATATTAATTTCATTCAAATCTGAATCATGTTCAAAATCAACTAACACTTGAAACCGATTTGTAAGTACTAATTTACATTCATTAGAATGTTTCTGATGATTAGGAATATCAACTGTAAGTATTGCTTTTTTAAATAATTTTTGTCTCTCTAGTTTGCATTAACAAGTATAATACACCTTACTAAATGATGATCACTTCCTGTGTTAAATTTTTTAAGATAATTACAATCTTGAAATATGTATTTTTTGTTAGACGAAATATAATCCAATTCTGCTGTACCTTCATTTGGATGCTTCCATGTCCATTTCCTTTTAACATTTTTCTCAAAAAAAAAAAAATTTATAATGCAACGTTTTTCTTTTTCTGCAAACTCCACAAGTCTATGTCCTCTGTCATTTCTATTATCATAACTAAAATTACCTACAGCACTTTCATATTTTATTTGTTTACCAATTTTAGCATTAATATCTCCCATAACAATTTTAAAATGCCGTTTATTCTGATCAAAAGCCTTTTGTGCATCCACATAAAAATCTTCTATTACTTCAACACTATGAAAACTTGTTGGGCCATAAACCTGAATTATCTGCCTTTGGTATTTGCTATTACGTTGTATAACTAATCTTGCCACTCTGTCCGATATACCATCAATTTCCACAATGTTGTTCTTCCACTTTTTATTTGTAATGAATCCTACTCCACTTGTATTTCCAATATTTGTGCCTTTATAATGGAGTACATTTTCACTTTTCTTCTAATTTCACAAAGTCCAATAATATCTCATTTAATATAAGACAGTTCTTTTTCTAATTCTTGCAATCTTTCTTCACTTGAAAGTGACCTTCAGTTGTAAGTACCTAAACAAAAAGTTGAAATCAAATGGCAGCTTGATTCTGCAATCAAAGGATTTTTAGCACCCTCCATCTTCAGCCACCAACTGCTGCCTTGTCTGGTGACTTTACAGCCTCCTGGGAATAAGGGCCATGATTTATTTTTGTCTGTCATAGTTGTATATGTGTATTGGAAAAATATTTTTCATTTATACAAACATTTATTTTGCCTCATCAGGCAACTGAGAAGAAAGACCATAGTGTTTCTTGATCTTATACTCAGACGTAATGATCCAATAAACTCACCATGCTGGCTAATGCATGTTGGTGAGCAGCCCATCCATGTTCTTATACTATATGAATAATCATATAGTAATAACAGCTGCAATGACAAGAACATTTGGAGTGGACATTAAGAATTTGCCCTGCTCAGTTCTTTATGGACCCTAAGAGGAATCAAACCGTCTCATTTCAGTTAATAGCAAACTCCTTTCTGCAGACATATTTAAAGTAGTATACAAAAAGTAGATAAATTTAAATATATTAATGAATATTTAGGAAAGATGGAAAGGTTAATATAAATACCATTTATATTGTAAATTGCAATAAGTTTTAAGAGAGAAAACAAAAATATTTCGTAGTTATAAAAAACAAAAAATAAAATGAAAAGTGTCTTAAAACAGCATTTTAAAATTAATCTTTTATTATTTACTGTCACATGAAAAATCTACGCATTTAAATTTTGAAATACAGATATTGAAATAAGTTAGATCTTATAAAATAGTTTAAATGACGTAAGTTTATACAACAAAATGCAAACCTCACTATCAAATAGATCATGTTTGTAATCTATACAGGAATAATTACATTATTAAAAGATATTTCATACATAATATATTTTTAAAAAACTATAATTTAGATCAAAAATACATTATAGATTTTTTTGTAAACACATTTATATATACATTTTATATGCATAAGTTTTGTTAATGTCTATATAAAATAGAGACTTTTAAAACTTTTTGAATTTTATCAAAAGTAATTACTTTCAAAAATACATTCTTTTATGATGTAATGTTTCTTCTTCTTATATCTTATTTTTCATTTGTTAACTAGCAAAAAGTATTACTACATCATGTAAAAAAGTTATAAATTTGCTTAGTCTTCACTTCATATTTAAAATAATCTCTCAGTCAATTATGGACTTAGGATAACAATTTTATTTTGTTCATAAACAATAATAATTTATAAATTTACCAAAAGCATTATAGATACCACAAGGCAATAATATTTATTTATATTTGCTAATTTGCAATTTAATTTATGCATTTTCTTTTAAAAGTGTTAGAGCTTCCTTATTTCATCTGCACTCATTTTTAAAATAAAGTACAACTTACATTTTTCAGCAAAACTCAGGTTATACTTTATTTAAAACAGAAGGGTGGCTGAAATAATCAGCTATTCGACATTTAAAATATATTATATAGAGATTTCACTTAGCATTATGCATTATATTCGTTAATTTTGTATATTTATTTTTATCATATTTTTTGCCTAATGTTAACTATTTGCATGCCCCTGAATAATTGAGAGTGGTAAAATTTATTTATAATTTATTTATTTATAATTTATTTAGTTATAATTTATAATGTTTATAATTTATAATGTTTATGAGCTTAGTTATTATAAGGTTTATTAGCTAGTTTTTGTAAAGTTTCTTAGCTTAGTTTTTATAAACTTTCATTATTGATTTAACTTTAAATGAAGCCTTTCATTTTTAACTACTTATTGGATACATCACTTCATTAGCTATAGTTATAAGATTATTGTTTTGCTACAAATAACTCTTTCACTGCATGAAAATGTATAAATTACCTAACACAATTCCTATGTTCTATCCAATGATAATGCAGATGAAAACTTTAATAATAATAAACAATGATAAAATATAGTTTAAATCTTATAGATACTATTAAAAATTTTCATCTATAATTATTTCAGATATTACCATGTTAATGCAATGTAAAAATCATTATATAGTTTAATAATATTAGATTAACAGACATTGAGTTAAACTGCTATTCAAATGGGAACTTAAAGTTTATACTTTCAATAATATCTCTACTGCTATGAAGATTTATAACACTTTCTGTTTTCCTAATGCTTAAAAATTACTAATGAGAAAAAAAAATATTCTGACCTTGACAGCTTTGTTAAATATACAACTTTAAGGTTGTTACATTTCTTCTTAATATTTATATTTTTTTTTGCTGAAATCAGTTTAACTTTTTATAGATATTATCTTTGGAAAATCTTAACTATCTTAAATGTTTAAAAGCTTTTTTAATCTTGACAATTAATTTTCTAATTTAAAATACACCATTATAGCAACTAGAAATCATTTTGTATGCATGCTTTGACACATGCCCCTATTAATTGTACTAATTGCAATACTCCATTTTAAAAATGTAATTGGTATTTTTAATACAGTAATTTATCTAATTTTTTGCAGATTTTTAAAATCCATTTAATTGGGCTATTATAATTTCTTTTGGAAATGTATTTTAATTGTTTTACTTTAACTTTTTTACTTTAAGGTTAATCATTATTTGATATTATTTTTTTAAGAAAAAATTTGAAATGTAGGATTTTTTTGTTTTGATGTAATTTAAGTGATTATTTATTTTTTTTAGAAATTATTTATTTAATTCATTATTGAAACTGTTTCAATAAATCCTTCTATTCTTTGGCTTGTATTTATATCTTTATGTCCAAGTCACTTCAGAGGCATATTTGAAATTTTTTAACCATTTCAAGACATCATTATGTATTTTGTTACATATGATAATTCACTACAATTGTCACTGTACTTTTATGCTTGCCTTTGATTTAAAAAGATTATTAATGTAATTGAGTATTTAATATATAAATTGACATTTCAGTGTGTGTATAAAATTCATTACATACACACCACATATGTATACACATTTAAAAATTAAAAATTAATTTATACATTTTAATCATACCATTACATTTTTTATAATGTAAGTAAACATTATAACAAATTAAAAGCAATAGGATTATGAGAGATTGCACTATATAAAAACAGAAAGGAAAAGAGTTGTGATGTGTGCCAGAATTTTAAATTGTGTAATTTATAAAAATATAAAGTATTTTGCAATTTTTACTGATTTGCCTAATGAATTAATTTTGAAATAAATAACTGTCCATTTTTATAGTAACTTTAATGACATCCAAATTTATACTAATAAAACTTGCAATTCATAAAATTAATAGACATATTTATCAAATATTAAAAGTTGGTAATAATTTTTTTTCTTCTTTTCATTAGCATATATATAAAAAGAAACTTCTTCTCAACTGTTGAGTTCAACACCAAGTTCAAAGCACTTTTTTGTTTTGTGTAAACATGGGCGCCAGCTATCTACTCAGAAGAATAGAATAAACAACACACTTTGAACAATGGCCACTAACTCAACGCCTAAGTTATACCCATAGACTAGCTCAGCTACTTGTACTCACTAACAAATTATACATAATTAGTGGTGAAAAGAATTAATAAAGAATTGATGGAAAGAATTGATGAAAAGAATGGTAAAAAGAATTGTAAGAGAGATTGGTAAAAAGAATTGACCGACAAATAAAGTTTAAGTTTTAAAGACCATTTATTTTAATTAACATTTACTAATTTTAAACATTTTAAAATCTAATATAACACACGCACATTTTTATTTAACACACTATAATATATCTTATGAGAAAGCATAAATAATATTTGACATTTATAAATCATATAGCATTCACAAACACACACATCAATAATTCATTTTAGGCATTCTTATAGAGTTCAAATTACTTGTCTCTGGAGGCTTTATGAAATAAGGCGATGGCTACTATAGAAATAAGAACATGAAATATTATTACCTAGGATTTTGAATGTGGACATAGAACTTCGTTTTCTTTGGTTACTGCTTTATGTGAGAATATTTCCAGCTGGCTGGGATGTTTTCTTGAGGAGTTTCATTATTCTTCATGATTATTATTATTGAAGACAATTAGACACTGATGGAGATTTCCAAGCTGTTACACAGACATTATTTCATGGGCAGGTATTGCTGATCTTATTGGACTAAGGCTAGAGAAAGTCGTATGTTTTTCCAACATTTTAACACTGCATTCTCGTTTGATTTGCACGATTTAAATTACACTCTTAACTCTCTGAACTGAATTCAACTGTTATCTCTAGACTAGATTAAATGTCCAATAAAATTTGGCTATTTATATATGCGAAGTTTTGTTTTAATGTCCGCCGGCAATATGTGTTGTTGAAATTCCTTTAGTAGCTAATCCCTTTTAATCTTGTTGTAGGGTATTTTAATTAGCAGCCATCACAAACATGTTGTTTTTATAATTTTAATTAGTAGTCACCATTGTGTTTTTTAATGTTAATCTTCTGTATTTATTTATTTCATTTTAACATTTATTACGCATACATTTATTTTTATTTACAATTGCACATATATTTGCATTTATCATTTCTTTGTTTACTCTCACACATGTATAAATTTATTCTAAAATCAAAACTAGTTTTAAGATTACCTTTTTTCCTTTAATTTAAATAAAAGAGATTTATATTTTAAACTTGAATTATATTTCAACTAATAATGATAATATGCAAACTCTTTAACTTCTTTTATGAAACCTTTAGTTTTTTCTACTGGAAAACTCCCCCTCCATTTTTTAATTAATTACCTGTAAGTTTTATTTCAAAACAACTCTTTAACTTTTAATTATTTATTTTAACGAATAATAATAATAAAAAACTCTTTACTTCTTTTATAAACTTTTATGTTTTCTTTTATGAAAGATTTTTATTTTAATAATTTTTAGATAAAATTATTATGTGCCAATTTCAATGTTGGTACAATATATATTGTGCCCTTTTCTATAGGTCAATGATGATTATAAATGGTCAATTACTAAAAAATTTTAAAATTAATATTATATAGTATTTAAAATTATAAACTATAGTTAAGCAATAAAGGGTTAATATAATATATTTAATAAGAAGTATTGTGATGGTGAGGATTGCATCTAGTTCTATATTTTTCTAAATTATTTTTCAAAATTTTATATAATCATTTTAAAATAATATAAGTAGCAAATTTATTAAGACAGATAAAACCAGACTAAACACCGGAAATGTTTACGTGACTGTCTGGAATATTTTATGTATAAGCACCAGTTTAGATTAATACAAATAATTAAAATATTTAAATAATATATTATAAAACTGGATGGAATTGTCACACATTATAATAAAAAGATAAAATTGTACATTTTATTAATTATTGTTTCAAAATTATTTAGAAGTAATTAAATTGTAATAGATAATAATTAATTTAAAAATAATAATAGGTTAATATTTAAGTCTATTACGTCATCATTTAAAACTTTAGAAAATGTTTACAAACCAAAGTAGGGAGTGACCAATAAAAAGATAGATTTTGTCAGTCAAGAGAAAATGCGCCAATTAATTGTATAAACTAGGAGAACAAAAATGTGTTGACTCCAGAGCAGAGGTAAAATTTTAAGCTCTTTAAAATTTCTTTCTTTCTTCAATTATTAGTCAATTTTATTGGAATTTTTAATAAATATCTTTGAAAGAAAATAACTAACATTTTAAAATCTTTCGAAGCGAATCTAAGAATAAAATTTTAAAAAAGTTCTCATAATAATGTTTCACTAACTCCACAGTTGCCTGCCAGTAGATTCTATTAAAATATAATCTAAATTTTCAATAAAAATGGATGGATTCTTAAAACCAAGTTATAAATTTTGTAATATTTCAAAAATGTTAACGTTGTTCATTGATATAGTTTGTATAGCGTATTACTATGAAAATTGCTTTAGTGCGTGTAAAATTGATGGAAGGACATTGTGCGCAAAGTTAATGAATATAATGAAAAATAAAAATAAATATTATCCGTGTAGAAATAAATGGACAAAAGAATTTTATGAATTACTTTCTTTAAGATGACCTGAGCAATTACCCTAGAAATAGTTAAAGATCCAAAATGTCGTATATAAAATAGTAATGAATAAAAGTAAAATTACCAAGGAAATTACTTGCCTGAAGAAGAAGAAAAAGAAAATAGTTTACAGAGAACTAAATATAAAATATTGGATCCATGGAAAAAATGCAATTTGGTCCCGTAATGATATAAATATTTGTAGTTCTGATAGAAATAAAGATGCATCAACGTGCCGAGGTAATATTCGCCCAACATTCAAAACTTCGTGGGATAACTAAATAAATATTTTTAATAATTTTGAATTAAACCTTGAAACTAAAGATTGTCTAAACAGTTAACTAAATGAACTAATTTATTTTAAAACTTTAATAATCAGAAAGGAGAACATTCGGACAAAGAAGAAATAATAAATATTAGGGGACTAACCAAGATTTACCGCCAGAAAAATATGTGATTATGGTTTAAATTATTTTCTTTATTAATCTAAGTTAAACATTGAGTTTAGATAGCAATAGGGAAACAAATACATTAATTTGCAATATAACATTATATAAAATAATATGTTTTTTTGATTTGGAATGTTCAAATAAAATTGTATGTGTGTGTGGAAAATTTATATGTGCCATGCTCGAAGGAGGAAGAAGACTACTACAAATCCAGATAAGAAGATAAAGATTGTGTTTGGTAATATTTATAATTATTGATGATATAATGTATGTTTTTATTTATTTAGATCAGCTGAAAATTGAATGAATGTAGTACAAAAGTTTTTATTATTATTGATATTGTAAAACGCATTTAAAACAACACATTGAAACATTTTTGAGATGTGATTAGATTTTTTAAAAAATATGCATACGATAATCACTTTATGTGTTAAGAGTAATAATTTAATATAACTGAGGATTATATTACATTTTCTATTGGTTTTTCCTATTGGGATGTTTGAATATTGTTTTAACAAAAATGTAGGTAATGAACATACAGTGTTATAAAGCGAGATAAATTATTCTTAAGGAATAGAGAAATGATTTTCATATTCGCGAATCTTGTTTGTTGTTTTTTTTTTAAAAGTTGTTTGTATTTATCGATGTTTGATATAGTGAAAATCTAGAGAGATAATTTGGGTAGTGACTTGGGAGTACAGGGGTGATTTGGAAACCAAGATGATGTATTAAAAGCTAGGATGATACAGGGAATGGAAATAAGTAGTTTTTGTGTGAGAATCAGCATAGTTAACATAGCTCTATGGCTGATCCACATTTCATTTATAGGTGATAATCAGTGTAGTTAATGTAGCCCTACGACTGATACACATGTTGTCTTGGACAGTGCTATCTTATATTTCACGTGAGTTGTACTTGATGGTTGGTAAAGCTGAATAAATAGCTGCCACATCATTTTCTTATCTTAAGGGTTAATAGACAATAGATGTCAAACCTGTTCACACTGTTCCATGCATTCTTTAAGTATATTGAAGACAAGTTATCCATATTTCTTCCCAATATCCTATACATCTTTTCGCTATCTTAATCTGTATTTCGTGCTACTACATCGTATGATAAGTTTATTGAAGGGAACAATAGATCTTTTAGAAAGTATTTTATGATTTTACTTGGAATAAGAATAGTTAAGAGTAATTAAGAATAGATTATAACCATTGAAAGAACGATACAGATATCCTAAATAATGGAAAGAGTTATAGAAATATTTTCTTCTAATTTTTAAGAAATAAACTATAATTTTTGTAAAAGTATATCAAATGAGAATATACAAAATATTAAACATAGTTTCACGCTCTTTTTATTATTAATTATAATTAAAAAAAAATATGTATTGCATATTTGAAAAATACTATAACACTCGATAATTATAATATATGTGAAAATTATAATAGGGTGATAGTTAAACACATTATAATATTATACAGGAGTATGGCTTATGCAAGAACGCATTATAATTTATATGAGCATGGGAGAGCAAACATTAAAGTTAATCATAGTATTTAATAATATGCTGTATAACTTGTTTAAAGTTAGAAGAAATGTAATTTTTCTTTCTTAAAACCGTATGGATGTGATGTTATAAAATATTTATCCATAAAATAATTATAAATACAGTGAATTTAATATATTTAAAAGGTAAAGAATGTTGTTACCCATAACGAGTTATAGATAAAAGCTGTGATAAACCTAAAGTAAATAAATAAATAACTTCTTAATGTACAATGAGTTAACTAAAGATAACGAAAGATAAATTTGTAGAATTTAGCATTTGTCATGTGAGCAAAGGAGGATATCCATTGTAAATAAATGTAAATAGATTTGTTTGTTTATCTTAATTTTGATTGTTGTTAATAAAATTCTAAAATTTGTTATTAAAACTTGTGTCTGAGTTTTGTTTTCTCTACATCATTGCATGGATTCATAGGGTATGTTTACAGTCATTAAACTAAGTATATAATTGTATTTTTATATTGGACTATTTCCATCATCTAATATGTGTGTTGAATGTCTTTAGAAAAGTTTAATTTTTAGTTAAATATTCCAAATGCATTCAACTGTTAGTAATATCACAGCAAACAGGTTAGTATATGCACCAACTGTTAGTAATATCACAGCAAACAAATGTTAATAATATCACAGCAAACAGGTTAGTATATGCACTAACTGTTAGTAATATCACAGCAAACAGGTTAGTATATGCACAACGTTTCGAGAGGTATTTTTCTCCCCTCTTCTTCAGGTGTTGCTGGCCTGACCAGTGACAGTACTAGCATGGGATTCGAACCTGGGTCCTTAGATTCTTGATTATTGAAATTTAAGGTAACGCTCTAACCAACTGAGCCATCCTGCCAAAGGCAACAGTATGTAGTAATTTCATATACTTATCTATGAGGTTCCTCCTGATTTCTCCACTTTTTCCTCAGAGCAAAGTTGATTAGTGATTTCCATACATTATGTATAGTCACACTAGGTTGGCTTATGGGATTTTTTGCCATTGTCATGTGAGCAGCTTCTTTAAATTTTCTTCTTTGTACCTTTTCTTCTTTATCCAATATTTTTGTATTTTCCCAATTGAACATACGTTCAATTGGTCCATACATGGTCTGCTACCTTAGACACATCTGTTTTCTCTCTTCTAATCATCAGTTTGTGTTCTTGCAAGCGCTTTTCAATGGGATGACTGGTCTCACCAATATATGTTCTTCCACATTCACATGGTATTTCATAGATGCAGTTTTTTCTTTTCAGCATTTCAAGTTTAGGCTTTGTAGATGTTAGAATTCCTCGTAGTGTGGTATGGCTCTGAAAAGCTGTTCTGATGTTATACTGATTGCAGATTTTCCTTAATTTGTCTGCTATTTTTGGAATGTATGGATACACTACAGTACCAATAATTGTCTTTTCTCTTGATGGTTCTTTTTGTTGTCTATTTAATGTTTTCTTAATAACAGCTGATGGATAACCATTTTTCTTAAGAGTTTGTTCTATATAGATCTTTTCTTTTTCCAAATCACTAGTTTCTGAACAAACTTCTTTTGCTCTGTTCCACAGTGATAGTATAACTCCATGTTTTGTGTTTCTGGTGTGATTAGATGTATAGGCTAGGTATTTTCCTGTATGTGTAGGTTTTCGGTAAACTGTAGTTTTGATTTTGCCATGAGGGAGTCTTGTCACAAGAACATCTAAGAATGCCAATTTTTGTTCTTGTTCTGGTTCTATTGTAAATTTAATTGAAGGGGATATGTTGTTGATGTGTGTCCAGAAAGTTTGTAGCAATGCTTCACCATGTGGCCATACAACAAATGTATCATCCACATAGCGAAGCCAAACTTTAGGTGGATAAGGAGTAGTTTTTATGGCTGTGGTTTCAAGTTCTTCCATATAAATATTGCTAATCAGGGGAGACAATGGTGAGCCCATAGCCATTCCTTGATTTTGTTGGAAGAATTCTGTGTTATATTGAAAGTAGGTTGTTTTTATACAGAAAGTTAATAGTTCCATTATACTATCAATAGGAAGAGCTGTTCTGGTTTGTAAACTATTATCACCATTTAATCTTTTTCTTACAATAGACAATGCTTCTTCACATGGTACATTTGTGAATAAACTTTCCACATCAAAGCTTACCAGTAAGTCAGTTCTTTCAATTTTCATGTTCTTGATTAATTCTACAAAGTGTCTAGAATCCCTGACAAAGGACTGGGTCTTGTATGCCAAAGGACTTAGAACTTTGAGAAGAAATCTTGCCAAATTTTGGCAAGGTGAATCTCTAGAACTAACAATAGGTCTTAATGGAACATGATCCTTATGGATTTTAGGTAGACCATAAAGATGAGGAATTTTGCTGAAATATGATGTTATTTTACTCTTTTCTGAATCAGTGAAGTACCTGTGATGCTTTCTGAGTAATGCTTGTAACTTTGTTTCTGTACTTGGTATCGGATTTTTTGCCACTTTTCTATATTGGCCTGCTGTGAGGAGTTCTTGTATTTTGTTGTCATAATCAGTTGTATCCATTACAACTGTTGCATTGCCTTTGTCAGCAGGGAGAATAATTATAGATTTATCTGTTTTGAGAGATTTAATTGCTTTCCTCTCCCCATAGGATATGTTTGACTTCAATTTTTGTTGCTTGTCAAGTGTTCTTTTTATTCTCCAGCGTAATTCTGCTGCTTCTTCTAAAGGCAATTTTTGAGTGACTTCCTCAGTGGCTGCCATTATATCTAATAAAGGGATATTAGATGGTGTTATAGCAAAGTTTAATCCTCTTTCAAGAACAGAAATTTCAGTATCTGTTAGATGTTTAGAACTTAGATTTTTAACAGATGAAGCTGTTACATTGCTTGGTACATTATGATTTTTGATATGCCCATGTAGGTTAGCAAGTTTTTTCTTTTGACATTCTTTTATTTTTCCATGTAATATAGAATATGATTTTCTTACTGCTTGAAAAACTCTCATGTAGTCATCGTCAGTAAGTTTATTTTTTAGAAAACATTCTACAGTATTAATTGAATGCATTGTTTGATACTTAGAAAACCTTTGAGCATTTATTCTTTCTCTTAACAGAGCTTCACTTGCTCTTTGAGTAATTTTCTCAGCTCTCTGATGAGTGAATTGGCAGGTTTTAGTTGCAACACCTTTAGGAGAATTATCCCTTCCGATTTACATTTACATAAGAAAGTTAATGATTTTCTACTTTTCAGTACTAGACATGTTTCTTCATAATGCTAAATTGTTTGGTGATATTCTACGTGGTGCATATACTAACCTGTTTGCTGTGTATTACTAACAGTTGAATGCATTTGGAATATTTAACTAAAAATTAAACTTTTCTAAAGACATTCAACACACATATTAGATGATGGAAATAGTCCAATATAAAAATACAGCTAGAACACCATCATCACAAACCTTCAGAAAAACACTAAGTATTCGGTATGGACCCGATACTATATTAAACTTTAGACATTATGAAAAACTATGTCTAAAGCTGGCCAAAGTAGAAAATCATTTAACTTTCCTATGTAAATGTAAATCGGAAGGGATAATTCCTAAAGGTTTGCAACTAAAACCTCCAATTCACTCTCAGAGAGCTGAGAAAATTACTCAGAGAGCAAGTGAAGCTCTGTTAAGAGAAAGAATAAATGCTCAAAGGTTTTCTAAGTATCAAACAATGCATTCAATTAATAATGTAGAATGTCTTCTAAAAAATAAACTTACTGATGATGACTACATGAGAGTTTTTCAAGGAGTAAGAAAATCATATTCTATATTACATGGAAAAATAAAAGAATGTCAAAAGAAAAAACTTGCTAACCTACATGGGCATATCAAAAATCATAATGTACCAAGCAATGTAACAGCTTCATCTGTTAAAAATCTAAGTTCTAAACATCTAACAGATACTGAAATTTCTGTTCTTGAAAGAGGATTAAACTTTGCCATAACACCATCTAATATCCCCTTATTAGATATAATGGCAGCCACTGAGGAAGTCACTCAAAAATTGCCTTTAGAAGAAGCAGCAGAATTACGCTGGAGAATAAAAAGAACACTTGACAAGCAACAAAAATTGAAGTCAAACATATCCTATGGTGAGAGGAAAGCAATTAAATCTCTCAAAGCAGATAAATCTATAATTATTCTCCCTGCTGACAAAGGCAATGCAACAGTTGTAATGGATACAACTGATTATGACAACAAAATACAAGAACTCCTCACAGCTGGCCAATATAGAAAAGTGGCAAAAGATCCGATACCAAGTACGGAAACAAAGTTACAAGCATTACTCAGAAAGCATCACAAGTACTTCACTGATTCAGAAAAGAGTAAAATAACATCATATTTCAGCAAAATTCCTCATCTTTATGGTCTACCTAAAATCCATAAGGATCATGTTCCATTATGACCTATTGTTAGTTCTAGAGATTCACCTTGCCAGAATTTGGCAAGATTTCTTCTCAAAGTTCTAAGTCCTTTGGCATACAAGACCCAATCATTCGTCAGGGATTCTAGACACTTTGTAGAATTAATCAAGAACATGAAAATTGAAAGAACTGACTTACTGGTAAGCTTTGATGTGGAAAGTTTATTCACAAATGTACCATGTGAAGAAGCATTGTCTATTGTAAACAAAAGATTAAATGGTGATAATAGTTTACAAACTAGAACAGCTCTTCCTCTTGATAGTATAATGGAACTATTAACTTTCTGTATAAAAACAACCTACTTTCAATATAACACAGAGTTCTTCCAACAAAATCAAGGAATGGCTATGGGCTCACCATTGTCTCCCCTGATTAGCAATATTTACATGGAAGAACTTGAAACCACAGCCATAAAAACTACTCCATATCCACCTAAAGTTTGGCTTCGCTATGTGGATGATACATTTGTTGTATGGCCACATGGTGAAGCATTGCTACAAACTTTCTGGACACACATCAACAACATATCCCCTTCAATTAAATTTACAATAGAACCAGAACAAGAACAAAAATTGGCATTCTTAGATGTTCTTGTAACAAGACTCCCTCATGGCAAAATCAAAACTACAGTTTACCGAAAACCTACACATACAGGAAAATACCTAGCCTATACATCCAATCACACCAGAAACACAAAACATGGAGTTATACTATCACTATGGAACAGAGCAAAAGAAGTTTGTTCAGAAACTAGTGATTTGGAAAAAGAAAAGATCTATATAGAACAAACTCTTAAGAAAAATGGTTATCCATCAGCTGTTATTAAGAAAACATTAAATAGACAACAAAAAGAACCATCAAGAGAAAAGACAATTATTGGTACTGTAGTGTATCCATACATTCCAAAAATAGCAGACAAATTAAGGAAAATCTGCAATCAGTATAACATCAGAACAGCTTTTCAGAGCCATACCACACTATGAGGAATTCTAACATCTACAAAGCCTAAACTTGAAATGCTGCAAAGAAAAAACTGCATCTATGAAATACCATGTGAATGTGGAAGAACATATATTGGTGAGACCAGCCGTCCCATTCAAAAGCGCTTGCAAGAACATAAACTGATGATTAGAAGAGAGAAAACAGATGTGTCTAAGGTAGCAGACCATGTATGGACCCAATTGAACGTATGTTCAATTGGGAAAATACAAAAATATTGGATAAAGAAGAAAAGGTACAAAGAAGAAAATTTAAAGAAGCTGCTCACATGACAATGGCAAAAAATCCCATAAGCCAACCTAGTGTGACTATACATAATGTATGGAAATCACTAATCAACTTTGCTCTGAGGAAAAAGTGGAGAAATCAGGAGGAACCTCATAGATAAGTATATGAAATTACTACATACTGTTGCCTTTGGCAGGATGGCTCAGTTGGTTAGAGCGTTACCTTAAAATTCAATAATCAAGAATCTAAGGACCCAGGTTCGAATCCCATGCTAGTACTGTCACTGGTCAGGCCAGCAACACCTGAAGAAGAGGGGAGAAAAATACCTCTCGAAACGTTGTGCATATACTAACCTGTTTGCTGTGATATTACTAACAGTTAGTGCATATACTAACCTGTTTGCTGTGATATTATTAACATTTGTTTGCTGTGATATTACTAACAGTTGGTGCATATACTAACCTGTTTGCTGTGATATTACTAACAGTTGAATGCATTTGGAATATTTAACTAAAAATTAAACTTTTCTAAAGACATTCAACACACATATTAGATGATGGAAATAGTCCAATATAAAAATACAGCTAGAACACCATCATCACAAACCTTCAGAAAAACACTAAGTATATAATTGTTGCACAAAATATAAATAAAGAAGTATATTTAATCTTAAATGTTTGTTGGTATTTTGTAATTGAATAATTATGAAATTGCATTACATTACATTATTGGTCATAAATCCATTATTATGGTAATTTGCTAAATTATATGCTATTAGTTGCCACTTACTTCATTTATCAGATTATCTAAACACTGCCACTTACTAATTATTTTATTACGTAAGGAAAAAGATAAACAAAGGGAGGATATTGAATGATTAATTAATTTATTATGGTTATAAATTTGCATAAAAGAAAAGCTATACTAGTGGAATTAAACAATGAAGATTGTGATTATTATTCTTATTGTTTTATTATTAATCTAACTTCAGAGTAGTAAATTATGACACAAAATCCCTTATCATATTTTGCTACTTTATTTTAATTTAACATTGAATAAATTTAAGAACCTGAGATTATTTTATCTGAGCTAGATAGTTACTATTATTGTTATGATAGATAAAAGATTAATACTTTAATTGTGAAATGAGTTTAGTGATTAGAAGTTGCAGAAGTCATAAGAATACTATGTAGTTATTATATGTAACAGTAGTAAAAGGGAGGATAGTGTTCTTATGCCATTGAGGTGGTATTCCATGGAATACTATCTCAATGCAATCTACTTTGACACTTTATTTCCACTTCTAATCTCATGAATTATAGAATAGTTATTTGAGTTAATCTAAAACAGAACCTAAGTTAATTTTTTAAGAAACCTAAGCTAGCAAAGCATTTAAATAAATATCTCATTAATTATTAGAGCTAGAACCCGGGGAGGCGATTTACACTATACTATATTATTTATTTTTAAGTGTAGCGGAGTTACATGAAGGAGAGGTCATATTTTGGCACTGGCAACGTGTTGGCTCAAGTATTAAAATGGGGAGAGTATAATAGGCTTACTTAGAATGGGAAGGTTAATTAAGTAGATTATGACGTGCCAACTTTAGGAGCTTGAGATGTGTTAGTGGGGGCATCATATTCAATCAACAGTAATGTGATGATTTAATATTTTAGGATAGTAATGGTTATTTAAGATTTAAATATTATAGAACTAAGTGTTTATGATTCAAGCAATTGCAATTCTAAGTGGTGGATGATCTGATTATTTAAAAGTATAATACTACATTATTATAAAGACTTGGCAAATAAAATTTTTTTGAAATACGCATAAGTGGCTAATGATTATTTGGATGTTTATTATGACCATATCAATTAATGAAATATTGAAAAGATATTTGAAATGTTTTAAAATGTGCAAAAAATATCTGTGAATCGTGCATGTAGAGGATGATGTTGTGACACATGATTTTGAATTATTATTGTTGTTATTATTGTTTAAGATGAAATATTGTAGGAAGTAGGAGACACTGTCTATAATTGTTGGAGGTGAGGATTGTATGGAAATAGAAGAAGCTGGTAGGGAACTTATTTATGAAATTAAATAGAAATATATTAGAAATACTAGATTTTGAAAAACAATATTATTATTATTATTAAATAAATAAATAAATAAAAAATATGGATAACCAAAATAGTAATGTAGAAATGGAACTGTCTAAGTCTATGCTTGATAATGGTGGTACAGAGAACGCGAGAACTTAAGTGAAAGGGAAACGTTGGTAGATGATACTCAAGAGGTAGAGAGTAAAATGGAAGAAGGGGAAAAGGAAATGGTGAAAAGTGAAATAGAAGAAGAAAAGGTGAAAGCACCTGAAAAGGAGTTAGATAATATTTCAATGGCTCAAATATTCCAAATGTTAAAAGCTCTTCAGGAAAGTAATGACAGTAATAAAAAAGATAGTGATACAAAACTTAAAAATTTTCAGGATAGTAATAAAAAAGATAGTGATATCAAGTTTAAAAATCTTCAGGAAAGTAATGACAGTATAAATAAAAATCTTCAGGAAAATAATGACAGTATAAATAAAATTAAAGAAGACAGTGATATAAAGTTTAAAAATCTTAAAGAAGATAGTGATATCAAGTTTAAAAATCTTCAAGAAGATAATGATATAAAGTTTAAAAATCTTCAGGACAGCATAAATAAGAATAGTGAAGACAATGATATAAAGTTTAAAAATCTTCAGGACAGTATAATTAAAAAAATAGATGATAATAAGGTAAACTTAGATATTCTTAATGAAAGCTTGAATAAAACCAATGAAAATCTAGAGGTAAAATTTAAGGAGACCTGCCAGAAGGTAGAGGACCTTACGGGAGATGTACAAGATAAATTTAATCAGATAGAAATAAGACTAGATAATAACGAAAGGACCTTTGAATCCTTAAAACATGAGGTAGAGAATATAGAGTACAAAAATCAAGAGTTATTAAAGAATAGATTCGAGGAGTTTTCTGAGTTGACTATCAGAGGTTTAAGTAAGCAAATAGAGGATTCAATCAACTGATGTCAAGTTAATAGTAACGAATTGAATCAAAAGATAGAGGATAATAAAATAAAGGTGGAACATAAAATGGATGAAATACAGGAATGTATAGGGCATATGGATGAAAGTTTTACTGTTATAAAAGAAGCGATAGTACAAAATAGAATAATGATAAGGAATGAAATAGAGCAAGATTTCGTTTAAAAGTTTAGGGATTTAATAGTGCAAGATAGGATGGAGACTAAGACAGATATAGAGCAGGTTGTGATTGAAAAATTACAGGATCTGGGGGATACGCAAAAAGTTGAGGAACATAAATATAGGTCCAAGGTTGGGGAAAATATGAAGAAATTACAAAAAGATGTAAAGGAACAAGTTCAACAGTTAGAGAAAAATAGTCATGAATATAAAGACCTAGTGGACCAAAACTTAGATGAATTTAGAAAAGAGCAAAAATTATATGTAGAGCAAGTGATAGGGCAAATAAATTTTGAAGAGAGATTTCAACAAGTTTGTAAACAAATAGAAGAGATGAAACCTCTAAGTGGCCAAATGATGGATTTAGGTAGGGAAAGAATATCATATAATAGGTATGAGGAAAAGATAGTTCCTTCCTTAATAGGTAAGGTAGAATTTTTGCAGAAACATGAAAACCACCCATTAGAACATACTGATGTCAAAGAAGTAGACATCCAACCACCTAGGGAAAGTATTAATTATGACGGAGGGTCAAATAGCTCAATGGCCTTAAGATTCATAAGAGTGAAGCCATTTCGAGGAGATTTTTTGCAGAAAATCCATCGGAGTTTCTCAATAGCTTAGAGGAGCTATTTTCTATATGTGTACTAACTGAAAAAGAAAAGTTGGCTATTTGTAGCAACCATTTAGGGGGGACTGCCAAAGACTGGTGGCAATCATTATTTGAAAGGCCGAATACTTACGGGGATTTCCGATTTTTAATTTTAGGAAGTTTTTGGAATGCTGATAAACAAGACAGCATTAGGTTTCAAATCACACAGGAAAAGTATCACTCCAGTAAGGGTAGTTATACCAGTTTCTTTAGAAGCCAGGCTATCTGTTTAAAAACTCCCACAGCATGTCCATTGTCTGAAGGACAAATAGTAAGAATAGTGCCACATAATTTACCTGGAATATAGAGCAACTACTGATTGCTGCTGATAGGTATTCCATAGAGGAAGTATCAGAAATATTAGATGCATTAGAAATTACAGAGGCATCTCTGGACAATAGATATAAATCCAATACAGAGAGACCTAGTTATCCATTGTCCAATGTTAACATTAGTAATAATAACCATAGGTTTCAAACAAGTTTAAAAAAAAATATAGCTCAAGAGATAGAGATAGGGTATTTCCATATAATAGAAGAACAGTTAAGTTTGATAATGGTAGAAATAGAATAGAAACACAAAATGATCAACCCTCTACTAGTGGTGTAACCACAATATTAAAAAGACCCAATATAAAATCAACTGATAAAAAGTTAAACTAAGGAGGTCTTTGTATAGTAGTTCCTCTTTGCAAGGACCAGGTGCTAACAAAATGGGGAACGATCAGATGTAGATGCTAAATACTTTAGATTTAGACATTGATTTTTTAGAACCCTTTACTAAAGGTGAACCACCTATAACGTATCAATGTTCGGTCATTATTCTAAACATTGAAGGTATGAGAATTGAAGCATTAATTGACTCTGGAAGCCAAGCTTCCATATTATCAGAGTCAACGTATAAAAATCTGGTATGCATAAAAGGTAGTGTACCTTCATTGCCAGTAAAACAAATACAAGTAACTCTAGCAAATGGAAAGAGAACAAAGTTAACCAATAAACAAGTTTGGATTTCCTTCAAAATTAATAATACAGAGTTTGGGCATGTTTTTCTTATTATACCTGGATTGATACATGAAGCCATAATAGGTGCTGACTTCATGATTTTAAACGAGTGTCAAATAGATTTTTATAATAAAATTTTTACGTGTAATAAGGAAAGGCTTAGTTTTGAATATGGGGTGCATAACCTTTCCAATCAATTACTATGCATCCATAATACATTGATTGATGCTAGCATAAAAGAAAAAATTGAACATATTTATGCAGTCGATTCTAAATTAAAGGAAAAATTATATCAATTAATGTATAGCTTTAAAAACATTTTTTCTAAAATCCCTGGTATAATAGAGGGATATACCCATCGTATTAGATTGAAGAGTAATGAACCTTTCCATCAGAAAATGTACCCAATTCCTTACCAATACAAGGACGAGGTACAAAGTCAAATAGACATGATGCTAGAGTGGGAAATAATAAAAAAGTGCCCTTCTCCTTACGTAAACCCATTAGTTATTGTAAAGAAGAAGGATGGCCATATCAGAGTATGTCTAGATGCTCGCATGTTAAATAATATAACTGTGCCAGAGCATGACATTCCCCCACCTGTACATGAGCTCCTAACTAAGTTTCATAAGAGGTCAATTTTCTCTACATTTGATTTAACAGCTAGTTATTGGCAAATACCGTTACATGAGAATGATCAGCAATACACAGCATTTGGTTTTCAGGGCCAGTCGTATGTTGTCAGACGGGTGCCCTTTGGTCTCGTTAATAGTGGTGCTGGCTTAATCAGATGTTTGGACATGATTTTTTCAAAACAATTAAAAGAAAAGATCATCATGTATGTGGACGATATTGTCATTGCTTCTGACAATTTAGAAGAGCATCTACAACATTTGGAAATGTTTTTAAATGAGTGCGCTCTAAAAAACATCAAAATTAATCTGGAGAAGTGTTTAATAGCCGCTAAGGAGATTACATTTCTGGGACATTTAGTAAATGAGCATGGTATTCAGCCCCATCCAGAAAAATTGCAGCTATTCAGTGCTTCCCCACACCAAAAACTGTAAAACAATTGAAATCTTTTTTTGGGTTGTGCAACTACTACAACCGTTTCTATCAAAATTTTGTGGAGGACACGATACATTTGTCCAGATTATTGAAGAAGGCTGAAATATGGAGGTGGACCCAAGATCATGATAAAAAATTTAACTTGATTAAGAATAAATTTTTAAAACACGTAATTTTAATATATTCTGATTTTAATAAAACATTTTATGTGCAAACAGATAGTAGTTACTATGGTCTGGGTGTAGTGTTATTTCAACTCGATGAGGATCAGGTACCTCATGTATTGTACTTCTTAAGCAGACATCTGAGAGGTGCTGAGTTGAACTACACTATAACTGAAAAGGAAACCCTAGCTGTTGTCTGGGCTTTTCAGAAATTAAGACAATTTTTGTTAGGTTCTAGTGTAATTGTACTGACCGACCATAGAAGCCTAGAGTTTTTGAATAAAAGCTACCTCAGTAATGAGAGACTTGTTAGGTGGAGCTTATATCTCCAACAATTCAATTATAGAGTAATCTATATTGAAGGGAGACAGAATATCCCTGCTGATATTCTTAGCTGCCACCCTATCTGTTTAATGACACAAAATCCCAGTAGCCAAAACATAATTATAAGTAATGTGGATTTGGTTAGGGATGAATCTATAGCTGATGATTATGAAAATCTCACTATGATTCAGAGTCAGGATATTAAATTAAATAGGATCATGACTATCTTAAATAATCATGATAATATAAATAGCAAAAATAAACATGTTAAAATGATTTTTAAAAGATACAAAATTTATCAAAATCTACTTATGTATAACATAAAGCCTAAACAGGGAAAATCATGGAGGATAGTTGTTCCTAACTCCATAATTAATAAACTGATTATGTACGTTCATAGTAGCTATGGGCACTATGGCACACCAAAAATTATGTATGTTTTAAAGTCAATATTTTTCTTTAATAAAATGTATAAACGCGTAATTAAAAAGGTTAAAACATGTAAAATATGTTTAAAATCCAAACATTGCAGTAAATCATAAGAGGGAATCATGCAACCCATCATTCCGGATCATCCTAATGAATTATTAGCGATTGATTTTTATGGGCCCTTACCACCATTCAACCGTCAAAAATTCATACTTGTTACATATGATGTTTTTAGTAAGTTAGTTTCAGCCTATCCGGTACCTAAAACCAGCACTCATTATGTTATTAAAAATATGCTTAATTATCAATTTCCTTTAGTTGGAAAGCCAAAAACAATTCTGACTGATCATGCAACTGCCTTTATATCTAGTAGATGGAAGGAGTGGATTCAAACTCAACACCTCAGACATGTTATGAGCTTCATTAGAAATCCTCAGTCTAATCCCTGCGAACATGTTATGCAGGAGCTCGGTAGATTATTTAGGGTTTATGTAGCTGATGATCATAAACAGTGGGTGCACAAACTTCCTGAGGTTGTTAATTATATAAACAGCACTTGTAGTGAATCCACAGGTTTCACACCTTTCCGTCTACACTATGGCAAGCATAAAAAGTTATTGATACAAACACCTATACCCATAACCAGGGAACCTATAAATATACATCATGATATAAGTCAAGCTAAAGTAAAGCTGCATATTATGGGTACTAAGAGAGTTAAAAAGGCCCATAATAGACCACATCCGTTCCGAGTAGATGATCTAGTTCTTGTTAGAACACCCCATGTTAGCAACCTGCAAAGAAATCAGTTTAGGAAATTCCTTGAATTATATGAGGGACCCTATAAAATTTGTAGCAAGGTAGGGGAGAATGCTTTTATATTGAGTACACCAGAGGGGGAGAAAGGGACATACAATGCTAGAAGCTTGATCCCATACCCATCAGAAGTATAGAATTTAGATCTTAGATAAAACTTTGCGTATAATAGTTAAATAATATGTGAATTTGTATTAAAAGTGGTATAGTTTGTATTTTAGTGATATAGGGTTGAATTCAATCATGGTACGTGATAAAGAGATTAAATGTCAATGAATGAGATGGACATTAATTTGAAAATTTTTATTCGAAGGGGGAGGTTATTGTGCCCTTTTCTATAGGTCAATGATGAATATAAATGGTCAATTACTAAAAAATTTTAAAATTAATAATATATAGTATTTAAAATTATAAACTATAGTTAAGCAATAAAGGGTTAATATAATATATTTAATAAGAAGTATTGTGATGGTGAGGATTGCATCTAGTTCTATATTTTTCTAAATTATTTTTCAAAATTTTATATAATCATTTTAAAATAATATAAGTAGCAAATTTATTAAGACAGATAAAACCAGACTAAACACCGGAAATGTTTACGTGACTGTCTGGAATATTTTATGTATAAGCACCAGTTTAGATTAATACAAATAATTAAAATATTTAAATAATATATTATAAAACTGGATGGAATTGTCACACATTATAATAAAAAGATAAGGTTGTACATTTTATTAATTATTGTTTCAAAATTATTTAGAAGTAATTAAATTGTAATAGATAATAATTAATTTAAAAATAATAATAGGTTAATATTTAAGTCTATTACGTCATCATATAAAACTTTAGAAAATGTTTACAAACCAAAGTAGGGAGTGACCAATAAAAAGATAGATTTTGTCAGTCAAAAGAAAATGCGCCAATTAATTGTATAAACTAGGAGAACAAAAATGTGTTGACTCCAGAGCAGAGGTAAAATTTTAAGTTCTTTAAAATTTCTTTCTTTCTTCAATTATTAGTCAATTTTATTGGAATTTTTAATAAATATCTTTGAAAGAAAATAACTAACATTTTAAAATCTTTCGAAGCAAATCTAAGAATAAAATTTTAAAAAAGTTCTCATAATAATGTTTCACTAACTCCACAGTTACCTGCCAGTGAATTCTATTAAAATATAATCTAAATTTTCAATAAAAATGGATGGATTCTTAAAACTAGGTTATAAATTTTGTAATATTTCAAAAATGTTAATGTTGTTCATTGATATAGTTTGTATAGCGTATTACTACGAAAACTGCTTTAGTGCGTGTAAAATTGATGGAAGGACATTGTGCGCAAAGTTAACGAATATAATGAAAAATAAAAATAAATATTATCCGTGTAGAAATAAATGGACAAAAGAATTTTATGAATTACTTTCTTTAAGATGACCTGAGCAATTACCC
>JAQFVV010013188.1:167797-185297 GCA_028023455.1 Epiperipatus broadwayi
TAAATGATGTCTAATCGTCCGGATGATGTGTTGGTCCTCATATTTGAAGGCTGTAAGGGATTTGAATGTGGTCACTTGCTGGTTGAGTAAGCTGTGTATCCCTGTCTGTAGTTTTCTTGATACTTCTGTGTGTTCAGTCTATGCAAGATTCCCTGCTGCCTTTCCTGACTCCAATATTTTTTTAAGATGGCATTTTCATATCCTTGGATCATGGTAGGTGGTTTTTTTAATAGCTTCCACCATGCCTTGGCAGCTTTTCTTAAGTAGTGGCTCACTATGATAACCTTTTCTTTTTCTGCTACAGTGTATAGGCAAAAAATCCTTAATGCTGTCTATGTGATCTATTGGATTTTCTCCTGGACTTCCCCTAAAAATTTGAACTTCCACAGAAGATATAATGGATGGTCTTGGTAGATTTCTTGGACTCATTTCAGGGTTTGTCTTCCATGTAGTCTGAACTTCTTCGTTTTCCATCTCTGTATTTGGATCAGCTTCTTCCAATGTTTCGTGACTGACTTCATCTTCACTGTCATCTTCTTTGCTGTCCACAACTTCTTTTGGTGTGGTCTGATCATCATTTTTTTTGGAGCTTTGTAAGTGCCTATTGCTTGAGGATGCTTTGCAATTTCTGGGTTGGTTTGGATGCCTCGTGCTTCCTCAAGCCTTAAAATTCTTTCCATCATCATCATCATTATTTTTCGATCTACTCTCATTTCTTCGAGGATCATATGAAAACTCTCTCGATCATCTTGAGCCGTCTTTCTGCTTTGATGGTTGCGCTTTTTTTTACTGATATGATTCTTAAAAGTGATCTCTCATTCACTTGGGGTGGTTGAAGGCACATCACTATCATCAGTCAATCCTTGATCTAATTGTTCTTCCATCTTTGCAAGTGAATCAATATAATAAACAACGTGAATTAACTTATAGTACTCTCTGTATGCTTAAAAAATATTTTTTTCTTCAGTAATTTTAACTAGGTATCTGACTACAGGTCCATTGTCCCAATCTTCACTAGCTGCTGCATATTATTTCCCCAATCTATGTAATCTGCTTTTATTTTTTTTATTTTTTTTAGTTTACCTATGTTTTGTTGATTAGCTCTTTATATGAACTCTTTGAGTGAGACATGTATTCAAAAATATCAACGATAAGAAAAAACATTATTCACTTTCCATTTGTTCAACTGTTCTGTTCTCCCATGTCTGAAAAAAAAAACTATACAGTGATATACAAATATTATGTATTAGCAGGTAGAACAAATAATTCTGTATTGAACACACTTGGTTTTTATTATGGCGATTGACCCACTACTGTGCTGACAATCAATTTTGCTGACAAATTTATTTATATGGGCGCCAGTGAGCAAAATGAAATCAATAGGGCATGTGATATAACCCATTGACCCCCAAACCACATATGATTGACTTAATTTTTGATAAAACAATTGAATTGATGATGAATATTTGTTAATGAATAACAGATAACGCGTTCCTGACCTGAGTTTAAATATAGGAGTTTAAATATTACTAAGCATGAGGCTTCACACACACAAAGAAATGTCAAAAATAATATTACAAGAACTATTATTGGTGATATTATTCTAAATCTTGCTAGCATGAAAGCGTGCAAACCATTTAAGCATTTTGCCGACTGCATCTGGCTGCTTGGTGTACATAAAGGGTCTTCACCTGATTTGACGTTTCTCTAGAAATTATTGTCATTAAAGCGTAATGTCACACTGCATCGGACTGCTTGACAGATAATTCCCAGTTTGAAGGTCTTCGCCTACTTTGAGGCTACAAAAAATACAGAGCGAACATTAAATATATGTGCTAGCAAGCCATACTGTAAAATTAAGACTTTTAACATGGTATGACAACAGATATCTTATATTATAAAACTAAGATACTAATTAATTTTGACATAGAAAATATTTCATTTATGACATAGACAAAATTATTTCACTTATTTTACTCCTATGCTTTGATCTGCTCTTACTACTTTGCTAACGATATTTTCTTATTGTCATGAATGCGTATAAACAAACGTATAATATATATATATATATATATATATATATATATATATATATATGTACTATATATCCATATATATATACATATATATATATATATATATATATATATATGGATATATAGTACACATATAACTAATTACACATATACTTAAATAATTATTCTAACAGTCTTTTGCATTTAAAAAAAAATCTTGAATACATTTAACTATAAAGAAGAGAATTAGAAAGCGATATTTTAATTTATTAAATCATTTCAGTTATGCATTATAAATCGCATAACTTTTTCAAATATATAAAACATTCTACAAACATATCACTTTAAACATTTAATTTATTGAGATCTGAGTAACTAAAACAATATTACTATCTCCAGGGCATGTGTGGGGTTTATTAAGTCGAGCCACAACGATTGGGCAGCCAAAAACATAACCATGTGCTGGTCGAAACCCACCACCTCCGCAAGTCAAATTGAATTCAAACTCAGCTGAACCAAAACTGAATTCAAACCCAACTCAACAGCTCACATAGCAGAAATCGATGGCACAGTGCTATGCGCCAAGAACTAGCTCAACGGTCGGTGAGGACTAGAGACTCCTGAGTAACACTAATATCTAAGAATTTATATACTTTGAATAATTATATAAATTGAATCATATGTATGTTCGGGTTGCCAACACAGACAGCGAGTATTAACATTTAAATAATTATAAAAGAATGATGAATTGAGTAACCAAGTATGTTAGAAAATATTTAATAAGAATAATTTGTTTCGTTTCCATAAAACATAGAATGCATTAATTACCTCTAGTCTTTAAGAGAATTTACAAATATAATAAGAGTGGCGGTCCTTATCATATGCCAACGATTATTACACAACATAGAATTCTATGTCTATGCCCCCAACGAGAAATATAAAGGTGGATAAAGGTATTCATTAAGAAGAGAAATGATTGTTCTAATTTTATTACGGTGGAATGTGAGATTTATTTTCACGTTCGGAAATCTATTCATGAAGAGCAAAACGTATTTTAGGGCATAACGTTAAAATTGATTTGAAACTTATTGAATTAATAATATATTTGAGAATTTTTTCGACTTTAATTTAAATCACTTCATCATGAATTACGAGCATGGAGCGGGTTTTACTGGAACAGAGATGCAACGGTGCTGGCGGCTTATGAGGCAGAGAGTAAAATTGAAATATGATCGCTAGTCAATGATTGAAGTCCTATGGCGGCTTGCATCTAACAAGTCTTACACCCTTTGACTAATGAATATGAAAGTAGGTACTTTCTTCCTTGAGAAATTTAAATAAGAGAATATGATCTCCGACCAGCCTAACAGAGCTGAAGATTGCCCTGCGTCAGCAACGTTCGATGATGATCACTTGATGGTCATCATTGAAAAATAAAACCCAGTAGAATGCTCGACATGATAACTTGATCAATTAATTAAAGTCAAACGAGCTTTTAACAAACTATTTGAAAGTATTTGTAAGTTATATTAATTATGCCCTAATCATCGTGTTCTTACTGAATCTTAATACAAATAACAATAGTTGAATTAGAATCTATTTACCCCTATATTGGCCCTTTTGCAATAAAACATTTAACATTATATTTGAGTTAATAAATATTAGTGGAACGAGAAAATAATATTTTAACATTTTGTGAATATATAAACCTTTGTGTATTAGATAGGAGCTGGGGACATGGGTAAAAAAAAACGGAGCTAATAATTGATTATTAGCCAATTATAAAAATAGTAAACATGTAATATTTCTTTCAACTCAATGATTGATGGAACTTATAATTTTAGTTCTAATGGGCAAGAATTACTATTTAAAATTAATATATTATTTGCGTGAGGCAAATAGAACAAAGGAGCTCATCGAGTCGAGAGATTATTGGTATATAATTTTAAATAAACGAACATTAATAAAGCACACAAATATATATATTAACTGAACCGCCAAGTAAGAAGAGAAAAGTTTAAAGACTAGAGATTAAAGAATTAAGATATAGATTTACAATAGCGTAAATAAAATGTGTTAGAAAGATTTTTACATTAGAGAATAAAGAGCTCTTAAAAAGGAGTGTAAAATAAAGTTCGAACTGGCCAGAGAGTTTAGAGTTCATGAGAAATATATTACCCTTCCGTGCTAGGTTCTTAAGTTACACATCCAAGTTGGTGAAACGTAGGCACCATTTGGTTGATTATTGGAACAACATTTTTAGTAGCTTTTCATGATGTTAGCAGTCTGATCGGTGGGGAAAAGATTCAGCAGCCCCATTGAAGATTTTTCGGGACTTTAGGAACCGTAACCAGATTCCTGATGTTTTAGCCCTCTATCATGATAAAATACAATTTATATGCACAGAGTTTACTGCACTACTCGACAACAAAAGCTAGCCTTTTTTCCTGACTTTTCAGTGCTATATATACTGTTCACTGATGCCTCTGGCTAGCGCTCATTTTATTATCAATGTGTTTTTTTATAATTAGTTGTTTTCAAATACATTCCCTCGATAAGGCTTTCAAACTAATTAGCTTGAATTCCTTCTCTAAACGAAAATGAATTCTTAAAATCTGAAAATGATTCAATTAGAAAAATGAATCCTTATCCTTTTTCAATTCATAAAGCTTTACTATTGTTTTTAAGAAATTTAAAGCTTATCGAAGGAATGTAGCTTTTAATCACCGAAACTTTACAAATTATTTAAAGGTGAAAAAAATATATATATTCCCGATGCAATGAAACTTTTGAACAATTATATATATTTAAAATTTACAAATATATATACGCACAATCCACGCAATTTATTATATATAAATTCATGAATATTTTATCATGAATTTATTTAGAGAATTGATCAATTTTAAACTAAACTAATTAATTTTGCTACGCATTTGAAATAAGTTATTCATTATGGAATTTAGCGTGGATTGAACGTATAAAGCCCCATCGCATCGGAAATTTAAGGTTAGTATTAGGGTAAATAACATGAAGCTAGGATTGAACTCAGATCCGACTGCTTCAGTACATGACCACATATATGTGAAAAAGAAAAAAATATCTCCAATAGAACATATTCCATGCTAACCAGCAGTCATAAGTTAGCCTGTATTATTATTTCCTACACACATACACGTACGCGCGCGCACACACACACACACACACACATATATATATATATATATATCAACTAAGCACTGATTATATATATGAGTGAAAGATGATGATCTGTACTAATTGATGAGTGCTGGTTCAGAACAAACACTTTTATTAAAGATCGTTTATCTTTTCTTATGTACACATGTATGTGGTCATGTGTATTGGTTGTATAAAATGGAGTATATATATATATATATATATAATACAAAATCATAAAACAATACAATACTAGATAAAAAAAACAAATTTTACCAAAATCCTTACACAACCATGGTTTCATCTACTAAACAAATAGACCTTCTCAAGTGAAAATCAAACTAAAGAAATAGTATATATATATATATATATATAAAACAAACAAACTTCATAATTCATCAAAAACAACTTTATATCAAAATGTTTTCATATATATATATATATATATATATATATATATATATATATATATATATATATATATATATATATATATATATATATATATATATATATATATATTAAATACAGTCTAATGTTATACTAGTAATTATAAATTATATAACAATACAATACTAGCCAAAAAATAAAAGTTTTCTAAAATTATTCCATGTCCATGGTTTCATTTATTAACCCTTCTGAAGGTCACTTCATTATTGGCCAAGTGAGGTAAAACTCTGAACTTTTAATTGGTCAATTGACAAACTCTTTGATAGAAATATTTTCATCTTTTAATATTATATTAATTTTAATTTCGTTTGCAAAAAGTATATTAATTATTTGTAATGTTAGGAATGTAAATGAAAGTTTTTTTCAAAAAATATATTTTTATTTGTATTTTATAGAAATATTCAACAGCAGAAAAACCAAAGACAATATTAAAAGCAAATTACAAGCAATGCAAATGTCATTTATATCCCTCCCAGATTTATGTTATTAAAAACGTTACAAATTTTTTAAGAATATTTTAGTAAAATCTTTGCGTTTTTCTAAAAATAATTATATTTTCAGCATATTTTAACCAAAATACATTATAATATGTAAATAAATGCCAGAAAAAATTATTAATCTTTGTTTCAAAATCAAATAAACAGCTTGGGGCAATCTAAACTCTTGACAGGTAGTCAAAATTATTGCTATTGCTGGTTTCTTTTCAATTTACAATCATGTAAAGTATACAATTTTTTAATAAAACCTTACGACTTTTGTAAAATAACTATATTTTCAGCAGAGTTAAAATAATTTATAATATGTATGAAAAATATTAAAAAACCACTCTAAAACATATATTTTCATTTTCAGTGGTGAAAAAAATATTTATCGGAATCATCAGCTGTCAATAAATCCTTCTATTCTTTGGCTTGTATTGATATCATTATGTCCAAGTCACTTCAGAGGCATATTTGAAATTTTTTAACCATTTCAAGACATCATTATGTATTTTTTTACATATGATAATTCACTAGAATTGTCATGTACTTTTATGCTTGCCTTTGATTTAAAAGATTATTAATGTAATTGAGTATTTAATATATAAATTGACATTTCAGTGTGTGTATAAAATTCATTACATACACATACACGTCACATATGTATACACATTTAAAAATTAAAAATTAATTTATACATTTTAATCATACCATTACATTTTTATAATGTAAGTAAACATTATAACAAATTAAAAGCAATAGGATTATGAGAGATTGTACTATGTAAAAACAGAAAGGAAAAGAGTTGTGATGTGTGCCAGAATTTTAAATTGTGTAATTTATAAAAATATAAAGTATTTTGCAATTTTTACTGACTTGCCTAATGAATTAATTTTGAAATAAATAACTGTCCATTTTTATCGTAACTTTAATGACATCCAAATTTATGCTAATAAAACTTGCAATTAATAAAATTAATAAACATATTTATCAAATATTAAAAGTTGGTAATAATTTTTTTTCTTCTTTTCATTAGCATATATATAAAAAGAAACTTCTTCTCAACTGTTGAGTTAAATACCAAGTTCAAAGCACATTTTTGTTTTGTGTAAACATGGGCGCCAGCTATCTACTCAGAAGAATAGAATAAACAACGCACTTTGAACAATGGCCACTAACTCAACGCCTAAGTTATACCCATAGACTAGCTCAGCTACTTGTACTCACTAACAAATTATACATAATTAGTGGTGAAAAGAATTAATAAAGAATTGATGAAAATAATGGTAAAAAGAATTGTAAGAGAGATTGGTAAAAAGAATTGTAAGAGAGATTGGTAAAAAGAATTGACCGACAAATAAAGGTTAAGTTTTAAAGACCATTTATTTTAATTAACATTTACTAATTTAAACATTTAAAAATCTAATATAACACATGCACATTTTTATTTAACACACTATAATATATCTTATGAGAAAGCATAAATAATATTTGACATTTATAAATCATATAGCATTCACAAACACACACATCAATAGTTCATTTTAGGCATGCTTATAGAGTTCAAATTACTTGTCTCTGGAGGCTTTATGAAATAAGGCGATGGCTACTATAGAAATAAGAACATGAAATATTATTACCTAGGATTTTGAATGTGGACATAGAACTTCGTTTTCTTTGGTTACTGCTTTATGTGAGAATATTTCCAGCTGGCTGGGATGTTTTCTTGAGGAGTTTCATTATTCTTCATGATTATTATTATTGAAGACAATTAGACACTGATGGAGATTTCCAAGCTGTTACACAGACATTATTTCATGAGCAGGTATTGCTGATTTTATTGGACTAAGGCTAGAGAAAGTCGTATGTTTTTCCAACATTTTAACACTGCATTCTCATTTGATTTGCACGATTTAAATTACACTCTTAACTCTCTGAACTGAATTCAACTGTTATCTCTAGACTAGATTAATTGTCCAATAAAATTTGGCTATTTATATATGCGAAGTTTTGTCCTTTTAATGTCCACCGGCAATATGTGTTGTTGAAATTCCTTTAGTAGCTAATCCCTTTTAATCTTGTTGTAGGGTATTTTAATTAGCAGCCATCACAAACATTTTGTTTTTATAATTTTAATTAGTAGCCACCATTGTGTTTTTTAATGTTAATCTTCTGTACTTATTTATTTCATTTTAACATTTATTACGCATACATTTATTTTTATTTACAATTGCACATATATTTGCATTTATCATTTCTTTGTTTACTCTCACACATGTATAAATTTATTCTAAAATCAAAACTAGTTTTAAGATTACCTTTTTTCTTTTAATTTAAATAAAAAAGATTTATATTTTAAACTTGAATTATATTTCAACTAATAATAATAGTATGCAAACTCTTTAACTTCTTTTATGAAACCTTTAGTTTTTTCTACTGGAAAATTCCCCCTCCCCCTTTTAATTAATTACCTGTAAGTTTTATTTCAAAACAACTAACGAATAATAATAAAAAAAAAAAACTCTTTACTTCTTTTATAAACTTTTATGTTTTCTTTTATGAAAGATTTTTATTTTAATAATTTTTAGATAAAATTATTATGTGCCAATTTCAATGTTGGTACAATATATATATATATATATATCCATGTACATAAAATGGTACAATATATATATATATATATATCCATGTACATAAAATCCACATTTCAGTAGTAAAATATGTTTAATTATGAATGAATGAGACTAATGAAAATAATTACATAATTAATGACAGTTATTTGAAAATAAGACACTTTATATGTGTACATTGTATTTACATGATTACCATTATTTCTTTATATTTTCCTCTTACATTAATAATTTGGATAAAATTTGTAATGTTTAGCAAACATGGGTGATGTATTTTTTTAAATAATTATAACAAGTAAACAGAAGTTTTTATAAATTCAATATGTACATAAAATAATGAACTGATAGTTTTCTTCAAAATAATATCTTGATAATAAACATTATTTGCAAATTCAAATTAATTAAATAAATCAGACATGAAATATAAGATTCACTAAAAAAAATGATTGTTATTTCTTTCTTTTCTTGACAAATATTTGAAGTTTGTTGTGCTGATAATATAGTCTTGTAATTTCTGGCCGTCATTCAAAAACACTCCTTTTTGATTGGTCACAATTGTCCTAGATTAGATTTAGCTTAATTTTTGTTAGTTTTCTTCTTTTAGGATTCCATTTTGCTCACTTACTGTTGATTTATATTTGGAGCATTGACTAAAAATTTATCACTATAATATATATATATATATAAATTTATCACTATAATATATATATATATATATATATAATAACAAAACCCATACCTCTCTCTAGACTGATGTACACTACCGAATATATATCTACAATGCATCAATATACGTGCCTATGTTTTGACCTAAAATATTATTATTCAAAACTTATGGATTCATTCTCGCAACTGTAATATATCCCCAACATGTATTTATGGTCATCTGAAGGACACCAACCACCAATCCTATACAAATATAAGAATTACACGAAGTGAATATATTACCAACAAGAAAACTATTTACATAATGTGAGAGAGGTTTTGACCATTAGCTAGCTCAGTCTCATGGTTGGGTGGTGCCACAGCCGGGAGTAGCCACGAATGGGGTTAAGAGTTCTTTCCTTTTTTTAAACATAAGACAAAACAAATAATAATAATAACTAAATAAATGGATTTATAAATAAATAACAAATTCCACACTCTACTTTTTTGTATATATTTTTAATATTATAAAACAATGTATTTATTATTCTGTCATTTCAAATCACACACATACGTCATTCTTTCCAATGGATCTCTCATACGTAACTCAAGTAGTGAAGGTCAATACTATGAAAAAGTTTGTATCACATGACTTCCGACACTAATTACTTTATTATGTTTGTAATGGAACGAGGCTTTAAAAAAACCTTATTAAATTAGTTCATACATCACCTTCACTTATTATAGTAAGTAAAAAATTTCCTTTTCATAAATAAAAATAAAAATTAGTAATTAAAGTTCTTTACTTGACTCTCCCTGGGAAGTAGTAGAAGCAGATTTATTTATTTATTAAAGAGTTCCATTCCACAGGTAAATCAGGAAATTCAAGGCAAAGGTTTGAGATATTTATGTCGGTTGGCTGACGAAGTTCATCTTGGTTCTGCATTGGGAATTATGTGTTGTTTTGAGGCATCATGGTTTTATTGGTTGAGACAGCTGCAGCAGATTGGAACTAGGGGTTTGAATTCAATGCAGCCTTCTCTTACTCTGACATTTCTTTTGAATTTGGCATTATATAAGCTAAATATTTAAAACCCTTTTAGGTGTTCACGGTTGTAGCTCTGCCAGACCAAAGACCCAATGCATTCTGGTTGTCTCACTTTTATAGCTCCCTCCATTTGTTTAGAAGCTTCCTTTTATCTCACTTTCGATTTTCAAGGTGGACTAACTGGATCTGTTAGACGTGTGAAAACTCGTGTTGTAGCTTCTATTGTATATAACAGAAAATGGAATCTCATTCTGCTGGAAACCTCTAGTTTTTTAAATGTGAAACAAAATCTCGTTTCTCTCTTTTCACTACTTAATCCATTCATTCACGCATTTGTCACATGCCCATATATATCATTTCAAAATGACAGAGTTCCCCCCCCATGTTTGTGTATTTGTAACCATGACCAGGTAATAAGAAAAAAAAAATTATATATATCTACATCTATATATGTTTACCAACTAAATAATATTATTTGTGACTGGGTTTGAACTCATTCTATCACAATACCCTTTCCTCCAAAAGCCTTCAAATATATTTGTGTATTTTGAATGGCTCATTTTGGTACAATACTATCTGTTTTGCCTCATGTATCCCTCTGCTTCTTTTTCTGGTCCGAAGTTTGGCTTCTCAGGTGCTCTTTTCTCTTCAGGTGTTTCTCTCCATTTTGGAAAGGTCTCCATTTTTGTTTTTCGCCCTCTTTCATTATCTTTTACTGCTTCATGATGCCCACTGTAGTCATACGAGCTCATGCCAATGGCATTGAGCAACTCAGCGATCTCTCCAATGGATGCTTTACCTGCCCCCCAAGATCATCTGTTCCACTTTCATGGGCATGCTATGTCTTACAATGCAGAGTATATGACTCTATGTCATATTGATGCATCCAATGTCTGCAGTCTAGCCACCTGTTTATGAAAAAATTGTGAATAGCTATCATTGCAACCTTCTTTAAACTTTTCTTGCATGATTTGATAGCACGTTAACTCCTGCCTATCCTCGGACAAAAAGGCTTCTCCCACTTCTTTTTGATACTCTTCAAAAGTAGCTGGCTGTTGACAAAGCATGTCCCACCATGACTGGGCATTGTCTGTGAGGTTGCTGCATGCGATAATTACCTTATTTTCTTCTGCCATGAGATTTATATTGAAATATTTTTTTAGGCTATGTAGATGCTCAACTGGTGCTTCCCCCATCCTACCTGCAAATGGATAAATTTTTAGGAATTGGTTCCCACTCCCTTGCACCATCATGTGACTTATTACTGCTGCTGGTTTTCTTAAGGGGTTTACTTGAGCACCTTGCTTCTGTTCACCTCCACTCTCCATATCTGTCTTTTCACCTTCCTGTTCCATATCTGTCTTTTTACCTTCCTGTTCCCCCAAATCATTTTCATCTTTGATTCCCACTTTATGTTCCAATCTGTCCGTTCTCTTTTCTATTACTCTGAATCTCAATTCTAGACTTTCAAGCTTTTTCAAAATTCGCTCCAACATATTTTCCTGTTCTTCTTTTTCCATTTTATTTTGTGCCCTTGTTTTCATAAAATTCTTTTCTTTTATTCTATTTTTGATTAACACCTCAGACCCACTCCCACTTCCCAACATACTGCACTGCCTTCCTGTTAGCCTCTTTAACTCTCGAAACATCATCGAATTAGACATAAAAAAATAACAGATTGCATATCTTTGACCTACTGTGCAACTACGAACTGACAAAATAGTTATTTTTTAATAGGTATACATTTAACAAACTAACGCTCTTCGATTTATTTAATGATTCATTTGAACTATATATCTAAACAACCCTTTCTTCAATAAAAATATAAAACTTTTTGCTTTATTAATGTATTTCTAAAATCTCATAACTCTCCCCATTCCCCTCTAAACTTCTCTTCAAAGCCCTTTAGTTGAGACACCATTATAACAATACCCATACCTCTCACTAGACAGATGTACACTAACGAATATATATCTATGATGTGCCAATATACATGCCTATGTATTTTTATTTAATGAAGTGGTTTTGACCTAAAATATTATTATTCAAAACTTATGGATTTATTCTCGCAACTGTAATATATCTCCAACAAGTATTTATGGTCATCCAAAGAATACCAAGTGCCAATCCTATACAAATATAAAAATTATGTGAAGTGGATATATTACCAACAAAAACACTATTTTCAGAATGTGAGAGACGTTTTGACCATCAGCTAGCTCAGACTCATGGTCGAGTGGCATCACAGCTGGGAGTAGCCATGAATGGGGTTTTTTTTCTTTTTTTACACATAAGACAAAACAAATAATAATAATAACTAAATAAATGGATTTATAAATAAATAACTAATTCCACACTCTCCTTTTTTTGTATATTTTTTCAATATTATAAAACAATGTATTTATTATTCTGTCATTTCAAATTGCACACATACATCATTCTTTCCAATGGATCTCTCATACATAACTCAAGTAGTGAAGGTCAATACTATGAAAAAGTTTGTATCACATGACTTCCGACACTAATTACTTTATTATGTCTGTAATGGAACGAGGCTTTAAGGAAACCTTATTAAATTAGTTCATACATCACCTTCACTTATTATAGTAAGTAAAAAATTGCCTTTTCATAAAGGAAAATAAGAATCAGTAATTAAAGTTTTTACCTGACTCTCCCTGGGGAAGTAGTAGAAGCAGATTTATTTATTTATTAAAGAGTTCTCTTCCACAGGTAAATCAGGCAATTTCAAGGCAAAGGTTTGAGATCTTCATGTCTGTTGGCTGATGAGGTTCATCTTGGTTCCACGTTGGGAATTATGTGTTGTTTCAAGGCATCATGGTTTTATTGGTTGAGGCCGCTGCAGCAGGTTGGAATTAGGGGTTTGAATATGATGCGGCCTTCTCTTATCCTGACATTTCCTTTGAATTCGCCATTATATAAGCTAAATATTTAAAACCCTTTTAGGCGTTCATGGTTGTTGCTCTGCCAGGCCAAAGACCCAATGCATTCTGGGTGGCTCACTTTTATAGCCCCCTCCATTTGTTCTAGAAGCTTCCTTTTTATCTCACTTCCGATTTTCAAGGTGGACTAATTGGATCTCTGAGACGTGTGAAAACTCATGTTGTAGCTTCTATTGTATATAACAGAAAATGTAATCTCATTCTGCTGGAAACCTCTAGTTTTTTAAATGTGAAACAAAATCTCGTTTCTCTCTTTTCTCTTCTTAATCCATTCATTCACGCATTTGTCACATGCACATATATATCATTTCAAAATGACAGAGTCCCTTCCCCTGCATTTGTGTATTTGTAACTACCACCACGTAAGAAGAAAAAAATAAATATTATATATATCTACATCTACATATGTTTACTGATTAAATAATATTATTTGTGACTGGGTTCAAACCCATTCTGTCACAATATATTGTAATGGAATGCATCCAATAACAAAATGCAAAGATGTTCATTAACAATTAATTCAGTTATGTGCTGGTTGTCCATTAGATTAAATATATTCTCTTATTAATCAGCAGATTACTTATATTTTTGATTACATTTTCATGGGACCACTTAATAATATAATGGTCTTATTACATGACCCATGATTTTTACAACATTTTACCATCTGTCTCATGAGACTCATTGTACCCTTCCAGGCTCCTAAACCTTAATATCTTAATATTTAAATAAAATATATCTATAACTTTAACTAAATGTCTTGTCTTATTAAGATAATTCTAATTTCACAGGTCACTGATAATAACTATCTTTCCTTTTAATTAATTGACAACTATTTTTCTAGGCAAACAAGATATTTACAGGAGAAAGTATTACTCAACCTTAACCATCGTTACAAAATTAAAAAATAATATTATTCAACTAAAGACCAGTTTGTAGATTACTTTTTATTTTCTTATACTTTCTCAATGAAAAACATGAACTTAAAGCAATGATTTCAAAGTTAAAAGCTAATTGCTTGGAATGAAATCAAATCTCACAGGTACAAAATGAATTTTAACAATAAGTCAAATAAATGTATTGTTCAATCTTCTAAATATGTATATTTAAACATGTCATATGCTGAGATGAATATAAAATAATATATTAAAAAATGCATATTTTACACTTAAATAATTAAAAAATTAATATATATATATATAAAGGTTTATAATAATAGTTTTTATCATTTATTTTACTACCAAAATAATCAAACCAGTCTTTATAAAGCCATGTTTATAAAATTTTTATTATTACAAATCCACATGTGGTGATTATTAAATATTAATTACAATTTTGAAGTGAATGACACATAGAGAAATACTTTTGCTATAAGAGGATAATGGATAGATCTTATAAATTGGTGACCTTTCTTCTGTCTTCAGGTGGGCAACAGATGAAGGCTTACATGTTCCAGAGTTTATTTGACATGCACTGGATTTTAATAAACATTTTTATGGATTTAATTTCTCTAATGAATTTGGTTATCTTCCACAGCTCAATTGCCCGTGGACTATAATCAGTCTGCCAAAAATAGTTCTTCAGTTATAGTTCTTCCCATGTTTTTTTCTACAAGGTGTCATTTTCTATCCAGTAGAAGTAAAAAAAAAGAGATTTGTTTCCTGACTCCTTGTATTCATTTCAGAACAATGTAGGCTCTCCAACCACAATTTTAAATAAGTTTACTCTAGTTTTTTATTAAATCACAACCAAGTAGATTGCTTTATACAATGAAACTAAATTGAAAAAATTTAATTTAAAAATTAAAAATTTCCAGTCAAGGATTGAAGATACAATTAAATCAAAATAGAATTTGAAATTTGCTTTTCTGATTATCACAACCAAGTAGATTGCTTTATACAATGAAACTAAATTGAAAAAATATAATTTAAAAATTAAAAATTTCCAGTCAAGGATTGAAGATACAATTAAATCAAAATAGAATTTGATATTTGCTTTTCTGATTATTATAATATTTATAAACAAAAGAAAAGAAAATAAGGTAAAGGGTTTTTTTTTTTATAATATCTTCAACTAACATAGATTACTAACTAATTTTTTTATTTATATAACATAAAATTTGTATAAAATTTGACCTACTTAGTAAAATATTTACTATTAAGTGATTATTTGTTTATTATATACCCTCATACACATATAGTTATGTTATCTTAGAGTTTATTTATACTAATAAATACAATTATATTTCATAATATAAATAATTTCCAACCAAAATTTTAAATTTTAAATTGTATAACATTATTTTTACAATTAATCATTGTCAATATGTTAATTTATACTTTTGTGTTGGTTTATTTAAAATTAATTATTAGTATGACTTTCTATTACCAAATGATGTCATATTGACTTCAGATTAAAACTATCATTATACCTTACACTAAAGATTGAGATAATGGAATTAAGTTTGTTTTCATTTCTCATTCTAATATCTACATAGCTTATACTTTTTTTTATTTTAATGGTAATACAGCATCTATTGATCCACACCACCATATGGCACTGTTTCTACACTAAAGCACATAAATATGCTGTTTACAAGGCTGCTCATAGATCTTACAGCCTGTAAAGTGTTCAAACACTAAGATGTTGAAGTGCACCTTTACCCCAACATCTCTAGCATGTTGAACATTATTAGTGATGAGTATTCAACACTCTCTATAGACATTACTCTTGACAATTGTACAGCATAGGATATGAAGGTTTCTGTACTTGTAATGATGAAAAGTATAATGAACGGATTTATTTTTTTTTTTTTGTTTCAATGTATTGTAATTGATGTGAGTTCATAAAAATTGTAATGAATTCACTAAATGAGGAGTGTAAATCATGATTTGGCAAACTTCATGATCAAGTCGCACACTTTCCGAGACTTTTTCGAGATCAAAACAGTTCAATGACAGATGACCGTTCAGCGTTGTAGTTTTGAGATTTACCTGCTACAGAAGCAGATGCACTGGCTTTCCTTCAACCCCAAAAAAGAAAATATTTTACACACCCAGAAAAAAAACTGTCTTTTTTGGTGGTTTAATGAAATTAAGGCATTGTCAAACATATGAAATGGAATGTCCATCGCATCATTGGCGAGGAAGGTGTTTCATTCACTCATGGGATGGGCTCTTGAGGGCTGCCTGTGAATCGCTTTTTCCCAAGTGGTATGGCTAATTGATTCTTGAAGACGGGATCAGCTTACAGTGAAGCGTAATAGAGCTGAGTTGGAAATGTGTCAAATGCCATAAGGAATATGATGACAGGTCTTAGAGAGGTCTGTCGAGAAAGCCTTGTTTCTCGATAAACAAAACAAACAAAAAAAGTTTCTTCAAAAACAATAAAAAAGACTTGGTTCTAAAAAAAAAAGTTGTTTCTTTAAAAAAAAAAAAAGAGACCAGACAAAAATTTTTTTTTTTTTTTAAAAAAAAGACAGAATATTTTAAAAAGCCAAATAAAAAAACACTTTTTTTTATTTTTAAGAAATATACATCAAACCGGTTACAAAAAAAAAAAAGACAATAACAAACAACAACAAAAAAATAAAAATCAAACAAATCCAAAAATTAAAAACATAAATCAACAAAATTTGAAAAACAGCCCGGTAATGTTATATCTATTCATTTTTCACTAGCAACAGCGCCATCAGATGATGTGGCTCAATAGATGCTGTATTACCATTTATTTTAATGAATATATATATATATATATATATATATATATATACAAGCATATTTTATATATATATATATATATATATATATATATATATATACAAGCATGTTTTATTTGTCAATCATTGATGGCCCAGTGGTTAACATAGCTGTCTTCCAAGCAGCTGGCCTGGGATCACTTCCCAGTCAATGCATTTGACATATGGAAAAAAAGTATGTTTTATTTTCACAAGTCTTTTGTACAAAGTTCATATGAAGCAATATATTTTTTTCCAGGACTCTATTGACATTTAACTACTGAGAGAATTAATACTGACCTACAGCACTGGTAAAAATAAGTAATCTAACCAACAGATAAGATGTATTCCACATAGCAG
>JAQFVV010013188.1:190297-216273 GCA_028023455.1 Epiperipatus broadwayi
TACTTATACTATTAATCATGTAGCAATACACCATAGTCCATATGTGAATGATAGTTAATTGGACATAATATATAAATTAACTATTCTATCAATTGAGCAAAATAGAATTCATAATAATATCAACTTACTATGTTTTCATTTTACAGATTCACATTTAATCAAGCAAAGCTTGTCAAAAATTCAATACGTTATATGTTTTAAATAATTGACTAGTATTCTTCAGAAATTTAGAAAATGTTATTTGCCAAAATCTAGACATGTGTCACTTTGACAAACATTCATACAGTAAACAAATCTATTTTTTTAAAACTTTGTTTGATATATACAAAACAAAAATTATATACCAATGGCAGTAATCAAGAGAATGTGTTCATTGATTTTTAGAATGGTTCCAGTAACTTTAGCTAATGTATGATTTAGATAACTTATAAACATAAGTAAAATTAACTGGCAATTATTTTGGTCTTTGGAACGGCCATTGCTTTGATATATTTCATTTGATATTGTTACTTTTTTGTGTAGTATTATTAAATGTAATATTTGTAATATATTTTTATTTCATTGCTTTATCAATTTCTTTAAGATGTAGTTTAAGTATGTGTTTTTATTAAACATTGTTGAGTATGTCATTTATCAGAACTATATTAGGGGGTTGATAAACCATGAACACATTTTAATAAAGATAAAATTAAATTTTTAAGTAAACCTGTCATATTTGACAGCTTTATGATGCAATTATATATTTACTTGAGTGCCCTCTAAATAATTTTTTTTTCCGTTTTTTATCAGCTTAATGAATAAATATAACATATTTTTAGCTTTATTAACAGTTACTGCTTATTAATTGCTTGCAATATAATTTATCAAATATAATATTTGTAATATTTTGTCTTAATTGGTTGCTTTAAGATTTCATGTAAACATAAGTTTTATTTAATTAAACATTGCTAAATATGTTATTTATCTAAACTGTATTAAAAGATTGACAGATCCATAAAATCACAGAGTGTCTTAATGTTGAATTATGAGTCAGCATTTGTGGCTGTTTCCCCATATGACAGTGTTATAATGATGGAACATAATTGCAAAATATGCCTTGAGAATTTGACGCCTGACATCAGAAAAACATTTATACAGTCATTACAACAAAGAAAATACAGATTTTATATATAAGTTAATCTTCTGGAAATAGTCTCAATAACAAATTTATATCTACAGTTTGGTTATTCAAAATCATTCATGTTAAGAAATGTCATTAAGAAAAAAACAGATATAGTTAGATCTTTATCACCCAAACCTCTAAAAGACCATTACACTTAGGCAAAACATACAACACCTCAATACTCTATTTTGACTTTTCTTTTAAAGAGCAATAGAATAATGTAATACAGTGAGAATAAAAGCAATTATTTAATAATAATATTTTAGCATATTTGTGCATATGCACTATTTGCAAACTACTATAAAATAATACAGATTTTAAACTTCTCCCTTGATAATTTAATATACAAATTAAAAAAGCGTATGCAACACTTGAAAGAGAAGCTATACCGATTCCAAAAATTGTTATGCACTAAGCGCTTTCGAGGCCATTTGCCTCATATTCATACCGCTATGAATATGAGGCAAATGGCCTCGAAAGCGCTTAGTGCATAACAATTTTTGGAATCGGTATAGCTTCTCTTTCAAGTGTTGCATACGCTTTTTTAATTTGTATATGAAACTACTATAAATAAAAGTGTTATTTAATATAGAAAGGTTTAACAAATATTATTATCAAAAAATACGAAAAGATTTATTCTTACTATTAAAGTCAAATTAATTTTTAAAAAATTACATTTTTAAATAAACATTTCTTCATAATGACAAAAAGTTTCCAATGTAAAATTTATTTTTTGGTATAGCAAGGTGTAGCATTAATAGTCAATGAAATGATAAAAAATATTTTTATCAGATATTAAAAATATATTTAGAAATATTAAAAATATTACTATAAAAAATCTCAATAATTTAACACATAAAAATATCTTTTGGATTTATTATATTTCACTATGTTATTACAATTTACAAGTTATATACCTAAAGAAATCCTAACAGATAAAATAAACATTATTTTAAATTATTGGTTAGATGAAACATGCCTACTTTTATTTGCCACCTGTACTTTTAAATAGTAAAACCTATACATCAACGCTTTAAAAGTTTTGAACTTTTATATTAGTGACAATTTCTGTAATCATTAATGAAACCAGGTGAATGTTTTAGATAACTAAATAGGCTAAATCTAATTCTTTTACTTAATAAAGTAAAAAAATCATGGTTGCTTCATATGTAACATTAAACCATTATAAACTTATTCATACACTTAAATCTAAATTTATTGCTACAATTCACAGAAGAGTTTATAAATTGCCTTTGTAATAAGCTCCTAAACAATGTTTCATTTTATATCTTACTATCAATTTTTATTTGACCAAAAATAAAATAAATATTATTTGACCAAAAAGTGATCCTAATATTAAAATGCATGTGTGATTTTTAGATTGGCTGAAATCCTGTTTTAAAATATGACTTGTACATTTATTAATTCATTTGGTTGAAGTCAATCTGTATTTGGAATAATACATAATTCAAGGCCATAATTTATTTAGTGGTGTATTAGAAGAATATAAAGACATATTTCTGACTACATTGTGTAAACAGTTTTTTACTAATTGTTTTAAAATAATTTTAAATTAATAATATTTTCATGTACTGAAAATATATTTTAGATTGCTAACAGATGTGATAAATAAATCTTGATTCTTTATCACTTTGAATTATTCCAACATCAATCATTCAGTTGTGATTAACAATTTTCAACATATCATAATTATTATTATCAATCCACTGTGGGATGACCACTCTAGGTTCAATCCTGTTCCTGTGATTTTTAGACATTTTTTCCATCATATCAGCTAGTTCTTTATTTCTTTTATCTTTGTCACATAATCTTTATCTCTGATTTGTCATTCTTATGGAATCGAACATAAACTTTGTTAGTAGTTAAAAAGAAAACCTTTTGGATTTCTTTTTGAAGTCTTAACTTACTTTTTCAAGGCTAATTCTAGCAATTCACTTTTTATTGTTTTATCATGAAAATATTAAACTCTTATGGTTGTTTATATCACATATAATATTGTTGGATTCCACACCAACATGCATCATTCATTATATTGACATTTATTGGCTTATTACTGGAACATTTTGTTTATTATCTTTCTTAAAATTTTTTACTATCAATGACCCAGTCGTGTTTTGGTTAGAAGTTTTCAAATGTAATTGTCTTTTATTAACCACTTTTTTCAACCTCTTAATATTTAATGAAATTAGATTATTCTATATGAATAATCAATGAATGATAAATACCTGGCACATTTAAATTTGAATAAAGTGGCCAATCATCAGAGTCTAATGTGTCTATGAAGTTTTGTACAAATAAGTACTGATAGTTATTAGTTTGCATCTACTTAAACACTCTGGGTTCATCCATTTCATTGACATTTTTTTGTTCTTGACTGTATATGTACTGAAGTAAAGTGTGGATTTTCAGTTGCTCATATACTAACTTATGAATCATATAGGTGTGTGTCATTTTTTAAAAAATTTTTTCCAAAATATTTTAATGAAAAATTTTATATTAGTTATTATCTTCATGATAAATAAAAAATATCATCATGAATTTTTTTTAAATGTCATTTTTTTTAGTTTGAAATTAATACAAAAATATTAATTTTATTGGAGTAGTACAATAAATTACAGTTATTGTGGTATCTATGTTTCCTATAATTTTATTGATTTCTTGTGGATAAATAGAATTTCATTATTTTTCTTCATGAATTAATGTATTCGTTGATATTCAGCCTAAAATATCAATAAGAGATAATTCATGAAATATAAAGTACATATTCTCAATCCTAATCATTTGTCATTACATTTAGTAATGCACTATGTATGTAAGTATTTAATGAGATAGATTTATATCTGTTGGTGGTTTGTAACTTCTGTCCATTCTAATGATAGAACTTAATCTATAATCTCAATTTGAATATTAATTACTTAACTGCAATTAACTGTTACATCGCTGATAAATTATGTAACACTAACATTTATATTAATTCAAATTATTATAAATAATACAAACAGTGAATAAATGTATTTATCAGAATATAACAAAGACTTGTAATAATATACTTCATTCAATTTATTTTCTCAGTAACATAATTAATAACCATTGTCATTGCAAACTGGCATAATTATTTTAGATAAATAAGCATTCTTATTTTTAATAATAAAGAAAGTCTAAAGATACCGTTTACATGTTTAAACAAATAAAAAGAAAATGATTAAAAGATTGATTTGTAAATTGCTTTTACTGACTTATCAAAATAATTGACTACTGTTTTGAAATATTGTTTTATTGATTTTTTTTTCATTCTCTGGCAATGTTTTTATAACCAACTTATTAGTTCTTTATTACTTCTAAAAATACTATTACTAAGTTTATTGAAACTAATGTACCTAAACATTTAAAACAATATCAAGCTAAGCAAATTTTCTAGGCAATGACTACAATAAAATATTTTACAGTCACTATAATGATTTCAAATAATTGTTATATATATGCATATATAACATAGTTACTCTGCCATTATTAATATATATATATCATTAAAATTCAGACAGTTCTTAGACAATATCAATAACACTCAACATAATCTAAATGTCCATGCAACCTTTCTTTAACAATAAAGATGATATATATATATATTGCAAATCGATATATATATATATATATATATATATATATATATATTGCAAATCGATGTCTGTATTTTTTCAAAATAATATACATAAATTTATAAATAAATATTAGAAAATACAGTACTTAAAAGCTTATAAAAAAATACATCTATAACCATCACTTAGTAGTGCTTTCAACTATCCTTGTAGTTTTTGTCAAATAATACTTTTAAAAGGTCAACTTTCCCATAATTTCATGATGTCAACTTTTTGATAATTCCGTAATCTTAATGTTTGCTGCCTGCCTATTAATTAAATCTTGCTTGTATTTATATATTAACATTTCTTCTTTAATTTTTCTTTTATTATGATTTCTTTCAGTTTCCAATATATATATATATGATTTATTATGATCATAAAAGACAGAAGCTGATAAATTATCATTATTTTTATAATTTTGTTTTGTATTTTGAACCCTTTTTAATAATAACAAGTGATCTTTTGTTCTTTTTTCCAATGTGCACCTCAATTCACTTATATATTCACTGCCATACCTACATGTCCATTTGTAAATGATATAATTTTTATTTGTCAATAAGGTTTTATCTTTTGAATTATTTATTAATTTATTTAATGAGCAAACAGTTTAAACTTTGTGGCTAATTGTTCTAAAGTGCAAAATATAAATTGCACTAACACCACAAGCATACAAAGCTGAAGACAAATAAAGAAATATATATATATTTAATTACATCCTCCTAATCAATTTCTTATTTATTTACAAAATGGCTATGAATATGAAAGCTCTGACCCTTGAAAGCACTTAGCTGTGTAATTAAACATATATATTAAAATAAAATAAATATGAATAAATACATACATTTCTTTATTTGTCTTCAGCTTTGTGTACTTGTGCATGTTAGTGCATTTTATATTTTGTAATTTATTTAATGTACATGGTGCATAAAGTGCAATATCATATATACCTTTATATATAATTTTTTTTAATGAAACTTGCCTGTTGATTCGAAATATATTTTATTGATATCCAATTTTTTTATCAGAAGAATTAACATTATTATTTATATTATTTTTATATTTAAAATTAAAATTTTTAATAGTATAATAAACATAATCATAAGTTTATCCAACATTTAAGTATTCATTATAATAAATTTCAATATTTTTGGTTTTATCCGATGAATATTTACAAAGAATATCATTTCTAAATAAAAAGGACTTTAAATCTGCCATTTTATGTGACATTGATACTTTTAAGTACTGTATTTTCTAATATATATTTATAAATTTACATATATGGACTATACATAAATGAAACTTCACATGGCTCCAACAGGTTCCAGCATTTATCTTAGCTTAACTATTTATTTGTTATTTTCTGATTTTTAAAAAAATAATAATGATAAAAATAGAAGCTAATTAGTTAATGAAGAATATAGAATAATAATGAATAGTATTGTTATAATTATTACATTTTGTATGATTATGTGTGAATAATTCATCAGCATATGGTAGTTAGTTTGATAAGAGAAATAAGATAGTAAGTTTACTTAAAGGAAATATCAGGATAGTTGTTTAAATTAATAAATGATATTAAATGTATTATAAAGTAAGTATTGTTTTAATTATTTTTAATTTATAACCTATAATAAATTGATATTATAAATAAAATAAATAGTATTAAATTGATTTAAAAGTAATATTTAAATTTTGTTAAAGCATTCTAATAATATTTAAATGTTTAATCTAAATTAGTCTTTAGCCTGTTAAAAGTTATTTCTAATGTAATATTCATTGGTATTTTTATTTTTGTAGTTTCTAAATAAGTTATAATTAGCTAGTAGAGTTCAGGTTAATAGGTCATCCCTGTGTGTCTATGTAGGTGCATGCATGGAGAATTGTGAAATGTATGAATAACTAACAATTTAACTACAATATTAATTAAAAAACAAATGAATGAATAAAATTATTAAACTTCAATGTTTAAAAAAAAAGTTTTGATAAATAAAATTAGTTTTTTTTTTTTATATTTGTTTCATTTTTATTTTATGTAATATAATATTGCTTTAAAATGTTACATAAAAAAGATAATAATTAACTTTTGACATAAAAACCATTAAGCCATGTGATTTTTGAATAATTAGATCAATTGCATCACTGATCAATTTCTCATCTGTTTAATAAGGTGTTAAAGTTAAATATAAAATGACTTGTATTTATTGGTTGTTTTTAAAAGAAATTGACAAATTGAGAGAGGGATAGAGATTATCAGGTTATAAATAGAAGATTTTATTTTTTGTATTCAGTATTGCTGCCTGCGTGCTCTGAATCCTGAACTTTTTTTTTTAAAAAAAGCAAGTTGTAATTTTCTTTAAAATTTATTATTATTTTTTTTAGGTAAAAGTATGTTTAAAAAGTATATTTAATTGTTCCACAAGCATAAATTTTTACTACTAAGAGAAGGTAACATTTTCTGATATCAACTCTCAGTTAACTTTAAAACTATAGTAACAAAATGTTTAAAGGAAGTTTTACATCTTTTCTCATATTTATTTATTGCATGACTTATGTCTATTGGAAAATAAAAATAGGATATCAACAGTTAGTTCTCTTTATTGCACTGAACTTATATATTTGGAGAATACTTAGTAATTATCTAATTAAACTAAAACATAAGTGAGGAAAATTGAAAGACATTTGTATTTTAACTTTATTATAGTTAAAAAATGCATCAAACTTCTTGTAAAATTTATTTAAAGCTGACATTAAGTCCAAGATTTATTAGATATATGATATTTACTTTAAAATATACTCCTGATGTAATAATGCTTGTTTCTAAAAATAATTTTAGAAGAGAAAAATATACTGCGCTAAAATAAGGAAAGATGAACTTTATTTGCTAAGCGTTTAGTATAGTTTAAATATTAACTGTGTTTAATGTTTAACTTAAAATGTATTGAATATGATAAATTAATTATCTATTTTGAAACAGTTGGACAATATGCTATAAACTATAATTATTAATAATGAACTTTTAGATATCATGAACTGTTATATCTGCCTTTATTTACACATAAAATTATGACAATTATGCTTAGCTTCTAACCAGAAGAAAATTTTCTAAGTGCAAAAATAATTCTACTCTTGTGTTGAAAAGAGTAAAGAAAATTTCTTTGGAAACAAATCTTAAAATATTATATAAGAGAATAATTCAATAAAAAAAAGAAAACTATTTTAAAATGTGTTCTTTTAAAAAAAACAATGGAATTGAATAATAAATCTATATTATTGTACTTCTAAACCCAGGATCCTTATAAAAATGTTCTCAGCTGAAAAATTTATTTTATGTATCATTCTCATGCTGGCCTATTCTTATTATTTTAATGTTTTAATATTTAGTATATCTTTGAAGAACTATCAAACATGTTTCATTTTTTTAGAAATCATTGCCATGCTTATGAACATTTTGACTAGAAGCTTTGAATACCATCAGATATATTATCTTCAATAAATTACATACATGTCTAGAATGAAAAAACCAGAATGGATCTGAAACTATGAACTTAAGTTACTGTATTATTTTTTATTGTCTGTTTTATTGTTTTAAAAAGAAACCAGAAAAATATTTATGCTATATATTTTATTTTTAAAATAGGTGTAACACTATTAGCATAAATACACCAGGTAAACTACTGTTACAATTTAAATCTTAATGGGTTTATTAGAATGAGTAAATATTTTTGCCATTCTCAGGTAAATTTTATTATATTTATTAAGCATTTCACAAGTTGATTTCTATTTGATAACTTCATTCACAAAGATTTGAATATCTCAGTTTTAGTTTATTTATATGTGGTATTTCACTCAGTCTTATTTTAAATCAGCCAAAGAGCTTTACCAGAGTTCCCATTCATTTGTTTTATAAACGCTACACTAATAATAACTGCAAATATTTTTATATGCATTGAGAATTAACATTTTCGCATTTAATTTGCTATCTTGTAAAGTCCACTAGTCACTATATATCTTTAGTAATTAATATTTTATTATGTGTGCATTGTGCCTTTGCCTAGAATTTTTATATGCATTTAATTTTAAGTAATTCTTATATTAGTCATTTGACACAGCTTTGCACTGTTGGTCTTACATTGAATATACATGTGGTATTTTTAAAATTCTTAGTGATAACTCAGTAAGTTCATGTGAAGTCTATATCTTGTTGTTAGTTTAGTATTTGTTAGCCTCATAGTGCTAGGTCTTGTTAACTATTATGAGTATGTTTTATAAAGTAGACAAAGTCTCCATCCTTATTGTATTGCTTTTCCATGACTTGATAGTGCTTGTGCCCATTGAGGGTTATTGTATATCATATAGTTGTATTCCTAGTGATAATTATCACATATTTTTGAAGTATTGGAATCCCATGAGAGGATCATGCTTTCCTGGTGTGTCTTTCCTGTTCCTGATGTGCTGTAGACAAGCTCCAGGCATCCTATTTTCTGCCTCAAAGTTGTGTATTTTGAAAGCCATCACATTCTTATTCAGCTCTGCAGAGCAAATGTTCTTATATTTTGGCTTATCATTCATGATGAATTAATGCTGGTTCCACCACAGTAGGTGATGTTGCGTTTGTTTTAGATGTGTGATGAAAAGATATGTTTGTTTGAGGAACTTTGCTTCTTCAGGTTGTGTTAGCTATTTTAATGCTTATAAGTATATCAATGTTTGAATTGTGTTGATATGATAGTTTTATCATCCACAAGCCAACCAACAATAATTTATATTTATTTTTAAGTATGTTAAATTATGCATATGGTATAAGTGGCAATTCACACATACTAATTTTAATATGTTCATCCAGAGTTTTTGCCGCTGGATTTGTAAGTCTTTTAAATCTTTAATTTTAAAACTCTTAGGGTAATAATTTTATGTGGACTAGAATTTATTTAAAAGTGTGTAAATAACTTCTGATGAGTGAGTGGCCCATATATATAATTTAATTTACAGTTAGATAAAGATTTGCTTAAATATATTGCTAGCTATAATATTAGTAATGTTAGTGTAGCTAGTGGTAGGTTTTTAAAATATATGCTGAATATGCTTATTACAGTTTAGCATTTGTTAAGCTTAGGGTTATAAAGATAAACCTATTTGTGTTATTCTGATTGCTAGATAACACCAGACTATTTTTAAATATGCTAATAAAAAATAGAATTGTGCTTATTAAACTTAGTCTATTTTCATTTAAGTTTAAAGATTTGAAATCTCTGATTGTTAAAAAGAGATTAGAATTTAGTACTAGATAGCCTCTGCTTACTTTGGTATGTATTTATTTATCTTATTATTTTATTTGTTGGGATAAACAATGTTGAAAGAGCTTCAGAGGGATATTCAGTAACTGTAGCCAAATAATTGTTTATATTTTCGTAAATTAAAAAAAAAAAAGTTTAAATTCAAAACATTTGTAAAAAGATCCCAGCGTTATATTGGCAATGTGTATAATAAAATTTTGTTTGTAAATATTTTCTTATATTATTTTTAATAATAAACCATATTATTATTATTTCAAAAGTTTTGTTTCTGCTTGTTTTTCTTTTGTATGAAAATATTATTGTCTTGAGTTCTAGAGTTTATAAAAATTTTGAATTCAAAAGTTCATAAACATATTATAAAGTTTATAAAATATATTTTGATACTGGTTTAAATTATAAAGCCATGCCAATTTAAGTGATTCTCAGATTGAATCACAGTAACAGATAATTACATTATATCAGAAGCTTAATTAAATGCTCATTTAATTATTGATTTTAAGTTATCATTATATCTTCCCAGATTGAAGATTATGCAATATGAGATAAAGAATATTAGTACTTCAGAAGATTATTTATTATTATTTTAAAGGCTTATATTGGATACACATTATTGATCATCATCTTATATTTTAGAATTTTATAATCCATCTGCATTTAAGGTCTTTAGTACATTGTCTGTGAGTATGGGAATGACATTAAAAGTACCTTGCCCTTTTCTTTGCTTGAATTATATCTTGGATAATAGGCCATTTTTAATTTAAATTTAGATTCACTCATTAAATTTTTAGATTAATATTTGTTTTGTTTATTGTTCCATGATTGAACAATAAGGTAGCTATTTTATGGTCAGACAAGATATCACTCACTTGTTTATTCATCTTAGCAATTATTTAGCAGGCAACATTAACTTTGATTTTGTACAAGAGTTGAGTTCTAAAACTCCTGAGATTGTTTACTCTTGTTGCCTTGTTAGTTTTAATCTAATGTGATAGTCTTTCCAAACAGAGTATAATCTATTCTTGTTCAGAGTGTGCAGTCTGATGGTAGGCCGATTCTGATAACAATTAATTATTGATTTAAAAATTATCTTTTATATTGTTTAGTGGTAGATTATTAATATGCCATAAGTTATATTTGTAATGGTATTGGATTTGGTCACTATCTGATTATACATCTTTGGATCATCATCTCTTTTCTTAAATTTATTGAAACCCCACTGAGCCAAGTCATTAAGAGTTTCTCTAATAAAGTTTATTCTCTCTCTATTAATACTAATTCTCTTGCTAGCCTCTACTAATATCTCACATCATCTCTATCTTCTCTCTCTTGCTTCCTCATCTCATCATCTCACATCTGTATCTCATCTTCATCGTAATCTCTATTTCATCTTCATCATCATTATTTCTCTTTTATTTCTCATCTCTTCCTTTTTTCCATCTTATATTCATCTCTCTCTTTATCTTCATCATCTCTCTCTTTCTTTCATCATCATCTTTCTCTTCATTCTCATTCTATCTTCATTTTATCTCTTCATTTCTTTTACCATTATCGCCTTTTCTCTCATCTCTCTTAGTTTATCAATTTATAATAATTTCATGATATTTTATTTTTATCCTCATCATCTCATCTCTCTCCTTCCTCATCCAGTCTATTTCTCTTTTTTTCTTTCTTTCTTCACCCCCTTCTCTTCTATTTATTTTGGTTACAATACATATACACATATATATTATATTAAAAACTAATGATAGATTTTAAATACATAATTCAGTGCTAGTGTTTTATAGAATGAGATTTTAATGTAATGGATATCATTTATCACAAATGTTATGAATGAAATGTAATACAATCCCTTCACATATGAAAAGAAATAAATTAATCCCAATCAGTAAGGAACCAAATAGTATGTTTATGATCTAAATGAAGAAAGATGAATTTGCCCCAATCATTGGGAAAACCATTTGTAATGGTAACATATCTTCCATCAGTAAAATTAATATAAATATGGTACATTTAATAAATGTAATAATATGTATAATAGCATGCCATATACGTGTCAAAAGAAAAGAAATTGCCTTAAAAATTAATATAATAAAATATACTAATTCCATCCATTGAAATAACTCAGGTTATAATGTCTAACTTGATTTGAACAAATTACTAATTTATAGATTTACAGATAATCAATGACCTATACTATAAAAATATATTACTGATGGCTAAATGTATTCTAATCATTACTTATACTGTTACTGTGGCTAGCTATACAAAATAAATGCAAATAGGGCAGTGCATTGATTAAGGCATGTTACTGATCAATTCTCAGGGTTAACTTAACTAACAATTTGATTAGCTAATAAATATAAATTGGAATAAAGAGAATTTTATTGAATCCAAAATATAGATTAAGATTACATGTAATTTAATATTTCCATTACTGATGGCTTGTGAAAAAAAGTAATAACTGATGTACTAAAAAGAGAAAAGAAAAATATTAATAATTTCAAATAAAAAACTTAAAGTCATTCTTTTATTTAAAACAAATAATATAAGCTATATTCCAAGATTGTGATTTTATATTTCATAATAGCACAAATATATATAGAAAAAACTGTTTTGTTTTTCAAATGTTCTACTTTTTAAAATATAAATCAAATACAATAATTACTGACAGTACTGATAATGTGCAGTTTATATTTTACATAGGAATTGTATAAGCTTTTATAAAATTAAATCAATAGATCCTGTTACATTAATAATTTAGGTTATAGATGTATTTATTTAAGGCTGGAATAACAAACAAAATGATACAGAAGATAATATCAAGAGCTTCTTCCCACTATGCTATAAGGATTTATTTACCTTATTTTAAACCATGTCTTTTATGAGGACATCAACTACTTGGCTTCTTATTTATTAAGGCACAATAACTAATTCACTCTTTCCCTTTAATATATTTATATACCTTGCCCATGTTAATATTCCTTATTTCATATCTAAATTTTTATTAAATATAAAAAAAACATATATATTTTATATTATTGATCTTATCTTCTTATTCATTTCTTCAATGTAATGAATTTATTGATAAAAGGAATGAGATTAATGTTCACCAATTGTAATTTTTAAGAATGGTATTTATAAAAGTTAATGCAATAGTCCTAGATGTTCCTGGAATTCATGAATTAAAATCCTTTGAAAATAAAATTCTTAATTCCTTGGTTATTATGCATTGAAGAAGATAATATGAGACCTCAAGTTGATGTTTAGTTTTTTTCTTGCATATAGACAGCAGCTTCTTTTATACACAGTTCGTTTATTAGCAATTATAATTCCATTTTGAAGATAAAGCTTATATATAATTTTAAAGGCATTTGGAAAAAGTTGTTACTCATATATATATATATATATATTTGATAAGATTAGTGCATTTTATATATTCTACAATAAAATTGTTGTCTTATTCACTTTGCATTTTTTATAATGTAAAGTTCATTAATTTAATTTACTTGAAGTTTTTGTAAAATGTATTTTTTAAACCATCTTTATATTTAGAACTCTAACTAGAATGATTTTTGTAGAATACAAAAATATATTCAAATTTAGTAATTTAGAAATTACTTTTATTTAAAAAATATTAGAAATTTCTTCTAATAAGCTTTCTTATTAAATTGTTCAAAAATATAGATTTTATCATATACACTCTTCTTTAAATTGAACACAGTATAAGTCCTTGTGAAGATATTACTGCAAAGATAAAATCTTTAATCTTTTAATAAATTATTTGATTTTTCCTATTTATAGTTGCATGAGCTTGGTATTGTGTTTTTACCATTCTATATCAAATCATTGAGTTAATTTCATTTCATTTAATTTATTGATAAATTGCTTTTGAATTTAATGGTTATCACCTTGTCAATTGTCCATATTAATGAATTAGTATTTCAACAATGGTTATTCTTTTTAAAGAATGAAAAATACTAATTTATTATGTTACATATTTTATATATATATAATAGAAATAAAAATATAATGTATACATATATTGATTATATGTATGCATGAGTAATGCATACTCATGCAACATATATATTAAATATAATAGTAATAATTTTTTTTTTTAATTTAAGGCTTTATCATATCTAAAACAATAAGATCATACTAAGTGCATTAATTAAACAGTTTCAATGTATGGTTTCTGCAGATATTGTGCTTCTCATATATTTTCTGATGTCTTCATTATTTCTCCAATGATGGTACATATCCTCTTAAAACATGGGTCATGTCAGATAAAAAATATAGCAACATTATTAGATGGTGTATAATATCAAAAGGCCTTGGGTCATTTTTATGATTTTGTTGACTTTTAACAGCATTATAAAAGCAGAAAGTGGGCTGGTTTTAGAAAATAGCAACAAATTTACTTACTAATTCCAATAGCAGCACAAATTTATTACATTACAGAACCAGAGCTACATGGGGGAAATGTTTAATAAAAGCTAATACATATGTATAATCTACCATTCATATATATATATATATATGTATGTGTGTGTGTAACTTTATAAATAAATATTTGAAAATACAGTAATTAAAAGTCTATAAAAATTATATGTATAACTATAACTTAAAAGCACTTTCACTAACTTGTAGCTTTGTCAACTATCATATTTAAAATGTCAACTTTCCCATAATTCAATGTCAACTTATCAGCTTCTGTTTTTTATGATTATAATAAATCATGTATAAATGGTTTTGATTTTGATTATAACAACATAAAAATATTGGAAACTGAAAGAAATAATAATAAAAGAAAAATTAAAGAGGCGATATTAATATATAATTACAAGCAAAATTTAATTAATCGGCAAGCAGCAAACGTTAAGATCACAGAATTATGGGAAAGTTGACATTGAATTATGGGAAAGTTGACATTTTAAATGTGATAGTTGACAAAGCTACAAGTTAGTGAAAGTGCTTCTAAGTTATAGTTATACATATAATTTTTATAGACTTTTAATTACTGTATTTTCAAATATTTATTTATAAAGTTACGTATATTATTTTGAAGAAATACAGACATCGATTTGAAATATTATATATATTTCAATTGAGTAAATTGCCAAAAAAAAAGTAATAGAAAAGTTTTTCTATTATTATTAAATATTTACATCGTAATTTGTGATGAACCAAACAATAAATTAGACTGCAAAATAAAAATGAAAATGTTTTTACATATTAAAAAGATTTAAATTATGTAATATTTAAAAATGCTAAAGCATTTTATATCTTTTTTTTGCTTTTTTGAATGAACTTTTAAATAAAATCATTAATATTTTTGTAGTAAATTTGATGGTAAAACTAAATGATGCTTAAATTTTGGATTTAATAATATTTTAAAGGATATCATTTAAAATGTAAATGTTGGTAATAATTATTTTTTTCTTTCTTTTACCAACTCATGTAAATACAAAAAAAAATCATTTGATCATTTACATATCAAATTGTAATATAATATCTGTAAAATTAATTACATAATATGTTATCAAGGAAACAAGAAAAATGTTTTTCTTAAAACATGTAAAAAAAGGTTATATATTATAAACTGTTGGTGACATAATCTATTGTTCAGAAAAAAAATGTTGAAGAACATTAAATGAATATAAATAAGACCTGAAATAAGAAGCTAGAACATTATAGTGCATTCTAGTCCAGTCCACGATGTTCATCTGAAGGATCAATTTGAAAAGCAGTGCCAACGTAATGGTGTTATATTTAATGATGCAATTGTGTGATTGTCAAATGGCAGTTGTTCATTAAATTGACAGAATATGAAACTTTTAGTGCAACTGAATAATAAGAACTTTACTGAGAGTTACAAGAGAGATTTAGTCATTGTGATTCACCAATTCTCACAAGTAGAGTTTGCCATTTTGAAATCATGCTGGTGAAGATTTGAAGATGAATATATATATTCCCTTGATTGTGATATTTCAATGCTCAAATTCCTTATAATTAAGGCAAGCACTTTATGCTTATATCATTGCAGTGCAGCATATTATGTTGGAGTAACAGTTGATATTTTGCTTATAATGAAAATATCCAAGGAAATATTTTTCAGTACATTTTTCATCAACTAAGCTACAACAAATTAACATTGTCCACTATCTTTCATTTTTAACAATTCTCCATAGACTAATGCAACTCAGTGCAAGCCATAGTAATCAATAAATGATAAAATCTTTGGGCATAAAAGCCATATCTAGTCCCACAATAACCCATAACTAGTTTCTAGCTGTGGCTGTTATCAATGAGACTTATCTCAGAGATCACTGCATATAGATGTTAGAATCCAATGCAAATCTCCAATTTGCTAGCATATATTATTATGGCCTTCATTGAGTGGTGTTACTATATGGAGAATTTTGCTTCTGTGTTATCAGCTTGGGTAGGCACAAAGAATGGTGATCAGGTGATGGTTAGTGGGTTAATACTTTTTCATTCTTCATGTATATTTTCTGAATGGCATTTATTTGTTAGGTGAGATAAAGATATTAAATACCTGAATCATTAAATTCATATCACTCAAAGTTTTCCAATTATAAGCATTTCATGCATCAAAGGAACTAGTTTCTACAAACTTTTAAGAATGTGTCAACAAATAATGATTGTAGTTTTAAAATAGTTTTCCTTATTTATCAGCAAATCTCTCATAAACTTAAAATAATGCACCACTTTAATACATCTAAAATTTACACAACATTCTCTCAATAAAATTATCTTTATAAAAACTCATATATCTGTATGTAGTTTGTTTGTTTATGACATTATAACTCAGCCAATATTGCAATAACATTTAGTAGCTTTTACATTTTTGCTCTAGTGTTATTAAATTTTGTAATATGTAATTTGTAATATAAATTTGTACTATAAAAATACATGAAAAAAGCATGGAAAAACTATTTTATAACTGTTTAAAAATAACATCATAAAAAGTGGTAGATGTAAAGATTACAGGGTTGAAACTTTTTTTAAATGAAATATATAGTTTGTCATAAAGCAATGTCAAATTTGATTTTGTCAATATATTTTTAATTAATGTATTTGTGTTTATAGTCATGTATTTAATTTCTCATTTGACTAAAATAGATCAGTTATCATAAGGAATTTAGTAATCTCTCAAGATTTTCATTTAAGTATATATTTAATTTAACATGTTAAGTCAAAATAACAGTCCACTTATAGCAAAAGAATCACTAGAAGAATTGATAAATTTTAATCATCAAATTGATAAACATTTATAATGTCCAGTTAAATATAATCAATATGTGAAGAAGTAAATTTTATAATGTGATAGATACAGCAAGAAAAATATTGAATTTCATAAACATTTACTAATTAGCAAAATATTTATTGAAGTACATTTAAAATTTACTGTACGGTTTAGCACAGGTGAATAAAAATGAACTTGTATCTTTTTCCTGCTGTAGATCAAATAAGTTTATCCAATAATATAAGTAATATACAACTCAAAATATATAATAAGTTTCAGCCCTGATTTATGGTGAGAAAAGAGTGGCTTATAAAGAGATAAGTTGTAAGCATAAGCCTACACATGATTTTAAGTCAATGCTCATAGGTGAGTGAAAGAATATTTGTAAAGCACATCATGAGAGGGCTTGTTTCTACTTTATATTTCCATTTAAATATATTCTCCAATAATAAATAATAAATAAATACATATTAATAAAATGAAAAGATATTAGTTTTTGATAATTCAGATAAAATGTTACTCAATAAATATAATTTCAATTACTTAAATTTTGTTTGGACAACATATATCATTTTTTCTCTTGTATATATACCAAGTATGTTAAAATTTTATAGTCATTTTAATGATTATGATATGAGAAATATAAAATTGTTTATTTTATGATTATTGTCTATTATATTTAATAAATTTTATATATTTTGTAGTATTGCTGATGAGAATTATTTTATGTGAATGTAATAATTAAATATATTTTAATTATCAAATGTTCTACTAACATAAAAGAACAGTGTGAGAAATGAAGAAATCTACTGAATATAAACTTTACTTTATATTCAGTCTCTATATTTTGGACACCAAATAAATGTTAAACCATATATTATTAAATCATAAGACGGATTGAGACCTATGCCGAATCATGAATGTTAGGTGAGATAATAAAGGTAATTTTTTTGATGTTAAATGCTTTTATTGAATGTGCACTAAAAAGATATAATATAATTTTTTCTTCAACCACAATTGGCATTTTTAGATTTAACTAAAAGCATGTGGATTCCAGAAATTAATTAAGTAAATCTTTTGTTATAAAAAATTGGGATTGACTTAATTAATTTCTAAATCCCCATACTTTTATTTCAATTTAACTGTAAAATCTCTAACTGTGGTCAAAAAACAATGATTTTATTTTTTAGTGCATGGTCAATAAAAGCATTTACTATTAAAAAAAACTTCTCAGACATTTCTGTTACAGAACATAATACAGAAGGCTATTTTCAGTTTTATAGAATCATGCCCTCCTTAAAAGGGTGCATTAATGGTCATGATATGACTACATACATCTAAGATGAATAACGTGTAAATATGATATAAATATTTTGTTGATTTTTTTCTGTTAATAAGCTAATCCCACCTAAAAGAAAATAAACTGTAAATATTACAATTAATTTTTTCACAATGATTGCTTTTGTTAAAATAGCAGTAGTAAAAATTAAAATGTAAATTTTGAATATGTTTTTTAGCATGCACATTTTTTCTAAACATTTTTGGGGCATGCCATATTGTAAATTTCTCAAAAATTTGAGCTCCATCTTGTTTTATTGGAAAACTCTCAAGTACCTTTACAAGACAAAGAAACTGGTGGATTGGGAATTTTACAGATAGATTAAATATAAAAAATCTGAATTTGAACACCACACTATCAATGATAGATCATAAATATGGAATGAAAAAATAGTAAAAAAGTTTATTGCTTATGAATTAATAGCTTGGTAAAATGTTTAAAGAGACAAATAGGTTATGTAACCCATATACCATGTTCTATTCTGTTGACTAATTGATTGCTATAAATGATCACACAGATATAAATAATTGGATATTTTATTGCTCAAATGATTATATGAAGTTTGAACATTGGAGGTAAAAAACTGAGTGGTAATCTGTAAATGTTTCAGTCTAATTGGTAGGCAACATCAAGCAAGTCTTATTATTGAGTAAGTTAATTACTTAAAAAATTTATAAGAAATTTAATCATTGAAAGTGATAAAACTGAAAGGGAATTCAATTAATTACTGAACCATGAAATTATGTTCTATTCAGATTTAAAACATAAAAAGTTTATTGATTAGTGTTTCATATTAAAGCTGCTATGCCTTTTACATTCAGTCTCCCAATAACTTTGTAAATTTTGCCAAAGTATTATGTACACATGATCCATATTGATTAATTTATGATATATTTGTAAAAGGTTTAGTGTACGTTCTATTTGGTCAAATCACAAAATTAGAAAGCTATCAGTGGATTGGTACAGATGTGAAAAGATGTAGAAAGTCTAATATGTTGCATGTCTTATATCAGGGATGCCCAACCTGTAGCTTGCGAGTCACATGTGGCTCGCGCAACCGTTCAATGTGGCTCGCATTGCACTCTTCAAGAAAAATAGATAAAATATTTTATGTTCTTTGACGCCACATGCACACACTAAAAAATAAACATTTTTACAATACAAACGATATGCAGTGTTAGGTTTCACATTAAATAAAATAATTAAAATATACTTTTCCTGTAATTGTAATTTATAGATATGTTAATAAATTTTTAATAAATAAAATGTATTTACTTTTTTTTTCTTTTTAATATATTACACCAGTTTTTTTTAGTTTGTGAATTATGTTTATAAATGTAATATGAAAAATGCAATATATAATTGTGGCTCCCCAAATTTTTTTAAATTCTCAACTGGCTTGCATCAAGTTAAAGGTTGGGCATCCCTGGCTTATATATAAGCATCTATAATACTGTATAAAACAATATCATGGCTGTTGCAATACATACATAATCTACGGTAATGAAAATCACTTTTTCTTCTAAGAAAATATTTCTTGTTGTAAATTCTTTTATAACAATACTTAATAATGTATTTACAAAAGCACAACTTATTGCATTATATTTATTTTATATTATTATTTAAATACAATTATTTATAATTTAAAAAGTATGAAAAAATATAAATAACAATGTTATTTGTACAGTGGGTGGTGAAAAACATGCTGAATTAAATTTAGCTGATGTAAATAATTTTGTTTTTAATCGTTTTGTGTAATTTTGATTTTGGAGTTAAATTTATTAATTACTTGATTTATCTGACACATTAAAATGATAAAAAATGTTGATGGTTTGTATATTTGTATCAGATTTATTTGACAAGTTTTAAAACTTTTATTTGAATCATCATTATTTTTTAAAACTGGATTTCTCATCTTTTAATTGTTTTTCAGGTTGCTAAAATGTTGTCATATTTTAATCTCTGACGTTGATGGCAAACTTATAATTTCCAAAAAAATTATCTTGTGAATTTACAAATATTATTTGCGTAATTTATTATGCAAAAGTCTTTTTTAATTATTAATAATCAGAAAATTATAATAATTCTTTACAATAGCTATATAATGAAATAAGTACAAATCTATTTTAATGTATAAAAAACAAATCTAAAATATAATTATGTATAATTAATATTTTTATTATGAAGAATATGAAATATTGTTGATATTATAAATAAGTATTATTTATTTGCAGATCCTTGAAAATGACTATAATGACATAAAACAATTGAAACGTTGGAAAATGTACGTTAAGATATTATATATACATATTCATTGTTAATTATGGAAATAAAATTATTTTGAAAAGAAAAAAGAAGATTATGCATTTATTTATATATTTTGGAGAACATACATATTTTAAATAAAAATGTAATTTAATTTGTTGGTGGTGAATAATAGTATTTTATGGTGAACAATATATGAAAAAATATGTAACTAAAACAATACACTAAGTTATAAACCATTGACCAAATTAACAATATATGACTGAATTTACCATCAGTAGTTTTTATTTTATGCATGAAGAGTTTAATATTAATAAATGCAGACATAAATATTGTATCTATCATTTATTGGTTAACATTTTGCATATAAATGGAAATGTGTGTATATGTTAATTTGCAGAAGCAAACATATTACCCTACATGTTATAAGTATGATTTCTGTCACAACTTTTCATTTTTATTTATAACAAAGATCACTGAAATTTGTAATAAAGTGAATTTTCATTTGTTAAATCTTTCATTATTTAAAAGTAGCTTCAAATGAATCATCACTGATTACAAGCTAGATCTGGAACTCAAGTATTTTTAGAAGCCTTTCATTTTAAGTTGCAAATGGCTGACATGGATACTTAACAATTACTGAAATAAGTAAACTACAATTTATTTTTTATGACTGATAATGGATTAAAAAAATGGCCATTCACATACTTATCCTATCTTCCAAGTACTTAATGATGTTCTATTTAATAATATCTGATTTCATTATCCATGGTGATTAATGAAATCATTATATTTACTACACTTGATAATGTATATTGATGTTCAGACCATTTCATAGCGATCACAAGAGTGGAACAATAACGATTAAGCATAATATGGCAAGTTTTAGATTTTTTGTTTTATAATGAAAATTTATTTCATTACCAGTGTGATAAGTTAAAAAATATTGAGATATTAGCCAGGAAATTGCTTAACATTGATTATAAGATTGAAAGTACTATGAAAATTGATAATAAAAAATGGATATGTATTCCATATATTTTTAATACTGAAAATGATATTTTTTAAGGATATATGTGTAAGAATGTGGTTAATTTTTTTGGGTGTTCCAAATAATCTTAATTATTTAGTAAATAATTCTAAAAATGCCATACATGTCAAGCAGAAAAGTAATGTTGTGTATCAAATATTTTGTGGACATACGTTATCATATATAGATGAATCAAGGTGCAGTATTCAAAAAAAAGATTAAATGAGCATGAATTGTTATACAAGCATGTAAAAAGTAAAAACAACAATGATTTATTGAATGCTTGTTTTCTTGGATCATGAAAGGACATGTACATACAAACTTAAGTTTGGTATTGGAAATGTTAAGATTCTTCATAAAGAGAATAACCATAATAAAGGAAAAATTAAGGAGACAATTTTAATAAATAGACAAAATGAATATAATTAATAGACAAACTGTTAAGATTTAAATTCAGTATACATGGGATTTGAGTTGATATTTGCTTCAATTATCTTTTTTAAATTTAATGGCAGTTGACAAGGGTCAAGGAATTAGCCAAAAGTAGTTCTGCAGATTGAAAGACTATATGTAATAATTAATTACTGTTATATATTTTATTTTCATTTTCATATATAATTATGTATACAATGAAAATGTTATATATATATATATATTAAGAGTTTAAACAGATTTTAAAAATATTGTTAAATAGAAAGAAAAAATGTAAACTGCCCTCTTATGATTATGGTTTAAACCCAAATGAAAATTATAAGAATAATTATTTGTTAACTGCAAAATGTAAAATTATTGAATATTTTTCATACTTGTCCTGCTTTCTGTTCCAATCTATAATACAAGTTGACATACTAAAAAGATAAGTAATTTAAATGGATTAGAGTGATAAAACTTAGTAATAGTCAATTTTCAAGTAATTCTATTGAATTTAAATATATTAAACATCAAAATTTAAAATTTCATTATAATTTAAAAAAGATCAAAATTTATGATAAATCAAACAAATGAACACATTTTTCAAAATCAATAAAAGCATATAATAAAAAATATATATTATTTGTGACACAACATAAATATTATAACTTTCATTTTATTAAAATGGCCTGGTAATAAATGATGGTTAAAAACATTAAGACATTATATTTGTACATCTAAAACATTTATATTTATTTCATATGGATTATTAGTTGTTTTTTTACAACATAGATAATAAAGAACTCTAATACTTTAAGGAAAATTGATTTACTTGTATAAAAATAATGAATTCTGAAAGTTTAGTTAAAAAGTAAAATAAAATGTAATAAAACTTGTAGTATTGACAGCCTTCTTACATATAATGACTTATAATGGTAAATGATGTTGAAAGAAAAAATATAAATATGTCCTGAGGAAAACATGAATGATGCCTGTGCCATTTCTAAATGAATACATGCATTATATAGTTACATAAACTGACTAATATGCTAAAACATCAGAGTTATGATATTTGATATGCCAATGTGCTTTTACACACAGGGCTCCTCACTGACAAAGGCCACAAGCCAGAAACTAGTCTGGGGATATTGGATGAGTAGGCACTAGATATGGATTTTATGCATAAGCCTTCTGGCATCCATTGATTACTCTAGCTTGTTGTGTGTGGCAATATATAAAGTAAGTTTTGCCTGTTTTAATAATTTTACTATAATATGTATCTTCAATCTTTGTATTCACTGCCTTTCTTTTACACTGAATCTTTTAAGAAAGTTAAAATTTTGACATAAATATATTCTTATAATATTTATATAATCCCATTTTGCTATGTCCCTGACTGGATGTTTTCATGACCATTAATGATTTTTGTCAAAGTAAGGATTCATAATATATAATTTATTTCTCTGAAATTCCACAAGTCTGTGGGTACTATAATTTTTACATCATCATCATAAATTTCAACCATTATAAATCCACTATAGAATAAAGACCTCTCTAAGTTCAATCCATCTTCTCCAATCTCCAGCCTCTCTTCTCCACATCATCCCAGCACACTTAATTATTTTATCCTCCTAATTCACATGCAACATCTCTGTAGGTCTTTTACAATCTCTTGGAATTCAGGTTAAAACATCAACTGTTCATATATTATCATCTCCATTAGTAATTACTTTTACTACCATGATTAAATTTACTCATAGTTATTTCATCTTTCAAATTTTTTGCAATTTTAATATTATAGTATCCCATAAAAATTTAAAATATTGTCAGTTGTGATAAAAACAGTGTATACACTTTCATGCACATATATCCTCTTCTTTCTCAAAGTGAAAAGCTTTGGGGACACAAACTCAAATTATCTGCATTTTGTCATTTCTTTTGTTATACAATCAATCTTCAGATATTGATATTTTTCTGCCAAACTTTATTTATAATCAGACTTATGCAGCCAATATGTATGCATTTATATTAAAGTATATAGTCCCACTTTTCAAATCATTCATTTCTTCATTTTATTTTTTAATTTATCAAATCTATTTATGTTCTATTAATATTTTATTGTTTTCATTTATTCCATGTAATGTTCATCAATTTAAATATGATATGCAATATTAAATAGAAGACAAAATTTATCATTGAATTGCAGTTTCCCTCTAGAATCGAGATATTTTTAGCATTTTTGTCTTTTCATTGGCTGCTGCTTTGCCCGATTGATAGTTTTCTGTATAAATATTGAATTAAAATCAAAATGTTTCACACATATTTTCATCCTGTCTTCATCAAAACTCAACAAATATTTAAGCTAAAAAATATCTATTTCTAAGTCCTAAACTCAGATGCAAAAATCCAATAAAGTTATCACGTGTCCTGATGCATTACATGATCACCATTTCTGACACTTGCTCATAATTGTTATTAAAACAGGCAAAACCCTTTATACAAAAGTGCCACTCAGTGCAAGACAGAGTAATAAATATATGCTAAAATGCTTGTGCATAAAATCTTTATCAAGTGCCTACTAATATTCTCAGACTAGTTTGTAGCTTGCAGCTTTCATTAGTGAGGAGCTTTGGATATGAGGGCATGGCACCTAGATCTTAGGATTTAATGCAACTTTCCTGCAGCCATCTTTTATCTTTACTCAACTACAAAACTATGAGTCTAAAATTTACAACAATAATATTTTCATTCCAAACTCATTATTTTAAATAGTCATACAAGTCTAAACTCACTTCTTATACATTTTTGTGTCTTTGTTTTTTTAATAACCATAGTCACCTCTACCCTATTACCCAGGATTGTTATTAAACAACTAAACATTACATGATCACCAATTCCTGTGCCTATTCATAATAGTTATTGAAACAGGCAAAATGATTTATACAGTAGTGCCACTCATGGCAAGCTAGAGTAATCAATGGATGCCTGAAGGCTTGTGCGTAAAATCCATATCTAGTGCCTACTTATCCAATATACCCAGACTAGTTTCTAGCTTGTAGCTTTTCTCATTGAGGAGCTTTGATTTTTTTTTACTTCAGCCCTATATGATTATATAAGCTAATGAGCTTGGATTGAAAATATTTTTTTTTCAAATTTAGACTCATAGTTTTGTAGGTAACTAGAGATAAAAGATGGCTGCTGGAGTGGCATTAGACCCTAAGATCTAAGTGTAAAGCTGTCAAATCCAAAGCTTCTCACTGATAAAAGTCACAAGCTAGAAAGTAGTCTGGGGATATTGGTGAATATGCACTAGATAGGTATTTCTGGCATCCATTGATTACTCTGATAAGTGACACTACACTATGGAGAGTTTTTCCTGTTTTAATGTCTTGATGCATGTTGGTAAAAAACCAATTTGTGTGTTATTATTACATGAATAAGATCATATACAGTGTAACGGAATATAATATCACGTCACATTATTTTAAAATTAAAATAAAAGATCATAAATAAAAACTGATTTATTAAAAAGAAAAAAACTTAAAA
>JAQFVV010013189.1:0-215525 GCA_028023455.1 Epiperipatus broadwayi
ATCAAGATAGGACAATATAGAAAATGCACTTAAGCAACTACCTGAAAAATTTTCTCATGTGTCATAGCATCAGCTGGGGAGCGAATCCGCTAACACGGGACAACTGCTTGCAAAGTAGCTGTCGCTGACCTCTCGACCACCAATTCTTGACAAAAGTTTATGAATTAAGTAAATAATACTTAAAAAATGACATTGTATCTAAAACAAATACATGCGTGTTATTTATATAATACCTTAGAATGCAGTAATATAATTAAAGTATAATGGAATATAATTCTGGTCAACCATACCCTAATAATCTAATTAAATCTTGCTTTACTGACAAAAGTGTTATTCTCTATTAGCCAAATTAAAAATCAATTCTAATTTCAAACTTTTTATGGTTTAATCAACGGTGTGATTTCTCTTGACATATGTTCTGATAATGAATCTATTTTTAGGATTTATTGAATCTTACTATTTAGGAACATCTATCTATATATGATCTGTGTATTGTCTATATTGTTTACTTTTTTATCTTCTTAATCTTTATTTATTACAGTTTTAGTTTTCATTTATATAAATTCTGTATATATGTGCTGAAATTATTGTTAGCAAATAATATTATATATATAGAGAGATAAATAAATATGCCATTTTTAAAAAAATAATACTTTTTTACACTATTATACATTTTTGGTTTATTAATAAAAAGCGGAGGTTGGGCTTTTAATGTTTTATTTGAAAAAAAAGGTTATTACTTTTTTAGTAGCAACCAAAGTCTACTTTAAACTATTTAATTAAAAATAACTTTCACACAAATTGATTTTGTAAATACTGACATTTGATAATGTCATAACATAGGAATGTTATAATGAGAAATAGAAGATGGGGGAAAATAGAATAAAGCTCCTTACATAAAAGTGAAAAAAATTTTTTAAATCTTTTCAAATCTAGCAAAGTAAAAATAGCATTAGAGATTTTTACCATTCAGTTTTTATTTGCATAAATCAATAGAATTAATTATTTGATAAGTTCTTACGTAAAACGGTGCGGTTTAGTAAAAAAAAGAAAAACAGAACGCTGTTTAAAAATTGTAAAACATGTCAGATAAATACAATAGAATCTAAATAATTGTGAATGAAGTAATTATGTATAATGATATAATTAATAATGCAAATTACAGCAATTATTATAATGACTTAAGAAAAAATAGGATAGTGGAAATTTGACATATATATAAAGACTAACAGCAAAGCGATTAAACAATAAACAAATGAAAATATAATATTTTTTACGATGTAATTATAATTGGATAATGGTAAAAGTAAAGGTGTAAGTCATTAACTCATCACATATAAAAAGATGACCCTAGCAGTGAGGATTGCCTTATATCAAAATCATATTTTTGTTTTAAAATCGAAAACAGTCTCATCTAACTTTATTAAATACTATTTATTGATCAAATAATTTTGAGGCTAAGATAATCAATGCTAAAAATCTAAAATTAAAATTCGTAAGCTTTTGGAACTTAAAGAATTGCAATTTTTTTTTCATGTGTCAAATGCGTTGACCGGGAAGCGAACCCGGGCCAGCATCTTGGAAGGCTGCTATGCTAACCATTAGGCCACCAACGCTTGACAGAAAATTTGTTCCAGATTTAAAATGTCAAATGAAAGCATTATAGGCAAATGCCTAGTCATGAAGTTCTTACATAATTCAGTTGATACTAATTTTCTTCTTTTCTGAGTCTCTTCTTTTCTGAATCAAGATAATATCCAGTAAAATGAAAATACAGAAAAGATAGTTTTTTTAAAAATATTTTAGCTAATATTTTATGTAATAAAACTAAATAAAAAAACCCCAAACAAACTATCTTTTCTATGAGTATTTTTATTTTACCAGATATATGCTCTTAATAAATGACGGCAACAATAAGATATGCACAAGCCTTCTGGCATCCATTGATTGCTCTTGTTGGCACAAGATGGCACTATTATATGGAGAGTTTTGATTTGTTTTGAATCGATAAAGCATATTATTAGTTTAATATTTTATGTAATAAAACTAAATAAAAAAACCCCAAACAAACTATCTTTTCTATGAGTATTTTCATTTTACCAGATATATGCTCTTAATAAATGACGGCAACAATAAGATATGCACAAGCCTTCTGGCATCCATTGATTGCTCTTGTTGGCACAAGATGGCACTACTATATGGAGAGTTTTGATTTGTTTTGAATCGATAAAGTATATTATTAGTTTAGTTAGAGCACTTATTATATTGATCTAAACAGCTTTTAGTGACCATCCAACCCATTTAATTAGATATATATGACCATTTATCTTTTTCACATGTCTTTGATTATATGTTTTAGACATGAGTGAAGGAATAGAAGTTTGAAAAATATTTACATATATATTATATGAAGTTAAGCTTAAATATCTCTAAAAAAAAAAATAATAAAAATAATAATAATAATATGTATATGAAGTTAAACTGTAATATGTGCTATATGATTACTTGAAAAAGTATATGTTTGTAATGTATCTATAGTGTGATAGGGTGGTCTGACATCTAGGCTGATAGATGATTATGATAGGATTGAATGAATAAAAAAGCACTGAGATAAGAATATAATTTGACAATTTATAGAAGATTAAAAAAATAGTAATAAAAATACTTGCAATAAAATGTACAAAATTTTCTTTATCATGACTGGACTGTGATGAAAATAAGTTAAATCTTTATGAAAAGGTTTAAATTTATAAAAGTAGAGTTAAAAATAGATATTTTAATTCAGCCTTATATATTCATGGATGTAATATTGGTCATAAATATTGCTTGATAGTGCAAAAGTTGTTTTGTGATATAATGAATTTAAAAAAATGTTAAAGAAACTGTTTTGATTAATATGATTGGATTTGAAGCCATCAATATATGATTTTTTTTTTCAATTTTAGAGATAATTAGAAATTGTCTTTGGATTTTGGTTAGTTCTTTGGACATATTGTGCATTACTTAAGGCATGTTGAGTAAATAGAAACATAGAGTAATAAGTGAACAATTATATATATATAATCGAGTGCAATCTGAAAGTTATAATTGCAATTTTAAAGTTATAATTGACTATTTGTTAGTCTGCTTTCAGAATAGGTTATATTTACCTGTTCAATAAGGTTTGTTTCAACTTCTTTGTATTAGTAATTTCATTCTCCTTAGTTAAGTTGCAATCTTCAGTAAAGGTATTAGATCATATATAATAATGAATTTCCACCTTTATTTATTACAAAAGGTTGCTTTGACAACAGATTGAGATTGATGATTGTTAATGATATTGGAATTAATTGTTGACAGCTTTCATATATATAATACAAATAAAATGTCCATTAATTAAAAAACTATTGTAATAACAATAAAAATAATAAATATAATGGTAATTAATTAACTATTATATACAGTCTTTTAATCTGCAGAAGTACTTTTGGTCAATTCCTTAACCTGCCTCAACTGACATTAAATTCAAAAAACAAACAGAAGCAATGTGTTTGCTTCCATTTTGTTCTTTGAATTTAATGTCAGTTGAAGCAGGTTAAAGAATTAACCAAAAGTATTTCTGTGGATTGAAAGACTATATATGATAATAAATTACTGTTATATTTATTATTTTTATTCCTTATATATATATTGTAACCAGTTGTGTTACATAGCACACAATAATATAGTGTGTGTGCATAAATATATATAAAGTTGAAAGGAAAAGGAAAAATAAACACAGACAAAAATTGTAATAGATATTTTCGACATTCATTGAAAAAAAAAAATAATAATGACTCTGATTTAAAATATTGTTTTATAAATTAAACTTTTAAAAGATCTGAATAAATATAAATATTGTATTATTATTATTCTGATTTTGAAATTTAAAAACAAATATGGTATTTTTGAAAGTTTTTAATTAATTAAACAAATTTTCTATCTATTAGAAATCCCCTAAGTGGAAACATGCATATCACACTTTGACAAAAATTTCAAGCTTGTTTTAAAAGAGATTAGAGAGATAAAAATAAAACTCTGGTTTGAATCAAAGTGTTGTTATCAACTTAGATGATTCTATAAAAGAACTGATAAAAATATCAGCTGCAGTCTGGATAGTAGTTTTTGTAAGAGCTGGTCAGTTGCAAAGTCAGTTATCATATTCTGTTGCAGCTTCTTGAAGTTTGCCACAGTTGGTTTTTAGTTGACTAAAATGGATAGCTTCTGTTTGTTGTTGGCTGTATCAGAGAGTTGGCAGAATAGCTACCAGGAACTGAAATAATTGAAGGCAGGTCAGTAGATCCAGAAGCTGCTACTATTTTCCATCACAGGAGTTTTGATTTACTTGAAGCTGGGTCACTTCTGAATCAATAGCCTGGACAAATGAAGACAAAATAGCTTGCTGACCTAAATATTACCAAATCCTAGCCTAAATGGAACCAATTGCAGAACAACCCTACATGGACTATACTGATAAGAAACTAGAAAACCCACCAAGAAAAATCTTCCAGCTTGCCTAGGGAACACAGCTTGCAGAAGAAATAATTCCATATATATGCTGACATATCTAAAGGCAGAGAAGCACAGAGAAATGTATATCTAGCTGGTGGTGAGTAGAGTTATATATGATAATGAAATTTTAAATAATTTCTTTAGTAAAATGACATTTTGAATGTGATGTATGAATATGTACTTTTCATGTTTATGGTGGTGTATAGTTGAGCATGGCTGCCTGAATGCATTGTGTTCATGATGCTTTGAAGTATAGGCTCAACACTATTCAGACCTAGATGATTAAGCTCCTAGAGTAGTCAAGCAGTGTTTATAGATCTCATAAATAAGCCACATGGATAAGCCCCTAAGACTCACAAGAAATGAGCAGGGCTGGCTCAGTGCTAAGTATATTTTCTGGCTACTACTCGTTATGGATGATAGTGCTTAAAGATGAGGTATTTTCTCATGACATTATGAGGCATTGAGTACTGGTAGTCCATGCTTGGCTGTCTATTATCATGGCACGGGGAGCTGCAGTTCATGTATTCACTTTTCCTATCTCACCTTGCTTACTAATCAAGCAGAAAGTCATTTTGAAATTTGTATTTTTTAATTCCATAAAACGATTTTATCTGTCATTTATTAAAAAGAAAAGAAACATTTTGAAAGTGAAACAACAAACAAACAAATAATTTTGCCTGGATTTAAAAATTTAAAAAAGTAAAGAATAGATGATTCTATAATTCAAATTTAAAAACGTTGATAATTAATCAACAAGTGACCTGTCATAAAATTGACTATACTGTTTTTTTAAAGAAAAATAAAATAAAACTATAATTAGTTAATAGTAACCTGATGGAAAAATGATTTTTTTTATATAAAAATCAATCAAAAATAATCCAGTCAAGAAATTTATATACACCTGGGTCTCTTTTTACACAGACTTATTTAACATGATTTTGAAGTTACGCGATTCCTGTTTCACCGGAAGTCGAACTCCGATAATGCGCTATTACTTTAAATAATAAATTTCGCGCACTTATGTTATATTGAAAGTAATAGCACATTATTGGAATTCGACTTTCATCTTAATAATTTCAATATTTTCAGTGCTTTATAATAGTAAGATTTTATGCAATAATGAAATTAAAATCATGATTTCCACATTTTATGTATACACACATTAAATTTTACAAGATTATAATGTAAATTTGTTCAAACATTGTGCGTGTTAATTTTGCATTTTAAATCACATTCTGTTTTTGCTTTTTAAAAAAGAACGTAATCAGTGGGCACAATTAAATTTGACAATTAAAAATTAAAATCTGATTTTTAATTGTAATTAACAATTTAAAAATTACTTGGTGACTTGAAATTAATGTGATGTGAAATTTGATTTTTAAACGGAATTGAAAATTAAAAAATTAAAGACAAAAATAAGAATTTAATTTTTAGTTGTTAGTTTCATAAACAATTAATAAAATCATCGTCTCAAAGATTAATTACTAATTACATTGTCACCAGAAAACCATTGACACAACATGAGTGTGAAGTTGGCGCTAGTTGTATTTCCTCAGTTTGCAAATGAACGTGTTTTTTTGGCAAATAGCGATAATAATTAAAACATATATAAAAAAATGTAAATTACTGTACTGTAAATTATGCATAAAAATATATTATTTTGAATAAAATTAAATATTATAGTTAAAAAAAGTTTGTCTTGTATCAATTTCTTTCAATTTGACATTTTTTATTAGTCATATTTTATTTCCTTATTTTTTTTTTTGCGCGAATTTTAAAGTCATTTTACATTGGTGCTTTGCTTTTATGCAAATTTTGAAAAATCACAGACCGCATTCCTCCTTTTTCAATGTAAGTTACATCTATTTTTGCACAATTTCGTTTGCACGTTTTCTGAGGAACCTATCTATCGCATAAAACGAGACCCAGGTGTATATATATTTTTAAAAAAGATATTAAACTGTTATGAAAGAATTAAGCAACATGATTCTATATACTTTCAATATTGAATTAATTATGAAAAATATAATATAATTGAAATAAGTTAAAAAATGTAACATCAATATGCAAATACACGTTAATGTGCAAATACATGCACTCACACATATATGTACATTTTTAAGTATTTGTAGTATTTTTTAATATATACAACTAAAAGGTTTAATTATGTATTTCTTATTTTATATGATGACTATAATATAAGTCAATTGTACTGCATATTTATGTGTGCACATATATGTCAATGCTTGTCAAATAGGACATAGGTGCAAATTTTAATCATTTATTATTATTATTATTATTATTATTATTGAATATCAATTGAAATATATTAATTGTATATTAGAAATTGCACATCTGTGCACACACATATATAAATCAATGTAACAATTTAAATTTTGAATAGTAATTATGTAAATCACAATGTGATCATTTGAAATTTTGTATAGTAATCAAAATGTGTGTAATCTTATTTTTATAGACCTTAATTTCAATTTTTTACTTTTATTATTAATAAACTTGTATTCAACTGTTAAAAATTGTTTGCATTATCTCTTGGTCATATACTTATGTTCTCTGAGCTAGATTCGAGCATGAAATGAAAATATATGAATGGGGATGTGTATTTAGTGCTTTGGGTATCCAGAAATGATCATGCATCAACCTAGTTCGTGCAAAAGAGAATACTCTTTAAAGCCCATGCACTATCTTTTGTTTTAGTTTAGTTTTATTAGATATTAAGTTTTATAGTAGGCCAGTACAAGTGTCCTGAGCATTGTTGATGATCAGCATGTTTTAATCTTCCAGCATTATTGCTTCGATTTCTGATTATTGTATATTCTAATGGATGGGTTATTAAGTTGGTGCTTCCAAGTTATGTTTAAATAATTGCCCAAGCTGGCAAAGGCTCAATAGTTAGCCTGGTCTACAGAAGACCCATTTTTCCAATCATAAGATTGATTGTTGATTTATTGTATTGATTTATTGATACTATTGATCATTCATGATGGTGAATGGTTTTTTTTTTTTTTGGTATTTCTTTTGCGTATTCCTTACTTTTATTATAATGCTGGTTGATATATGATTGATTCTAAGGAGTTACTGGCTGATCTCTCATAGGTTTTTAGATCTCATGCTCTCCTTTAAATATATCTTATGCATATGTACTTTTTCAAATTAGTAAATATTTAAATTTCATTTACTTGGGAGTGATGATGATTTACCATCACCCCTGGTTCTTCCATTTTCTTCTACGATCTCATCCCATTACAATATGTATATAAAACCAATGAAATTAATTTCCAATTATCCTGATACCAGCTTCATATTTGCAAAAGACATTAACTTAATAAAAAAGAAATCAGATTTCTCTTACTATACATGTATATCCCAGAACAAATCTCTAATCTTATGGTGAGTTAAAAGTTTAAACATTTGAATATATTCATCACAGACCATAGCCCAATATTTTATTTAAATATTATGATTGTGAATAAAGACTGAATAGATTCACAATAAGCAAAATTAAACATTTTAAGGCAATATTATAAACAACTCTGAATGGTGAAGATGATTTCTGTTTTTATTATAACACCAATAGCATATTTTACATTACGCTTTGGGGGTATATTTATTAATTAAGTACTATGAAAGATAAACAAATGTAACTAATCAAATTAATTTTCAGCTTTCCTGGCATGAGATTCACATTCTTACAGATTCATAGCTTAAAAAATGTATAGCCTTTGTCAGAAACACAGAATTAATTTGTTTGATGATATTTGTTTCTTTGACGTATATTCCTCAAAATGTGAATTACAATATTTTATTAAGTATTATGATTCAGACTGAAACTAGCTCCTACAATTTTTCAATATAATAATTTCAAATTCTATTCAAAAAAGTAATATACATTAAGCAGATTTTAAAAAAGAGTTATTAATTTTACCATAATCTAAGTATTTCAAAGATATTGTATTCAAATTATTTAAATATTGTAAAATTGATGACAGACACATCCGTTTTATATATCATTGATTGAGAGAGATGACTCTACACTTTAAAAGTGGTTAGTTTGTTAGATTTTTTTTTCATACTACTAATTCTCTACTAGAGTAAGCTAATACTTTTTTCATTAAACAAACCTAACAACTATATGATTTCATTTTTCAGATTTGTATTAAATAAACTAATTTTTCAAAAAGATATAAATATAGGTTCACATGCATATTATCTATATAAAAAATAAATTAAAAAATAAATAATGCACGATAAGATGTAATAATCGATATATTTTAGGTTTGAATCACCGAATTTTGTGGGAGATCGAAATATTGTCTATAAAGAATTTATTTCAGTTGAATATTTCAGAAGCATTATTTAAAATTAAGTTCATGATATTCTGAGAGATATAAATAATTTTTTTTAAAAATATTGTTACATATCACATGCATAGATTCAATGCCATAACTAGCTGTGCATTTATAAATGACTTATATTAGGCAATAATTTTTAAGCTTATCAGTTTCTTTATAATATGTACATTTTGTAAGCAGATATAAAATTCAATAATAAATTGTGTTTGAGAAGTATGAAGTCAGTGCTGGTGTAGTTGTTAAAAGTATTAGTGCTTTTAGTATTGCAATATTGTTTGCAATGACTGTTTTAAACACTTTGTAATTAATTAATTAAGTCATTTTTTTTTTGGTTGCACATTTTTACAGCAATACTGATGTTTCTATTATATGAATAGAAAAAAAAATTCTTTATATATTTTTTTGTTGAATAATTTTTAATTTTAATTTATAATTTTTTGTTTAATAATTTTTAACTTTAATTGTAAAAAAAGTTGTTTTATATTATAAATATAATAAAAGCAAATTTTCAATTGTATTTATATATTGGATTATTTCCATCATCTAATATAAATATTGAAGGTCATTAGAAAGATTTAACTTTATTTAAATATTCCAAATACATTCAACTGTTAATAATAGCACACAGTTTAGTAAATGCATAATGTTTAGAAAGATACCATCACAAATCTGTAATGTTTTTATTTTTATTTTTTTACATTTCAACACATATTAATAATAAATATGCTTTGCCAAGCATTGGTGGTCGAGAGATCAGCACAGCTGCCTTACAAGCAGTTGTCCTGGGTTAGCGGATTCGCTTCCTGGCTGATACTATGACACATAAAAAAAATGCTGCAATTTATTTTGATCATAGCTCCTACATGGTTAAAAAATTATTTATTTACAAATAATTTATACATTTAGGAATATATTATTTATTTATGTTAATTTTTAGAAAAAGTTGAAATATCCAAGTACCATCTATATTAAATTTAAATCTTGCTTATTTCATCTTTCAGTCACAAAGCAAAGAAAATGGAATCAATTTTTCATTTATATCCTGAGTTATTTATTAGGCAAGTAAGTACGGATGATGATATTTGCAAGATTTGCAGCAATTTCATGAAGATGTTTATACAGTTGAAATTGTTTATAAGTAATATTCATAAAATATATGGTATTTATTTTAATACCATTGTGAATTTTTAATTCATTGAAAATATATAATATTTTATCTGTTTTATGACTGAATGATGATATAAGTTAGATATTTTTATTAAAGTTAATGTAAGGGCATTTGAAAGATTACTTGGAAATTTTATTGCCTCTTAATAAAGAAATAAATCATTATGGTTTCATGTCTTAAAATTTGAGTTTCCATGTTACATTAATAAACATAGTCAATTATGTTTTAATGAATTTTTATATATATTTTAATAAATATTTTGTTTATTAAACTAAAATGTCTATGATATTACAAAATCAAACAAAATGACAGTTCAATAATTTTTAAAGTATAATTACTTTAATTTTCATAAAATTTCACATTGTTTTTATAATTTTTCTTGCATAAGTATCTACTGATATTGTGGTAAAAATTTCTTCCCAGATATTAAGCTACGACATAATTCTTTTTATGTTTTTTACTTCTGTAGTAAAAATTAACTTTTATTATGAGTTAAAGAGATGAATATATATCAATTTGAAATTTAATAAAAGTGAAATACTTTCATCCCAAAATTTCTGGATAAAGGGTACTCAAGGAATTTAATGATTGCATTGTGTTAGTCCTTTTAAATGTACTTTAAATTAGCACCCATATAATAACAAATAGAAAACCACTTTTCAACATTGAATTTTTTTTTTTTTTGAAATTTCTAAACAAATAGAGGTTTTCTTAAATATCCAATGATATGTGATATACAGATGAAATTATAATTTTGTTAAGTATTCATCAAGACATGGAAGATATAATGTGAGTAATAACCAAGGAATTAAAGTTATTGCCAAAATGTATAAGAACATATAGGTCATCAACAAGTGACCATAAAATGAAGCAATCTGAAACAAAAATGTCAAAATAAATGCTTATAAATATATATCATAAAACAATCTTCAATGATCAGATGGATATTTTAAGAAAATAAAAATTAATGTAAAACCAACATTGCTTTTTTTCAAATAATAAAATATTCCAAATCAAAACATGCAAAACTCTCCATACAGTAGTGCCACTCAGTGCCAACCAGAGTAATCAATGGATGCCAGAAGACTTGTGCATAAAATCCCTATCTAGTGCCTACTCATTTTGCCTGTTTTAATAACAGTAATGTGCTAGCATAAGAAATAGTGATCATGTGATGTTTAGTGGTTTTTATTCCACATCATTTAAGAAAAAATACAAACTTCTAGTTTTATTTGATAAAATGCTGGGTTTTTAAAACATGAATGAATAAATAAAGAGATATAATCATATATAATTGTCTTTGAAGGTATGATTGAATAAATAAAGATATAGAAGCACATACAGATTGTCTTTGAATATGATACTACATATGAATACATCGAATTTTCACACAAGCATTCAGAGTGACAAATTTATACAAAAGATAAGAAATACATATCAGTGACAAGAAACATCATCATTATCATCTTCAACAAAAAATCAAATCGGAAAAAATGATAGAATTTTCTACCCTCATGAATTCAAAGTAGTTTTTATTAAAAGATCTTCAGTCTGGCTGTAGATATCTTTTAATTAAAAAGAAACAGTTTTGAGTTTCTTAGCACAATGCTAATCAAATCTTTATTTATAGAAGGCATATAAGAGTACACGTAAGAAAATTTTAATCAATCACAGTTTTAGACATCTTTTTAAAAATTAAATTGCGATAATTTATTTTCTTTTTGTTATTTAATTTTAAAAAAGAAACAAAAAACCAAACGACATAAATTAAATGCAAACTATTTGACCTTTTCAAATTTCTTTTTTGTTCGATTTAAAAATTTAAAAATTTATTTAAAAATTAAAATGTTTCTCTTACATATTAAAAGAACAAAAATAAAAAAAAAAAATCTTAAAGAATTCATACCATCCTTTTCTTTTTGAACAAACACTTCACTGAATACTATTTTAAATCAAAAATTTATAAAATTTGACTTTTTATGCAGTATTTCTTAGCTTTAAAAATGTTCATTAAGCAGTTAATAATTTTTATCTGACTATTAGAATGACATTGATACAAGAAAATAGACTTATTTGCAAGTTTATATAATGAATGATTCATGGAGAATCTGATTTGTAAATTATAGTAGAAGACATCTGTGGATTAAGTTGGCCCGTGAATAAATTTATATACAAATAGCTTTAAATTAAAGCAAGTGAAGTTATCTTTAGGTAAAGCATTTTTACTAATGTTTAATGAAAGTATAACTTCTGTGATGTATAGAATCATGTTACATACGTACTCTGAGCAAACTACAGCCCACAGGCTGTATGTATCTCTCTAGATGCTCCAATGCAACTCTCATAAATCTTTTGAAATAAGATCACCAAAACATCACATGATCACCATTTCATATGCATACATAGGTTGTTAATAACAGTAACAAACCCCCTAATCAGTAATGCCACCAAGTGCAAGCCTTCATAATCAATGGATGCAAGAAAATCTCTATCTAGTGCCCACTCATTCAACATCACCAGACAACTTTCTAGTTGCTGGCTTTCATTAGTGAAGAGCTTTAGATTTGAGAAAACTGCAGCTAGATCTTAGGATCTAATACAACCATTATGGTTGAAAAACGACATCAAAATGTATAGATTCTGAACTGAATTCAGGTCTATATGACCGTACAAGAAAATAAGCTAATGTTTTCAACTTGAGCTCCTAGCTTTATAGTTAACCAAATAGGTAAAAGTTGGCTGTTGGTGGGTTTCATTAAATTCTAAGGTCTAGGTGCAGTGCTCTCAAATCCAAGGCTCTTCACTGATGAGAGCCACAAGCTAGAAACTAGTCTGGGGATATTGGATGAGTAGGTACTAGATAGGGATTTTATGCATAAACCTTTCTGCATCCATTGATTTGCACTTGGTAGCACTACTGATTGGAAAGTTTGCTACTGTTATTGAAATAAAAATCATGACATAATTTATATTAGCATGATATATTCTACATTTTATTTTGAAACCATACACACATTATCCTGTTGTTGTGGAAATTTTACAATGACTGTTTACATTGGCAACTTCAGTGATTATATTGTTAAAGTTTCCTAGAAATGTAATACATTGTCTGAACTTATCGATCCCTGTTTTCATTTAGACTTTATCAAGCCAGGTTGTTATTCATTGTACAACTTTAATTCAAATGCTGTCAAGTAAACACCAACCTGTTATTTAATCAAGTAATACAGATAATTACTTTTCATTTATATTTAAAAAATAAAAAGTTATTGCCATAAGTATCTTCATTTAGAAGTTACTTGTAAGCTAATATCAATTTTTGGGATAATGTACTTTTGTGAATAATTATACTCAACACTTAAGTTTGTAAAATCAAAGTATAGAGCACAAGTGATGGCACTTTAAGATAATGAATAAACTATTGCATGCTTTGTTAAATTATATGCCAAATTTTCTTGTTAATCAATTACAATCACGTGAATAATAAATAATTTTTTATTGATTTCATTCTCATTAATTTTATCTTCTTGAGTTTTTGTAAATTAATAAATCATATTAATATAAAAAATATACATTATATATTTGCTTCTGATGAATACTTCCAAAATTTAATTGCGACTCTTGAATATATCTCAATCTTAACATGTTGTTTATACAGACATAAAGTTTGGCCACTTCAGTTATAAATCATTTTCCATCTAGATTTTATTAGCATTTTATAGATTTATTAAATTGTTACTTTTACTAATAAAATCTTTTTTATTATTTTTTTTGTAACTATATTTTTAAGTTGAAATACCATTTTATATCATTCAAATTAAAATGATTTTTCATACTGCAACTGTACTCTGGTCTTAAAAAATGATACCTTTTACAGTTCTTATGTACATTTTTGCTTTATTCTTCATTATATTTTCAGCTCATTAAATTTTGCATGTGCATTTTGATTCACTGAGGCATAAGTGATATTATCTACAAATTACGATATATATATATATATATATAAGCCAATAAACATCACATGATCACTATTAGATCCTAAGATCTAGGTGCAGTGCTCTCAGATCCAAGAATCCTCACTGATGAAGGCCACAAGCCAGAAACTAGTCTGAGGATATTAGATGAGTAGGCACTAGATGGGGATTTTATGCAAAAGCATTCTAGCATCCATTGATTACTCTGGTTTGCATTGAGTGGCAATATTGCATGGAGAGTTTTGCCTATTTTTAATTTATGTTATATATAATACTAGTTTTCTTCTTTTAGTTAATTTCACTTTGTATTATTTATTAAGCAAGTGAAATTAATCTCCATTGTATTCTACCATATAGTGCAACAAAAATTAAAACATGACATTGGAACTCAAATTCCTCGACTATCTAATAAAGGTGAACCTAAATGCAATGCATACCAACTGATTCTTTCATTACAAAAGAGGTATAAGAAACATAGACCCCACTTGTCCAAACTGCTTAACACATGAGGAAACATTTGAACACATTATGCTTTCTTGTATGGGATTGGGAAAGATTAAACTCATAATATCACAAAATAGTATTATTGATTACTATAAAATTCTATCAATCAAAGAGTGTATTAAGGAAAGAGAGACTTCCCCACCATTAGGATGGAAATATTCATTACATATTCTATCTGGGTGACAAGATGTAAATTGAAGTTTAGCATTTCCCAGCCAGAAGCAAGCTCTTTTTTCTTTGGAACACTTTCAAAACTACAAAAGAAAGACAAAATGCTCTCCTCAAACTATTTAGATGAACATACATAGAAACTCTTCAAAATACTTTACCTACAAAATGACTCAAATCCTAAATGATTAGTAAAGTGTATTACAGATTAGAGAAACATTTAAATATCTTATTAAAGTATAAACATAAATTCAAATGTCCTAAACACACACTATTTTTTTTCTGAACTATGATCTGACTAAACAAACATATCAGATCTCGCCTCAATCTATACAAACTCTTAGATAATTTATAACAATATAAACATTTATAACTATCATAGAAAACCTTTGTATATACCTATTATCAATAAATCTAAATTTTTAAATAAAAATTAAAACATAATAAATACCTATAAAATTTATAATTAACAAAAAATAGAAAAATGATGCTATATATAAATTATTGCTAATGTGATGAAACTAACATACATTAGTGAGAAAGATACAAATTAAAAATGAACATAAAACTAAAGGAAAACAGATGACTTAAAATCATGATCTTTTGACAATCATGAATCTATTTGCAGTAATACTATTTTAAATTTATAACTATAATTATAAGAACTGAAAGAACATTAGAAAAAAAGAAATAAAAAAAGCTATTTTTATTAGCTGCCTAGAAGTAGGTGTTCTCTCCCTACAAACCAACAGTATATAAATAATATTAAAATCTTGCAGAAACCCATGCTTAACTGTCACAGATTTTGCTTGAATTCCATGAATTTCTATGGAATACAAACTATGACAATGATATTTGTGGAAATGAAAGTTTATTTAATTGTAGATGTAAACAAGACCATATTGAAATGTGTCATCTTTTGATATCCTCAAAGTAAAAATCATTAAATATTCATTTAATAAGCTTACAAATGACCAATGCTTCATTAATATGTAATACTAGTACAGTGAGAAATATATATAATTAAATACATTTTTAACGATATGTAACTTCTAGCTTACTGACTAATTAATAAAACACTAACCACTTTTTGCACAATACTAGACTGCTATGCAAATACAAAATGATCACCATGTGGGTATTAAAATTAGTAAGAAATGAACTCTTTTGTGGAAATCATAACTAAGTCATATATAAGATTGAGGGTCTTTATCTGAAGGTTTGTGATGATAGTATATTAGATATGATATGTTGGAATATTTCCATCATCTATTAGTAAATATTGAATGTATAGAAAATTGTAAACTTTAAACTTTTCAAATACAAACAATTTGTTAGTAATAACACACAAATAAACAACACATTAGTAATTACACAATGTTTTCACTCTTCTTCAGGTGTTGCTGGCCTGACCAGTGACAGTATTAGCATAAAAATAAAACTAACATTTTTAGATTCTTGAATATCAGATTTAAGGCAAATGCTCTAACCAAATGAGTGCTTGCCATAAATTTGCCATTTGACAATCTAAAGGTGCGAATTTGACTCCTATGTTAATACTGTCACTGGTCAAGCCAACAACACCCGAAGAAGAGAGAATAATAATACTACTCAAAACATTGTGTAATTACTAATCTGTGTTGTCTATTTGTGTGTTATTCCTAATAAATTTTTTGTATTTGAAAAGTTTAAATAAAGTTTAAAATTTTATATACATTCAACATTTATTAATACTGTAGTTGATGAAAATAGTCCAACATATCATATCTGATGGTGTTTATAATTGAAATGTATTATATTTCATTCTTATTTAGAAACATGCTAATTATGCTAATTTTGTATATATCTGAGTATGATAATGCAAATGGTAATTTCATTGACAAAGCAATCTAATAAATACAAGGGTAATCAAATTATATTAACAACATTTGGTTATTTAATCAATAAATTGGAAATTATATATGATTTTTTGATTAAAAATGTATATATATATTATGATTTATTAGTATTGCAAATTATGCACTCTATACATGATATTCATATATTAGTCAGAAATAAAAATTTTATTTTAATTAATTTTTTAATAATCAAAAATTGACAATTACATAACCGCATCAAAAATAATTTATAAACAATTCTGATGAGAAAAATTTTTCAGCAACATGATAAAAAACAAAACAAAATCAATTTCATTTTATAGACTGGAAACTTCTAAGGTTATGACTATAGTATTTTTTTTCTTTTTATATTTACTTACTTGAAAAAAATAATGGAAGTCCATGGGAGTTTTAAGTTTTTTTTAGTTATCATGTTTTTGACAGGTTATAGATAATAATAATCTATTTCTTTTCATATAATAAAAAATATTGTAGAAAAGTATATTATATACATATTCTTCCAAACATATACATAAACAAGAACTGCTTTCAACTCCAGAATAAATATGTTCCAAATATTCTAATAAACCTTACTAAACTCTTAAAATGTACTGTATTAACAAGAATATTTCTTCTTTCTGTGTTTTAGTACATAAGGTCTCCAAACTATAGTACATAGATGATAGCTACCCCATAAGTAAACTATACGCATCTTGTTTGTATGAAAGTTTTTGGAAAATACACACAGAAAAAAAATAGCAATTGGAAATATATATATATTTAATTTTTAAGATGTCTATTAGCACAAAATATACCTACAACTGTATTGGAGATAAACTTTATATTGTATAATTAGCAAAGTATCTCTAGCATGCTTTTGACTATTTAATCATAGTCATAATCATGGAATTGACAGTAAGATGAAAATTGTGGTATTTATTAGGGAACAAGTCACAATAGAAAATTTGCATATTTGAGTGATAAATAAGTTATTTACATTGGTAATTTTTTGAAAGGATGACCATGAATCTTTTTTGTTAATTATACATTTATCTCTGGTAATGTGTCACACCTCTTTCATTTTGTGTTTGGCATTGGTACATTAGGAGTAGACAACCCTGGCAGAAGCAGGTGAAGGTGTGGCCTAAGTTAGATTTGTGCTCATAGAAAATCAATTTAGTGTCAGTATGTGCTTTGCCTCAGTCATATAAATGTTGGTGTTGTGCAATTCAGGTGGATAGATTGGCATACAATTCCCCAGAATAAACAGCATGGCAGTTAGTATAGCTGCATTTAATCTTAAAAACTATTTGAGACTTCACCTCTAAGGACAGACTATTTTTGTTGTTGTTAATTAGCTGATTCAGTGTGGAAGAGGTGCAAAGACTGATTTGACAAGTTAAAACACAGGCTTTGATAATATGACAAGTGATATGCAGGGTTTGTCATTGGTTGTGATGGATGGGTGTTTAATTTTGGAATAAAAATTTTAACAATTTGAATGAGAGCTATGTTTTTATATCCAATGTTGCGTAAATCTGTGATATAAGTTCTAAGTTATTTTTCTTATCAGATTCCAAGATAAGATCACTAAATTCTTGAAGCCTATTATCATTTTACAATTTTTTTAAATAAATCAAATAATTCAAAAAATAACAGGAGCTTTTATATAGCCATTTTCCAAAAGTTTGAGGAATTCTGAATTGTATGCCATTCATTTCATCCACCAATTTTATATGTGATCTTTTTCTAGGTCTTTTACAATTTTTTGGATTTAGTTTAAAACATTAAATATTCACCTATTATCATCTCTTTTATCAATAAATTTAGCACAGCTCCATTTCAGTCTACAGGTGAAACTTGCCACCATATTAAAAAGCAATTAAAAGAACATAAAATAAAAAATGAGATATAAATAGGAGGTGATGCGATGTAGTACAAATAAAAGTATGTTTAACTGAAGAAAGACAAGAACATTTGATTGATAAGAAAAAGTGCAAAGAAAAAGAAGAAGCTGTTTACTTGACACAACCTAGTGTGATAATTCATAATGTTTAGCAATGACTCATTAATCTTACTTTTAAGAAAAAGTGAGGAAATCATGAGGACATTCAACTTATGAAATTATTACTGACTGTTGCTTTTAACAGAATAGCCTAGTTAGTTAGTGTATTGCCTTAAATATAATATTCACAAATCTAAAGATCCCAGGTTTGATTTTTTTGCTAATAATGTTATTAGTGAGAACAGTAACATCTGAAGAATAAAAGAGAATAATACCACTCAACATGCTATGTTATATAGCAATATGTGTGATATTACTAACCGTTAACGGTATTTGAAAAGTTTAATTAAAGTTTGAATTTCTCTAAAACATTTAACAAATAATATAAGATAGTCGAGCGTTGTTAGCCGAGAGGTCATCGCACCCGCCTTGCAAGCAAGTAGTTGGTTGCAGACGGGTGTGGGTTCGCGTCCCGGCCGATGCTATGACATATGAAAAAAAAAAAAAAATAATATAAGATGATGGAAATAGTCAATATATAATTGTAACTATAATATTATCAGTAAGAGAAATATTATATATTCAATGGTATTTTTATAATTATTAGTAGATTTTACATATATATATAATAAGAAAATATGTGTTTATTATATGCAATTTTTTAAAAAAGGGAATAAAGAACGGAAACCATTACCGACGGAATCAAGAATACTTTCATTTGTTATGGTACTCCATTGTCTTGAAGTTAAATTTATCTTTGGCGTGTACAGAAAACAAATAAATCTAATATTCTATTTTATTATTTTAATTAAAAAGATATTTTTACTACTTTGTATAAAGTTGTTTAGTATATTGTAATATTACTCTACATGCCAATATTTTTTTCAAAGAGATTTAGAGTTTAGATCAAAAGCACGCAATAGTTTGGTAATATGATTCTATAATTAAATTTAAAAATTAAACCAAATTATTTTTATGGTGAAAATTTTTAATAACCGACTCTAAAACAAGGGAAATCTTATAATCGTGTTGACTTTTGTGTAAGTATCGATTTCCGCGACCAAATTTATTAATTATCACCTGTGACATTTTATCAAACTTGTCAATCGTTTAACTGTATATATATATCTGTGAGTGTTTTAATATTTTATTATCTAGTGCTACTCATAAAATTTAACGAGGCATTTATAATATTAAAGTTTTTATCGGCAAGTTCACGGAGAAACCCTTATTTCGCAGATATATTATTTTAAAATAATTTTATTATTATTAGTCTGATATGACAGTGCTTTGTTGAAGTTTCTAATTTAAGATTATTAAATATGAGTCGATGGTTATACAAATCATTATATGAACACAACTAATACAGCCTATGTACAGTTAACCGACTATTCAATATTTTTTCCTCTGCCAAACAAGTTTCTCTAACAGTATCTACAAGTTTCTTTTTGTTGCCCTTTCTCTCTATATATTCTTTTCTAAGATCCTAAGATCTAGGTGCAGTGCTATCAGATCCAAGGCTCCTCATTGATGAAGGCCACAAGCCAGAAACTAGTCTGGGGATATTGGATGAGTAGGCACTAGATGGGGATTTTATGCACAAGCCTTCTGGCATCCATTGATTACTCTGGTTGGCACAGGGTGGAAATACTGTATGGAGAGTTTTGCCTGTTTAATATCATTTAATATTAGCTACTAATCATTATGAGTAAATTTAAAAAAATAATCAAATAGCTTTATTACTCGGGAATTCATAAGTTTATGCATCAGAAAGAGTTAATCAAGATCATTCACCTTGAGCTTCAAAGTCTGTCACAACCATTTCACCAAATTTTGCAACACACAGTTTCAATTATATCTTCAAACTGATTTTTTTTAACAAGGGTAAAAAACTTAAATATCAAAAATGTACTACTCAAAATTGCCAACAAGATTTAAAAATTGTAGTAAAAAATAAATAAATAATATAATTAAGTAATTGCACATGTATACATTGATTAATAAAAAAAGTTAATTCAGATATTAATATTATTTTTAAAAGGATTAAAATGGAAACACACTAAAAATAATAATAATAAACAGCCACTCACAAATAAGTTTGGCTACTTTAGCTCCAAGAAAAGAAAAAACACACAAAGGAAGAGAAAGTAAAAAAAAATAAAATTTTCAAGTGAGTTTGGTGACGACTGTACAACAAATCTGTGAAACACAAACATATCCACACACATATATCATGCTAATTTATTATTCTTTACTTAATATTTTAAGACCCTGTCTTTTAATTTCTTCAACAGAAAACTTTTCTTTCTAAAATACTTCAACACTATGTATAACTATAGCTCTCAAATGGATTCTATTCTCTTTTTAATGGAAACAATTGACATTGTAAATATTTAGAAGGCTTTTGAGATTAATTCTTATAATGTAGCTAGTGTCTACCTTTCCTATAAAAGTCGTATGCAGGTGTTTCCATAAAACACCCTTTTAGATAATGTCCATTGTTCATTCATTTTACATGCCTAATACAACAAACATGATTTTTATAATATTGGATTCTATAGTATCAAATCCAGCAAGTTGAAGATCATTCTTATAGGAAACTTTCTCATGTCTTTATATTGCACTGATAGGGTGTCCAAGTTTTACTTCTACATGATAATCTAACAGTTCTATAACTTGTTAAAAGCAGTAGCAGCAACACATTAGAATCTGGGTTGTATCTCAAAATGTAAGTTCTCTGTTCTATTTATATAAACCACCAAGATATTTAAATTGGGACTAGCTTATAGCAAATTTGAGATTATTTTAACATTAGTTAATGCATCAAAGTCTTAATATGTTGCAGTCAAAACATTAAGTACTTTCTGTCAAATATTTTTTAAATTGGAAAAAGAAGCCCAATTGTTGGAATAATATAAATTCAGAATTCAAAAAGATAACATTCATTCTTGTTTCACTTTTAATTAATTCATAATAAAAAAAATCTAACATAAAACCTATAATGTATCTTGATTTCTGTTATTGAGTGACTTGTAAAAAAATCCAAAAATCCTATATTAAAAATTAAAAACAATGATGGAATAAGTATATTGTAACAACACCAATTTCCATTTCAAATGCTTCATATTTTCCACACAATACTTCCTATTATTCCTTCATGTAGAAATTATATAATATGAATATATTTTGGTGGCCAACCAATGAATGTCAAATAATATCATAGACCTGCTCTATTAACTGAATTAAATGTCTTAATTAAATCAATAAAAGCAATCTAAAAATCATTTCTTTCTTATAAACACTTTTCTTGCATTTGTTTATCAAAAAAAAAAACATTCTTGATTCTCTAAAACCACCTGAGTCTCTGGCAATTATTTGTCTATCACTGAAGTGATCTATTCAACAAAGTCAAAATACCTTTATTGTAGTTGTATTTTTATATTGGATTATTTTCATAATCTAATATGAGTATTGAATGTCTTTTTCTAACCTATTTGATGTGCTATTACTAACAGTTGAATGTATTTGGAATATTTAAATAAAGTTAATTTTCTCTAAAGACATTCAATACTCATATTAGATGATGGAAATAGTCCAATATAAAAATACAACTAGAACACCATCATCACAAACCTTCAGGAAAACATGTTTATTGTAGTATTTAATAATGATATTCCACAATAATTATTGCAATCTTGTCTATTCTATTTCCTTTTAAAAATTGAAACAATCAACATAGGGTGATACAACTTCATTAATCCATACACATCTAAAAATTCCAATATTTTAAAACTAATATATTACATCTATATAACTTCTCCAGCAATGTTATCAGAACTTTCAGTATCTCCATGTTTAAGATTACAGAAAGCTGCTTCTTCTTTACTACATTGAATATATTCATCCAAATCTAAATGAGTAGATAAAAAAAGAGGATCAAAATACTCATTCCATTTGCTCAAAATATTATTGTCACTATATAAGACAGTACTATCATTAAATTTAAAAGGATTGTGGTAATATTTTAGGTTCATATGTTGATTTTGATGCCATAATAATAAAGATCTAGATTAACCACAATCAACAGATGTTTGTATATTCTTTGCAATTTTCATCTACTAATCATTTTCAAGCCTTCTTATTGTCAGTGAACTTCTGCCTTCAGATTTCTTTATAAGATTCTATTTTTAATTTTTATTCTACCAAGAAACAATATCACATAGTTTCTTTTTAATCAAATCATTAATAATAAAATCATTGTCAGAAAAATAATTATGATACTTTTTTTAGTGAATCCAAGAATATATTTGGTTACATCCATAACACACTACTTAGCAGAATTTCATACTTCAGTAATATGATAGTCCTGAAGGTCCAAATTAACAATTTTAATGCTTAACAGCTGTTGAAATTTAGTGTATAAAGAATAATCTTCTAAAGAATAAACATCAATTTTCCTATAAATATACAGGAACCATATTTATTTTTAATACAATAATCAGTTAAATTTTGGAGTGTATAAATCATGGATGTACTAATCTATGATATGTCCAACAAGCTGCATTTGTAAGTGCTCATGTAGTGTGAACTTATTTTGTAATTTGACTCCTAACTAAAATGAAATCATTTGAATATGGAGGAATTTATGATCCTTTTAGTGATTTTCCTGCTTAAACAAAGTGGTTATGATAATCAATCCATGCATTGCACAAAAATTCAAAAGAAAACCATTTGACATTTTAGCACAAATACAGGTATTTCCAAATTGTCATCAATTATTAGTTGTATCAACAGTCTCTAAGGAGGAAAAAATGATTTCTTAATGATATTGCTGTAATAATGCAAAATGAATGCTTTTCTTTTCTGAATTATTCAAATCTAAGATTAGAACATAGGTAATAACCATTATGCAAGGGGAGTTTTAATACTATTAGCCTTTTATTGATATAATTAATTTGAATAATAGAAGAATGCATTTTTCTTTCATTGATAAATACACTTTTCCAAAAAAAAATACTCCTATCTATCCACCTATCCTATTAAACTCCTGCCTCTAAAAGATGTTTCACTAAGAACTGCTATATTGATCTTAAAATTTGACAGCTCTTTGACTATCACTACAATTGCCTATTCTAATTTTGAAATGTTGAAACAAATAACATTTAAACATTCCATGTATTTATATTTAAAAAAAGAAATAGGTTTATAATACTTGCTTTTACAACTACCACTGACTTATGCTTTATTATTACTATTGATATTTTTACTATTTGTATTATTTTTATTGCTGTAATGAGTAATTAACCTGTCATGACAGACTATCCAGAATATTTGACAGATTATTTTTAGACATTGTCTAGGTTCTTTCATTTCTATTTTAGGCAAAATGATACTTAAGCATCGCTGCATAAACATGAAATTCATACACCACTAAAATCCAGTTCCAAACTGACTTATTAGAGATTGTGACTGCCCCAAGCAAATATTACATTTAAGAACTGTGACCCTGATTTTTAAAACTTTGAACTAAAAAAAAAAATTGAAATCAGAAATGCTGTGCTTGTAGTTTAAGAATAGAAATATATGATCATGAATGTACATTCTCATTACTACAGTAAAGGAGATGTCCACTGGTATGAAACCCTTACATCAACTGGACTCTACAATAGCTAAAAGAGGGAGACAGGGTAACTTTCTACCAAAAACAGTATCTAGCTTTTGATGAATGAACATCTTGATTGGCCATTATTTATTCATTATTAACAGTTTATGTTCATATCTGAAGATCATTCTATTGTCTGATATCTGTAGAGAGTGTCAGTAGTCAGAGTACAACAGTCATCCCCTAACAAATACTTTGTTATTTATTTTCACAAAAGTATCATTTACCTCAACTATACCATATTGCAACCATCCATCAGCTTGGAAAGTCAAACTATCTTTTGTCAGTTTGTATATACATTTTGGAAACACTTCACTTTCAGATGAATTAGACATAAAATACATGCCTCATGAAGTAATTTAACTTCATATATATATATTAAATAAATTTAAGCTTTATATATATATATATATATATATATATATATATATATATATATATATATATATATATATATATATATATAAGTTTTATTTCATCATATAAAAAGGTAAACATTTTTAAAAACTCACAGCATGACAAAAGTTTTTACAATATTATTCTTTAAAAAAAAGTGAAATAAATTTTACTCATGAGGCTAATAAACTGCTAGTTAATGATTGTAGGAAACAATTTTTTCACTTTTTAGATAGGAACAATCATTTTATGAAGAACAATTTCATGGCTAACTAGATTGGTTGAAATTCTAGAAAAATGATTCCCAACCTTTTTTTGGTCATACCCCACTTAAGCATTTCTAAAATCCTAATGTTCCCTCAGTGATATATAATTCTTATAATTCAAAAAGTGAACTCATATTTACATGAAGAAAGCCTAAAAGACATTAATAAAAGAACAGTTAAAGTAAAATGGAGGTTTTAGCAACCTAACTTGCTCCAATGGAGAGATAAGGAGTAATGATTAAGACAGCAGAAAAGAAACTGAGAAGAAAATGGCATGGAAAGAGGGAATTTAAAAAAAAATAACTTAATTTAAGAATAATAATAATAATTAGCAGGCTTTTGAGTTCACTGACAATAACTCAATTTTTTTAAAAAAATAATCAGTTAATAACTTATTCTTGAATTGTACCCCTTAAATGTCAAATTGCCCTTCTGTAGCTTATGTGTACCATATTGGGAAACACAATTATAGATCATCTAAAAATTCTACTAAAAATATTGTTATCTACAAAAATTTTAATGTTTTAACAAGAATTAAATACTAAGTTTCATAACAACAAAGAAATATGATATCTACACTAAACCAAGAGGCCTTCAATAACATGTGAATAAAAATAATTCTTGTGCTGAACATCTGTCGATTTTGTCTGACTATTTGACATTAAGAATAAAATGACAGTTAAATAAAAATGGTATTATGTATCTGAGAAGCATATAAAAATTAATTAACTAACTCTAATATGTACATAATATATTACCATAAGTAAAGCAAATTCAATTAACTGTTTATAAAGTTAAAGTAAAAATAAAATATTAACAATATTTGCATTATCCCTTCCATATCATTAATTTGTACTTTGACTGAAACATTACCATTTGATATAAACAAAGAGCTTTCATAATTGCTCAACAAGCTTTGTGATAAATGCTTAGTCAGAGAAAGCATTTAAAATAACTCTGTCAGGAACCCCTTTTTCCAAAACCCCTGAACAATGGTTTTATGCTTTGGCACTCCTCAGAGAGGTGCTAGGATAGTTTCAGACACTAGATCTAAAAATACCAACCTGAAGCCAGCATTTACCAAAGAGTTAACTATTGAGTAGAAAATCTAAATTTTTCAGACATTTAAATGCCTTCAAATATAGCTATCTAACTCAAATAACTATATGGGGCTGAGGGATCTTCAGCCACACATAGTGATCATTAATTTGTAAAAATTCAAATATTGATATATAAATATTTTTATTGCATAACATTTAAATATTAATATATTTACTAATTATTATTTAATTATAATAACTGTCCTGAGATATTCAACTTTAAACAATTAAGACAAATTTATCATTAACTATTATTGTCATTATTTTATATTTTAATTCACTAATAACTCTGATTAAATTCTTATAATGTGATGGTTTTAAAACAAATGATTTTAATTCAATAGCATTAACAATTTAATTATTATAATTATTTCATTTTTTTAAATATAAATTTGCAGAGGTAGATTTCTATTTTTAAATATTGTATATTTTTTTTTTGCAAAAAAAAAACAACAACAACAAACATTTCAATTAAATAAAAATTCGTTTATGAAATTATTTAATGCTATTTCTAATATTTTAAAATATCTTCATATTTGAACAAAATTTGCCTTTACAGGTTTCTTTTTTTTTTTAAAACAAAAAATTTGCATTTTTCTGATTCTTTTTTTACTTTTTGTTTTTTCAATTCTCTAATACTACTAAAGATATATCACTTCTCACATCCACCTATTTTTTCCTCTTTCTGACTCAAATAAATTATTATTATATTCTAAGGCAAATTGTCAATTATTTTGATCCTTCTTTTTATTAAATTTATCCTACCTCATATTAAGTAATATTTTTTTCTTAATCAGGCAATTAAACTCAAAATCTACATGAAAAATTTGGTTATTTTTCTCCTCAAAATATTTTCATTTGTTATTTCCAATTCTAGATAGTTACTCTAAATATAACTCCCTAACTTTTAATTAAGACAAATCTTCAATTTGAATCTTTATCATAAATAATAGAATCTATCTTCTAATGAATTAAGATTTTCAATTCAAAAATGTCTTTTAATTTCAATAGAAAAAATATTATTGTATTCATCAAAACATATGTTCTTTGTTATTCTAGAATCACATTCTACACGTTATGCTTTATTACTTCTTTTATTAAAAAAATTAATTCACTTTACACAAGCATGCAAAGAAATTCAAATATGCTGATATCTCATTACATTTTAGTCTTAGTTTCTATTTATAAAGAGCAATTAATGAAATAAACAAACTAATGACTTTATACTCTGAATTACAAAAAAATATTATCCCTCCTGTAGTCACACATTCACAGATAATAAATAGATTTATTAAGAACATAATTGATTGTTTCTAAATATAATAACCAATCCTGCCTTCAGCTTCACTAACGCATGCGAAAAAATAGCATATGTATAATTACAATTTTTATTGGTGAAGAGAAAAATAATTTATTATTTTTTAAAAAAAGGGATCCACTGGAATTCCTATGAAATAAAAGTATCTCAAAACCTAAACAAATATAATCAATTCTTTTATTCGATAAGTAGTTAAAACTGAGCTGCTTGAATTTTTTAATTCAAATAAATCTCTTGTTAATATTTTTCTTTCAAAAAAGGAATTTTGTGAATATATACAACCTATGCAGTAAAGAAAAAAGATCTTAGAATGGTATTAATTATAATTGTCCTTCTTGCATATATTTTGTTGTTTAATTTTTCCTTTGATTTGCTTTGAAATAACATGCTTGAAATTCATTATAGGTAATGTTAGGATTACAATACTCATAATATTTATTATTTGGTTCTAAGATTTCATATCTATTAGGATTTGATACCTCCTAAAACTATAATCTACATATTTTACATTAAATTATATAAAATAATAATTATAGACCAATCTCATGTCATTTGAGGTCTATGTAACCATATGGATTTAGCTATTATTGCCAGCATCTCTGTGGTTGTCAGTTAAAAACATTTCATATTTTTAGATGAATTACTTGTTTTGTGTTTTAAACATGCAAAAATGGGGAACACGTTTCAAAGAAAAAAAAAGAATATAAGCTTTTATTTGTTGATTTTCCTCTGTTATATAATGGTAGATCTTGTATGTACAACTTGAGCGCAATTGAAAATAAATAAGTTACTCTCAAGAATAACACATTTTTTGATAATAGTTTGGCTAAATAAGTATTAGTCTGCCTTTAATTTGATGTTAATTTAATGCACTAAAAACTTCTTGTAAAAGAGATAAAATCATTCTTTATAGATATTGTAGTTTAATATTTCACTCCCAATATGGAAGTATTTTCCAAATCTATCACAATAATATAAATATATTTAAAAAAATATATTTTTAATATTTACTGATAATTTGCTTCCTAATATTGTAGATGTCTTGTTGACAGGTTTATGAAAGATTTTATACTATCTACAATAGATTAAAATACTGAAAATTAAAAAAAAACCTCTCTATTTATCATTAATTTATAAATGTATTTATTATCTCTTTCTAATTCTTAAAAGAGATGATGTTATTATATGAGTTTAAAAGAAAACCATTGTTCAGACAGACATCGAGATGATCCAGAATGTAAATGACATATTATAATAATATGAGTTAAAAACTGTATGGATGAAAGAACAACTGACATTAAAATATAAAATAATACAGGAAAACAAATAAAAAATATAAGAATAAATAAAGTTATAGAAATGGATGAAGTTTGAATATCCCATTTTAAATTGAGTATTACAAAGAAAGATTGTGAAATGAATATTTCTGGTTTCTATCTGCTTTTAACACCTTATGGGGGGGGGCAGTAATTATAAAACATATGACCCAAGACATATGAAAAAAATGTATGATCCCTGGAATGCACATTTCATGCTGAATCGGTACTCATCAGTTGGCCCAGATCACAATCTCACACATCTTTATCATTATTCAATATATATGGATAGCCTATTATTACAGATTAACGGGTGTTAAAAGTACATAAAAACAAGTCCCTACCTTATATGAGAGTAATGTGATGGAAAATACATTAATGTTATTAATCAAGTGGACTACGATCACAAAAAATTGCCTTTAGTTTTTATTGCAAATATCTCTTAGAGTACACACTTCTTTATGTGGTATATGGTTTTATCACCGTTTTTATTTTACAGATTAAAAATATTTAATTGTGGCCTTATATACATAATAGCAAAAAATTAATTGGCACAAATACAAATATAGTTAATTTAATGAAAATATATTAATAACTGTTACAAAATTATATTGAGATTATAATTTTAACCTATATTTTATGATATGAGTAAATTTTGAGGGCTAAATTTATAATTTATTTGCAAAGTATAAATTCCTGCTAGGAAATACCAAAGTTTAAATTGTCTTGTCTATGCTAGGTTTAGATCATTTAAATAGGTAGAAAAATATTTTAATTAACACTGTCAATTAAAGATGTAAATATTCTTTAAACAATAAATTGTTCTTTAATATTATATCTTATATCTCTTATCTTCAATAAATTCAGTGTCGATGTTTCCATTATAATCATTATTTTCTAATATAATGCTGATTCTTACCTTGGAAGACAATGGGATTAATAAGCCCAATAAATATGATCGGTGAACTAATATAAAAGATTTAAAAAGTCTCCACTCAAGGAATAAATTAAACTGTTGGTAGCTTATTTAAACACCTTTATTATTGCATCTGATTATTTTTGCAAAATAAAGAATAAAAAATTTAAACACTTCAAAATAGAATGTAAAAAAAAAAAATCTCTCAATAGAAATATAAAGAAATTTTAAAAAATATAAAATTCTAAGCAAAAAAGATTTAAAATACTTCAAGTTAAAATACAGAAAAACTTAGAAAGTTCAAGAATGAGAGAAAAAATGTTTATTCTCTCAAGAAGAAATAAAAGTTAAAAAACTTAATAGAAACTTAAAATATTCCTAAAGTAAAGGATTTAAAGATTAAGGTAAAAGACAGAATATACTACAACTAAAAATCAAAACATCACAACTAGAAATTGAAGAAAAAATATATAAAAATATAAATATTGAGATAAAAAGAAAATAAAAGGGAAAATTACAGAAGTTTAAAAGAATATTAAATATCAAAACTATTTGGAAACAAATAATAATATACTATGAAATTAGATATATAACTTACACAAATACAATGCAGAAATTATATATATATAAATTAAATACTGCTTAATTATATACCATTAATTATTAATAAAATAGAAAATTATGTAACATTACAAAAGTAGCCAAATAATAATTTTTTTTTCAAATGAAAATCAATTTGTTAATAGATAAAACTATGGCAATAAGAGAATTTTAGTAAAATTTTGTTTTTTGGCTAGTTTTATAATGTTATATGATTTTCTGTTTTATATATAAAAATCTATAAACATACATCACTATTAAATCAACTATCAAACAAAACTTAGACAGGAAATATAATGATGCAAAGACAAAAATGGAATTACAAAAAAATCAGTAGATTAAGACATTATATTTTTAAATAATTAAATACCAGAAGAATCTGCAGTGGATAAATATCAAAAGCAATTAGGATGTGTTTGACAAAAATAAATCAATATAAGAAAGTTATAGATAAATTTAAAAATAATCATAATAGTAAAAAAAACAACAACAGAAAGTACATCATATATAAAAAAAGATTACAAAGAAAACTTAGAAATATTAAATAATAAATAACATGCTTGTGAATAAAACATTGAAGAAATTAAAGGAATGCAAGATTATAAATAAGGTCTGTTAATTAAAGCAGAGAATTTTATTTTAAAAAAGATCAAATTGCATATCAATTCAATGGAGTAGATATATCTGTTGGAAAATATATATGACAAAGTTTAATGTCTTCAATAGTAGTGTTTAAAATAAAAAAAAAACTAATAATATAGATGTGCTTGTATACTGTGTGTCTGAGTGATCTATGGAACTTTTATAAAAATTAAAATGTTTATAAATGAGGTAATTGAGAAATGATAAAACATTTGCAGGCACTAAAAATGTTTTTTGGTTTAAAAATTAGATGGCTGAGTTCTAGATTTTGTGAGATGTTATGCTAGTGCTAATTAGTATAACTATGTATTAACCCAATAATTTAAGGAAATGACAAGCCTTTACTTTTGAAAAAATTTCTAAAAATGAAGACCATAATATAATGTTTGATATAAAGTATTCTGAGATAAACAATGATTCAATTTTTCCATTAATAGATCTCATTTTTAGAAAAACTTATGGCATTTGATTTATTGAAACACCAAATGATGAAAGTAGTTGATATAAGCATGCTCATATTAAAGTGTCACCGAGACAATTTAAGAAGTAAAAATAATAATAAAGAATATTAGCCACTATTAACATTAATATCTCTCAGAGGAACTAAATAAATTAAAAGTGGTGGGAAAAATATTATAATAAATATGGAAACCATCTGTAAATATAAAAAAATAGAGTGAGTCTCCCAAGACACTAACTTAGATTTAAACTTAGTATTGGAGTAAGATAATTGCCTAACTTTGACATAAATAGTGCTAAACCATTCAAATGTCAAATACGTTTAATAAAAATATAGAAATCAGAATGGGGAAAATATTAAAATAAAAAGAAAATTCAAAAGTTTAAGAATATAGTGAAAACTGAGCATAGAAAGATGTAATGGAAATGAGATAAGGGGAAATTTAAATAGCATCTTGTTTTTTTATTTAATTTTTACAAAAAACAATACATTGATTGATACACAAATATATCTAAAAAAATTTAGAGAATAACCAGATAGATTACACAATTAAATCCAAGATTATTTTTATAAACTATATAAAATATTTTATAGTAAAATACTAATAGCTTCAGTTTTCTGACAATAAAAACTCATGATAAATTGAAAAGCAAGATTCAAATTCTTAACAATATGATTTTAAGATTAAAATTAGTTACTAAACATTTAATCACATATTCTTTGTTAAAGATTTACTATAACTTGTTTGTTTGAGTACTATTTTTTTTTGTAATATTTGCAGCATAAACTATTCCAAAAAATATTTTGTTAGTATACCTTCAGAGGTATATTTAAATGTAACCAGTTAAAATTAAGAGCTTGTGATCAGGTGGATATCAGTATTGAGATGAGGATATTTTAAATGGCTTAACACAAACAAGAGTAATCAGATATATATTTTACTCTTAAATTTTCAAAAAAATATTTTCAGAATAATCTGATATTGACAGAACAAATATGTGGGCCATGCTATATCCTGAGTCATAGCCTAATAATTGATTACCATTTGTAACAAATAAAAAATAAATTAAAAAAGAACAATCCTAATTTAATAATGCCCATGAATTGTAAAGTAATATGAATATCAATCAATGAATAACAATTTAACACTTAAGTTAATAAAAGAATGATAATAATCTTTGTTATAACTTCATGAATTCCAATAGCATTTAGATGGAATTGAAAACAAATAAAACATTACTTCAAACTATCCTAAAATATAAGCATTATTTGCAATAGATCAAATATAAAGCAATAAAACTAAACATGACTGTCTCATGAATAACATTATATGCCTATAATATAGATCTCTTACAATAGAAGGAAAATAATGACAACAAATTATGCAGATAAACTTTAATATTGTTTATAATTCAGCATACTGTTTACAATAATACAAACTTGTTTCAAAAGTCAAACATTATTTCTATTTCTATTTAAACAAAATGATTCATAGATTAATGAAATAATAATATTAATATGCCATACAAGATTACAATATCAATGATATCTAACAAAATATATAACTCAATAATTGATTTCTAATTACACTTAAATAAAATAAAAGTACTTCTAACTGCTATACCACTAATATATTAACATATTCTTATTACCTAAGTCAATTATAATAAGATTAAATACTTAATAATAATACAAAATCAATTAACCAACATATCTTGCCTTTTTCAGCAACTTAATATATTATAAAATCAAATCAACCTATTAAATAACCTTAAGAATTTCAATATCCAATCATAACAATATATATAAATTAAATAATAGATTTCCTATTTGATGCTTATTCCAACAATTGACAAATCACATCTAATTACTCTCTAGTTTATTAAAGTTAAATTATTAAAACTTTAGATTATAATGGTCAAAGCATATGGAAGATTGTTAGATTTATTATAGTCAAATATTAATATTAAAATTTAATATTTAAACTAAATTTACCATCCACACTAACAAACTTTAAATATAATTAAAACATATCACTCTGATTTGTAACAGAATAAAATATATTACTACTACCAACATAATTGAATAAGATTATGATTTTTATGGTTGTAAAATAACTCAATATTTAATCAACAATGATTTAAAATAAAATAGGTGAACATTTCATTGCAACTACCTTTATTCATCTTTAATAGTCATCATATTTGTACCTTTATCAATCATCAAATCAATTCATATAGAATTTCTATTTTAGTATACAGATTATTTATTCCTAACAAAATAATTACAATAAGCTTCCAATTACTTATTAAATATTTAAGAATGTCAATTCAATTAATTTGTTGCCATTTAAAATATATATCTGGTCAGATAATAAGCATTAAATTCAATACAAACAAAATGATATGCAATTATGCTTTGATACCCATTTTGTGTTTTTTGATTTTTGAATTATTTTTTATAATTGCTTTTAATGAATTATGTTATATAATTAATTAGTGAATATTGTCTCATCCAAATATGATCAACCAATAAATTTTGCATTGTAAAAATAAATGACAACCAAATAAGTTTATCTGTTTTAAATTAATTCAAAATCTATTAACAAATTGATATAAATTAAAATCAAATATATATATATGACAAATAAACATTTAAAACATATGCATATAATTCGCTTATACTTTAAGCAATAAGTTTTTCATTGACATTAACTTCATATTTAAATAGATCATTGCACCTCAATCTTCACTGATTAGATACTAAATGTGAACACACACAAAAAATGTTTAATGTTTATACTTTCTAAAAAATATAAGAGACAAGATATATCTTCTTTCTATACTTCATATAAAAATATAGCTAATCAATATATATATATATAGACAAAAATGAATCTACTTATTTGTTAATATAAATTTAAGAGATTAAAATAAAATAAATACTTACTATGATATAATCTTTTTGAATTCCTAATGTAAGTGATATATCTGAAGTTAATTTATAATCAATCAATCAATGAAAAAATGAATATTTTAAATTAAAATAATAATTACTATGTGGCAAAATATAGATTCAAACTTAAAAAAACATAACTCTTTTACATTTAGAAATATAATAGATTACTACTTATCTTAAAATTATATTAATATTTCTTTTAATAAATACTATACATTTTAAGTAAAGAAAAAAATATAGCAAAAATAATGATACATATAAGCAAATGACCCTGAGTAATAGTCTTTAAATATGGCATTTCAAAAATAATACCATAATTCTAGTGTTTATTTTTTTAAAATTGTGATCTAATATTTTGTTATTCCAGAGAAAGTAAAAATATTATGAAAATCTATAAGATTTGGGCACATTTTGTTAATTCCAATATTTTCCAAATATCCAAGTTATCTTTTCATTCAACAGATATTTATTCTATATAAGGTTATAGGTATGCAAACACAAATTTATATACACAATGATGCATTGTAGATATTCTTTCATTTAGTAAGTAATCAATTCATAAAACATTACAAGTAAACAGGTGTTAGTTTCATCCATTATGATACTATAAAAATTGAATCAATGTTTAACCCATGTATAAATAATACATCAAGCATATAAAATTATATTAGTAAGTAAATATAATCTTTGTGTTCATTTTTTGTGATTAACATTTAAATCTCATCATTGAAAAGTAGGTAATATCAATTTTTTAAAGCAAAGAAATTAATTTTCATATTTCTATAAAATTTCATCTCTCACAAATGAAATGACCCTGTCCAGTCAATGGATGAACATTATTGCTTTCAGTCCATCATTCTATCCATTTCACAATCATTTACTTAAAAAAAAAATCGTAAGAACTTAGATTTGCTTCTATTGAAGCCAAAGTAAAGAGAGCTAGTTTGTACTCTTCAGTTCTATTTATAACTTTTTCCCTTGATGTCAGAGTAACTATATCAATAAATTTTCTCCGCTCTTTAGTCAATACTAGTCAGTGTTTCATAAAAAAATTATTACACAATATTCACAATTATTACATATAACAAACATTTACATTTTTAATACAAATACTATTCTTTCATTCTAACACAAATTAAACAATCTATAATACCTTCCCACTATACGACATCGGAAATATATTTTTCATACATATTTTTCCAGTATAATATTATATAAATAAAATAAAAAATATATTTTAGATATTGAACATGTAGTTGTTTGTAATTTATTATCATGAATGAAGTAACAAAAATACACATAATAACAAAAGAACAATAATTTTATTCAAATCCTATGCTTTATTATTCACATATACATTTTAAAATGAATAAAGTCAATTCACAATCTTAGATGATACAATTAATAATAAACAATACTATTATATTAAAATTATTATTGTCATAGCAACACAGTTCAATGCTTTATAGGTTAAGATGACCACCCTCAAAATCACATGAGAAAGAGAAAAAAAATTATGACTGACATTTTACCACATATTGAAACTCATCTCAAACTTCAGTAGGTAGAATACACACACACATACATTATTTTATCTTAATAGGAAATAATCTTATATAAAATTTGATTGTATAACTTGTCAAATAATAGAACAAGTAATAAAAATGTTACTTTGGGATATTATTTAAAAACAACCTTCTTCATTTGATAAACCTTGCATGTTTTTAAAGAAAAAGAGAGAATATGATGTTTGTTTCAATTTCTGTTTTTATATCAATCATTGTAGAATAAAAATCTTCAATATAAGATACAGATTGAATGTCTGGATTTCATTTTATCTCTAGCATTAAACATATTACTGTAATAAAGATGCCTTACTAATTCTTTTGCCATCATTCCAAGAATAATCCCATTAATGTTTAGAGATGCAAAAAAAATAATTTAAAATCAATTTTAATAAAAAAAACACAAATTATAAAGAAAAAAAATACATTTTCATGTCAAGCTAAAAGTAAAATAATTTAGACACATCTAGGAAAAAGTATCTGCAACATTTTTGTTTGTTTTTATATTTGTGTAATATTTTTAAAATTAATTTACATAAATTTTTCATAAATACACATAAGGCTTTAACCTTAATACTATGCATCTTTTGAGTGCCTAATTTTGCCACGAGAGTGACTTCTACAAATCTTAACATAAGATTATGACTTTATAAAGATAAGAGCAGCCATCCAGTGCCAATATATTTATCTTCCCTATCACCTAATAAAAATAATCTGCCCATTTTTTTGATGATTAAAAAACAATAAAAGAGCTACACATTTTTTATTGTTATTAAAAAAAAGATATTACTAAATAAACATTTATTTGAAAAATAAAATAATACATTTCTGTACAATATTATCATATATTTTCCTGAAAGTTTATGATGATGGTACTTCACATGTGATAATATGACGGACTATTTCATCAACTATCATTAAAGGTGGACTGTCTAGAAAATTTTAAGCTTTATTTAAACTTTTCCGAATATGACCAAAAAAAAAAATGTAAATAAAGTTAAAAATTTTCTAGACATTCGACATCATGATAGATGATGGAAACAATCCAATATATTATCACATTATATGTGTTTTATTACACAGTTAAATTCTTAAATTTATTTTTTGTATTTTATAGACTTAGAAACCCCTAAATCATGATGTTTTGAGTCATTGCTTAATTTTCCTAGCATAAGGGCTAGTCTTTCTAAAGGAATAAAAAAAAACAATTTTCTTAACATAAGGAAATGGCTTTTAAAAATTGTTAATGTATAATATCTGAGTTTTATCAAATCTTTCTATATTCAAATTGGTAGCTCATACATTATATTAATACTTTTACTCTAATGATCACAGAATATTATTAACAATATTTTGATTTTTTTTAATAAAAATATCAATATTTTTGGATTATCTGAATATCATTACATTCAATTTCTATCTAAAAAAATTTAAACAATAGTTATTTAATTTGGACTTCATTCTCCTAAGAATTTTATTGTATTAAAAAGGTAAATAAAGAAATGACTAATATAGATGCTGAAGTTTTAAATCAAAACTTTATCTCATCAACTAAATATAATTCCATGGGAATGCATTCGGTATAGTAAACATTGATGTAGTATTAAATAAATTTATAGAGATTGATTTAGAGAATATAAAACAACATCAATTAGGAGGACCTATATATATATATATATATGTGTGTGTCATTTTATTTTTGCAATGTCGGTTAGCAAATAATCTGAATTTCATTAAAGCACTAAAATTAAGCAAAGTATAAATTGATTAATGGTATTTTAATATTAAATGTTTCTACATGAAAATGTGGCATATGATAATTTCCAGTAAGTTAAGAATAGGATTGGCTATATCTAACCACAAAGATTTTAGCCATCAAAATAATAGATATGTTGAAAAATTATTTTATTGCCTCAAATTTTTTCAGCAATCTAAGATTCACTAAAAGCATGGAAATATATTTAAAAATAACATTTTTATACTGTTTATTAACAATATATTCATGCTCTTATTCTTTAAAAACCTAATAAATTATTGGCATCAAATTTTCTGTCAATTGTCAGTACTATATGAATAAAAATATTTGCCAGTTATAATTAATCAAAATATTAGGAAAGCCTAAATTTTTTAACAAATTGTAAAAATATCACTCTTGTAAACAAAGTTAAAAATATAAATACAACAACCAAAGATTACACACACGGACTTCTACTATTTGCAATTCATAATCATATCTTTATGAAAGAGTAATGCAAGAGTTAATCATAATGAGTCAATTATTAATAATGGTTAAAAAAGTTAGAAGAAAGAATCCAGAACTTTATCAATGCACCTACATTTCAAATGCATGACGTTCAGGTTAATTTTATCCTGAAATTGTTGATGCAAAATAAAATAAAAGTAATCCATTCAATATTATAAAAAGTAGGCATAGGAGAGTAAAATTAAAATTAACATTTTGCTAATTATATTAATACTGATAATGGACATATTGCTAGAAGAGATGATAATAGATGGACAATTGAAATCTTAAACTGGATTCCAAGAGATTGTAAAAAACCCAGAAAGAGACCACATGTGAGATGGATGAATGAAATAAGAAAATGTGCAGGGATGATGTGAAGAAGAGAAGCTAAAGATCGGAGAAGATGATTTGAACTTGGAGAGACTTTCATCCTGTAATGGATTGATAATGGTTGATGATGATGAATGTACAAATTTATATGTATAAATGTAAACTATGTTTATACAACAAAAGCACAAAAAAGAGATGGTTGCTTTATTCTTGATGGTCTGTTTATTTATTTTCAGCTAGAGGGAGATACTCAATTTCAGTTGCTTACACATACATATATAATGTTTTGAGAATAACTCATTGCAATGAGTTAATCTGAAAATATATATAAATATTTAGCACTGTAAATTATTCTTTATTATATATAGATAATTATGAATTAAAAATTTATGAAAACATCAGATAATTTGAATCTTGGATGATATCCTTTTATTTTTATAAATCATTAAATAATAATAATTTAGAACATTTAACACTGAATGTTCTAATTGGTTAATGGAACACTATCCTCATAAGTTCAAATGTTAGAAAATTAAGAAGATTTATGTATGTATTTCTATAAATAATTTTTAGCTATGATGCAATGAAATAAAATAGTATTAAATATGGGTATTTAAGCTAAAAGCAATTCATCCACACAATGATATTTTTCTGAAATATTTTAAGTCAGAAATGAATGCTTTTAGCTTATTATTGCAGTTTAAATAAGGATTATTGATCAGACAAGAATACTTCACATGTTTAAAAATTTGGACGCATAACAACTTTCCAAATATTTTTACAATCTCTCCCTTAAGAAGCTGTAGATTTTAAATAGAAAGTTTTCACAGTTTTATAGATTTAAATGCTAAAAATTAAAACTATGCCATCAAGAAATGGTCTTTGAAATATTTTAAGCCAAAAGGAAATGATTTTACCTCTTTATCCAGATTTATATAAAGATTGTAGATATATGTGAAAAATTAAAAGTCAATTTTTCAAATATTTTCAATTGTAGATTTTAAATAAAAGATTTTCATTTTATGAATTTAAATGTTAAGCATTTCATTATATTTGTCTGTGTGCTTTATAAGTAATTTTCACTTACAATGTAAAGAAGCAAAATATCAATCACAAACAGATATCGAAAGCTGAAATGGTGACATTTACTAGAGGGCATAATTTTAGTTGCTTAATGTCTGTTTGTAATAGGTATACTTCATTACATCATAACTGAAAATTATTCGTAAAAATACAAAAAGAAACGTAATTAAATTTCTAATACTTAAATCTATAAACCTGAGAATCTTCTATTTAATATATATATATATTAAATAAAAATATAATAAAATTCACACTGGCATTAATTATATATAATATAATCTAATAAATATTATAAGGTTGACTTCAGTTGTTATATAAATTAAAATATTTTATTTTTATACAGCGCGATGTTTATAAACTGTAATATTTAAACAGCATTAAGCTGTTGCACAGCGCTTTGTTTGAAGTGTTAGTTAGTAGTCATTCATTTATAGTTAATCTTCAAAGCGCACGTGCAATAGCTTAATGCTGTTTAAATTAAAATAGTTAAATAGTAGTAAAATGTAAAAGTATTTTTCACAAGAGTGAGTGGACAATTAATAAATAATACAGCGATAAAGACGCTCCACATCTCAAGTCTGGTTTAGCAAACTTTTGAAGTTTATGGCCTATTATTTATTTATGGTACATATACTCTTGTGAAATATAATTGTATATATGTTGAATTTTCAAACACAATAAAAAATAAATTACCTTTATAATTAAATTTATTTTGATTCTCTTAAAAATATTATTTTTATATATATAAAAAACAAAACATATTTTAAGCATCTAAATTTTAGTCATAGATATTTTTCAGGATTTAATCAATGAATTATAAATACCTAAAATATTTCATGATGAAATTGATTGTCATTTGTAATTAACAAGATGGAATATTGTCATTTTAATCTAATCTAGTTAAAATGCGTATAGATAAAATGTAAAAGAGTTTATAAATAATTCATTATACAAAAAAGTTCTCTTCAATACCCTTCCCCTCTTTTGAAATAATAATTATGAAGAGGTCATTACTCACCAAGATTATCACTTGTGGGGTAGTGGAGATTTGAAGAGCTTTCCATTTCGTATCTTAGCTAAAATTATCTAGATACCTATTTACTGATCAATATTAGATGGTAAACTGAGTTGGGTTCTATGATTAGAAAAATATATATCTGATTTTAATTGAAATCTCAGGTCGCAGACTGAATAAGTGATACTTCTATTACTATACCACAAGTTCTTAAAACATATAAATATAACAATTAATTAAAATTGATTTTGTTTATCTTGGAAAAGACGTTTGCATAGTAAATTAAATATTATGGCGAATGTTTAAAGATAAAAGTAAAAAATTGAAAAGAGAAAATAAACATCAAAAATTGAAAAGAGAAACCTTTATTATAAAATCTGTATTTTCATCAAAAGATACTTTTGGATATAAAGACAATTGTAAGAGAAAAATACTGGACTGTTTAGTTTAATTTTTACAAAAATTAAATGAATATAATTTTAATAACCACCATTAGCTTTTAAAGGCAATGCCTTATTGTTGCAACCACATCGTTCTATCTTCAACAGTTTATTTCATATCTGCATATGAAAACCATTCAATTCCACTGATCACATTTTAAAGATAGGAAATTCTTGGAATTCCTCTCAACCTTCTTTCTAAAATTTTATCTTCTAAAATATTTTGTAAAAACCTATCATGTTTTAAAATATGACCCAAAATCTTAATCTTTCTTATTTTTATTGTAGTCACTTTCCACTCCAAGTTTTCTTAATATTCGATCATTAGTCTTCTTTTCCATCCAATTTATCCTAGTCAATCTTCTCCAAAGCCACATTTCCATTCCTTCCAATCTCTTTCTTTCTTGCTTTACCAAAGACCACGTTTTGCAGCCATGTATTAGTATACTCCAAATAAAAGATTTAATTTTATTTTTGTATCAATATTTGTATTTAATAGTAAAGTTTTTATTTATTTTGAAAAGCATGTTTGGTAATATTATTTTCATTTGTAATCTCAACAAGGCAACAATTGTCATCACGAAGCATACTTTCCTAACAAACTTTCTTAACTTCAATTCACATAAGTCTTCCCATCTCTTATATCATCCAACAATGTCAAACTTTTCCATCCTTTCTTCTTACTTCCACTCACCATTTCATCTAAAACATCTTTCATTAAATTATACTTTTTTCTTAATACATGTATAACTCAGTTTCTCTTTTTATTTCTAATTTCCTCGATTAATCTTCCTTTTTCATTTACTCTTTTAAAAACCTCTTCATTTGTTATTTTATTCATCCAAATGATTTATTTTCCATTCTTTTCCATGACCACAACACAAAGGCTTCCAATCTATTTCTAATTTTATTACTCATTGTCCACATTTCACAAACATATAATAGTACCCTCTACACATATAATAATGATTATTAATCTAATAAAAATGTTTAATCAATAAAGTTAAATGAACATCATTTATCTTACATTTAACACTTATAATCGCTATAATTTTAATACTTGTATATATTTTTGAACCAGTATAATAATAAAGTCAAATATAGAAATATATAATTAATATACAAGCAATTTTGTACCACCAGACATATCAATTATATTTTACACTTATTTTAACATTGAGTAGTTTTTCTTTCTCCTCATTTTAAAATGAATTAGCAGTAAATAGATGAATTGACTTTTGTTTTCAACATTGCAATCCATTATCAATAATATGATAGTTTTCATAATCCTATCAAACAATGAAACACACATGCAACACTATAATCAACATGTGAATGAATATTAAAAGTAATATCATTTTCTTTTTAAAATAAATTCAACAATATTACTAAGATAGATTTAGGAGTTCTTTTATTTTTAAAAAAAAATGAAAAGTCAATTATTAAAGGAAGGAAGTGTGCAAATAGCATTACTTTTCATAAGAAACTTTCAAGACATTGGGGTTAATAAACTGAAAACAAGCTAAAAATTATTTTATTTAAGCATCAATACATCAGACAGTACATTACCTTCTGTGACATAACTTACTAGAGTTTAATTATATTCAAGATGGTGAATATGTTCTTTAACATAAATCTTATTTTATATTTTGAATATATCAATATTAATGTTGTAAACAAAATATTATTTATAACTTTATTCTTATGTATTGCATAGATAAATAATATAATAAAAACACACAATTATTTCTCTATAAAGCTGCTTTAATATTTCAACCAGCAGACTGGTTTTCATCAGAAAGCACAGCATAGCCATTTTGCTGTGCTTTCTGATGAAAACCAGTCTGCTGGTTGAAATATTAAAGCAGCTTTATATAGAAATAATTATCTGATTTTATTATATTTTTGTCTTTCTTGTAGTTAGTTCATATATTTATTATTTTCATAGATAAATAATAGTGATATTTGAAATTTCAGATATAATTTTTCTTTACTTTTATGTATTTTAGATATTTTATTTAAATTAAAAAATCTATAATGTATGGATGGACAAAGTCTTTTCATTCATTTTCTATCTGCCAATTTCATAGACTCTTATTAAAAGAAAAGTTTTATATTAATATATTAATAATGATTGAAATATTTAATATTAGTGTTTTATTTAAGATAATTATCTAGACAGTACAAAATTCCATTTATAATAAGCATTACAGAGTAAGAAAAAATACTGGAGATATAATTTTGTTTTATTTTTTAATGAATTATGACATAATAAAAAATAAATTCATTTTAATTAAATTAAGATGTTCAAGACTATCAACGTATAATTAATACAAATGTTATTATAATTAATTATCAAATTTTACTTATATTATTAAATATTTAGAGTGAAAGTAACAATATGATAATCATATAACAAGCACCTATAACATTTTACATCATTCCTGTTCATTATGTTACATTTTATAAACAAGGAAGATTAATTATATGTGACAATATATACATATATAATTTTTTGCATTATAAATGATTTTATTTTTTATTAGTTTATGCATAAATGCATTACTTTCAATTTCATTTATTGTGGTACATGGCCATGTTTAGTTGTATGATTTAACGATGGCAGAATGATGAGCTTGAAGATATACTGGATTAAGACTATACCTTCATTTTGGTTGCTTTAAGGACTTAAGCATAATTCCTAGAATTTACTATATATTAATCTCATCTAATCTAATAGTTATAATTAATTTTATATATTATTAGTATTTAACTTTTTTTAATTACATGTACCATTTTTAAAATTTGAAAATAAGAACATAAAGAATGATGTAAATTTATAAAATGTGAAGTATTATTTGAATATAAATACAAGTCTGTTGTTCAAAGATCACGAAAACAAATAAGTGTCACTGAAGTTAATTTTAAAAGTGACATACTTTTTTTTTGTAATAAGAAATATAATTAGTTAGTTTTTCAAATTAAATCTTATAATAATGCAAACCTATGTTAGATTACATAATATTACATCATCAAATGGATCACATTATTATAAGTATATTTTCATATTGTTATTTAGTACAAATTTACAATATAGAATTAATATTTTTTAAAATTTCATCTAAGATTTATAACTAGTTATTAAGCTCAAACAATCATAATGAAAGTTTGTTATGCAAAAATTATAAAGGATCTTATGAGGCCTCCATGCACAGAATGGGAAAACTTTAGTGTTTTATTGCATCAAAATCTAACAAATTTCTTTGATAAAAATCTTAAACTACAGAGTTATATTTCTTATTTCATCTTTTATATGTTTATTTTTTAAAATATATTTAGGGCTTAGGCAAAATAATGAAATTTTCCACGATGTATTTATTAATATGCTGCAGGCACATTATTCATAATAATAACTGTTTGAATTCTATAGAATATAAACTTATGTATAAAAATTGATAAACAAATAATAAATTATTATTGAAATTCTCCAAGAGATGTCAGTGTAAAATAATATACACACGTAAATGGAAAAATATGGGTGATTTAGTCTGCAAATTGTGTAAGGAAGGCATAGAAAATATTAGATATTTGTTAATTGAATGTAAATGTTTGAAAGCAGAAAGGGTACAAATAATGAAGTTATGGAAGAATAAAGATGAACAAAGTAATTATGCAGAAAGTGGGTTATTGGTTTTTATGCTGGGTTTGGGAAAAGATAAGGGGGATTTAGATATAAAGGCCATAGAGTTGACAAAGATTATGTTGTGGAAATGGGATGGAGCAGATTATGAGAAAACTTAGGGAGGGGAATGGAAAGGGAAAGTAAAGTGGCTAACAGGTTTCTCTAGGCATAGTTATTGAAAGATTCCTGACTCCATTTAAGGAGAAGTCACAGTGTATCACATCACATCTTAATACTGTTCAAAGAAGCTTAACAATATTTAAATAAAATGATGAAAGCTGCATAAGATATTAATCCTACTCTTATATTACTAAACTGATATTGCACTTACAATAAGAATAAGGTACAATATTTACTAATCAAATGAGTGGGGCATCTTAAAATATTTTCAAGTCTACTACAGTGTCAGAACTATGAATAAAACAGATGATCAAAGCACGATAGCCCATTTATACATTCAAAATAATGAAAAGACAATCTGATTGTAGACTTTTTTGAAAACTATTATTAATTTACCAGTTGGGAAAAGTGTAAATAATAACTTTAGAACATTTTTATGCTTGTAAAACATTTTCTACATTATGAAAAATAATGAAATTGTATGGTAGTTCTACCACAAATATTTTGTTTAAGATGCATATGATAGATTGTTTTGATAGACAATGGAGTAGTTAAAAATAGTGTTGATTATAATACTTTATTAATACTGTCAGATTCTTATAGTAAAAATTGATACACTGATCATAGTTTTAATAACTTTTGGTTCTTCATATTTAGTTAAAATTTATCACCAGATTTTAAACTGCCAATTTTTGAACATTAAATAATTCAGTACTTTAGAGCTGCAATGGAGTGCCAGAAATACAGGGGAAGATGAAGATTAAAAATTTCAGGATTGATTGTTAGTTGAGCAACATAAAAAACACTTGATTTAGCCTAATGAAAGGAACTGTTAATGGTGAATCTATCATTTGAATTGCTTAAACATCACATTATCTCTGAATAACTAATTATAATATTTTTCTGTATAGTTTGGTTAAAATAATGGTTTTAAAAGCTGAAGCTTACTGACATGAAGTCCAAAAGTCACTTTAATTAATTTTGATTATTACATTTGATTTACAAATATCAAACTTACTCCACTCACAACTTTGACACAAACTACTCTAGATAAATACATTAATGATTACCAGCAATCATTTACTAAACTACAAATTAACTTTGTTTTTATCTTTTAAAAAATATTACATTAGTATATTTTCTATTTCTTTATTATGCAATTTAGTATATAATGTTATTATGAAAAATGTTTTTTTCAATATATATATACATAATAGTAAAAAATGAAATAATAATAGAAATAGTTAAGTTATTAGTAAAGAGAGATAAAAGTTCTGAAGAAGATTGCTGGGGCAATCGAAACTGTAAACTGTAAAAGAGGGTGGTAAACAAAGCATCATGTAACAGCAGTAAAGTGCATGGATGATTTAGTATTATATGGTAAACATTAATGTAATGATGAATAGGGAATGGATTGACATATAATTAATAAAAGTTATAATACTGGTAATATTAATCACTTAATTGACACTTCTTGCATAGGAGATTGTCCAGCATCAATTATGTTGATGACTTTTTTTTTTTAAAGGCAACATCTAGGAATGTGGTTTAATATGAAGATTCATCCCTTGACATGCTGTGGTAATATTTTAAAAATATGTAAACGAATGATTTTTTTTTTTTTTTTAGTTTTTAACACTGTATCACAATACATTTAAAATATTGCCAAGTCAATTATTGCTCTAATTTTTGAGGTTTACAGTTGTAATTTATATCATTATAAATAGATAAATGCAGGGAATATATTTTTGTTATTCATACACCCATATATATCTAAATATGCATATAAATTTATATAAATACAGATTGTGGAAAATGTTACAAAAAGAAAAGTGTGAAAAAGTAAAAAAAAAAAAATTAAAATGAATCCAAGATTGATGAGTAGACAGTTCAAAGTAGAAGTGTTTTGTAGAAGGTTACATAAAATATTAGACATTTTCTCAAAAATTTAATATATTATAAATAAAATTATAAAACTAAAGAAAAAAAAAGAAGAAGAAAAATAACATTTTTGAATAACGTAATTTATCAGTAGGAGCAATTTTATGTTAAACCTCATTCTCAATTGCAGTTTAAAATATGATGAAATTCAGATATTGCAAATAAGGAAGCATTATAATATTATTGATAAATCTTCTATATTCTTTAACCAATGTCATATTTTCAGTATTATAACATTTAATAATTACATATCAGTCTGTTCAAATTCTAGTAAGAAGATATCCTGAGGTCTAATAATTTTTTATTAAATTATTTTATTTAATTAGATTTTTTTTATTACTATTATCTTAATTAAACATTACTATAAAAGTAAGACAAAATCCATTTAGAGACAATATTATAATAAGGAAATCATTTTATCACTAAAAGATGACACAATTTAATAAACTACTTTTAAAAAATATAAATTCCAAATTTAAATTGCAGATAAAAAATTGTTCCAAAACAAATAAATAAATAGAATTGTAGCTTATATAAACAGGTAGAAAAATAAACTCTAACAATTCATTATAAAGAAACAGAGAAGGTTAGTGTTTCCAATAAGTTGTGCCAATTTCTGGATAAACGCATTTGAATTAGTTTCATATTTTTGTTATCTTTTAAATAATAATGGCTAGATATTCATTTATTGATCAACAATGAATAATTAGCTATTTTATTATGAGTTATTTACCTAAAAGAAAACTATATATAATTAGAATCTCAATAAGTTTGAAAGTTAACTTTACCAGAATTTAAATAATAGGCAGATGTGCTACCATTGTATTATGAAGTCATTTAAAAATATACACATACATGTTTGTATATATATATACATATATTTCATGGAACAGACAAGTCCACTTATGTTACTAAGATAATTTATAAGCATGATTTGCAAATAATCATTTAAATAAATCTTTAAATAATGTCAATTCTTTGACAAATTAATACCAATCTATTTTGCCAGATAAAACATCAGGTTTATTTAAATGATTTCTTAGGGATTTTGCTTGTAAATTATCATAGTAATAAATTCAGATTTGTTTGTTCTATAGAATAAATGTATATTCTTAGCATTGCACATTTGAAAAACCATAAAATTATTTACATATTCATTAAAATAAATAGCTTACTTAAGTATAATTTTTTTTTTTTTAGATATTAAAAGTTTTTTTAATAGAATACTTAAATTTTAATAAATATTTTTATTGGATTTTATAATCCTATCTGTTTTTTTAAGTGTTATATATTTTCTCTCTTTTTTAAATATTTACTGTAATCCTTTGATGTATTTTTCACAAAAGTTAATTCTAACAATGTTTGAGATTAAATTTAAAAATTTTAAATTAAGGACTCCTTAAAATAAAACAATATATTTTACCTCCATAAAAAACTTCATTGAATCATTATTAATAATAACTGAAGAAAAAAAAATAATGTAAGAAATATCATCTCCCCCTCTCCCCTTTTACAGTAAAAAAAGTAGTGTAAATTTAGAAAACTGTTGAATGAAATTAAGAATATTTAGTCTTGTGGAATTTTTTTTAAAGTCAAAACTATGTCAACTATATGTCAGAATTTCAAGTAATTTTCTTAAAAAACAATACACCCTTTTTTCATATGTCAAATGCGTTGACCAGAAAGTGAACCCAGGCCAGCTGCTTAGAAGGCAGCTATGCTAATTGCTAGGCCACCAATGCTTGACAACAACAATACACCTTTTTCGAAAAGTATACCACAAATTTCTTAATACAGGTTGCAAAATTGCATATTATGTAAATATATAATTGGATTTATAAATTTTCCAAGAACCATATATAAATAACATGAAAAGTCACATCATATTAATATTTGATTATTAAAAAAAGAATGAAATCCAATACCTTAATGGAAATCTGCACATTATTTCAATATAGTGATTCATCTCTCCAAATATATTACATATTTCACATTGTAAAATTTCTAGTACAACATATCAACAATAAATTTTAGTTTTTTACAAAATTTTAAGAAATGAATATTTAGAAATCTTTTCTTGATGATATTAATTTTGGCTAATTTTAATTTGGTATTATTTACATCCACGATGAGTAAAATTTTCATCTCTATTTATCTTGGTCTAATAAAACCCTTCCATTTGGAGACCAGATCATGTTATTTTAGCGAATTCTTCTTTAATACTCCTGTGTTAACTACTAGTGTTTATCCTGTTTTTGTATCATTCTTAAAATTCTCAGCTATAGTTATTCAGTTTTTATGCAGTTAAATAGCTTCTTTCCATTTGGGCAAAAATATTTTGTATATACATCTTTAAAACATGGTCTGAAAATTTTTATATTAGCTGATAATTGGGATACAATTAACTTTCTATAGGATCTGAAATTTAAATGATTACATATGCATATACACACATATATAAAAGTATTAAATATTACTTTGTTAACACACATATACATACATATAACCAATTTTGTAATCATAATAAAAATAATAAATTTAACAGTAATTAACTATTATAAACAGTCTTTAAATCTGCAGAAATACTTTTGGTTAATTTCTTAAACCTGCCTCAACTGCCAAATAAATAAAAAAAACAACAAAACAAAGCGGAAGCAAATGTCATCAATTCAAATCCCATGAATTCCATATTTTAATGTTATCAGCTTGTCTATTTATTAAATGCATTTTATTCCTATTTATGAAAATTGCCTTCTTAATTTTTCTTTTATTATGGTTTCTCTCTTCATGAAGAATTTTCATATTTTCAAAATCAAAGTAAAATTTATATTAACATGTTTTTTTATGATCAAAGAAAATTAAAGCAGTCATTAAATCACCATTATTCTTACTTTTTACATGATTATATAACAATTCATGCTCCTTTAATCTCTTCTCAATACTGCATCTCGATTCACCTATATATGATAACATACAATCACAAAAAATTTGATATATGATATTACTTTTCTGTTTGATAGGTATGAAAGTGTGAAAATTATTCATGAAGAGAGAAACTACAATAAAAGAAAAATTAAGGAGGCAATTTTTATAAATAAGAATAAAACACACTTAATAAATAGACAAGCTGCTGACATTAAAATATGGATTTGTGGGATTTGAATTGATGATGTTTGATTCCGCTTTTTTTTTTTTAATTTAATGGCAGTTGAGACAGGTTTAAGAAATTAACTGACAGTACTTCTGCAGATTTAAAGACTGTTTATAATAGTTTATTAGCATTAAATTTATAATTTTTATTATGATTACTATTTTGTTTTAATTAATGGACATTTTATTTATATTATATGACTAATTTTATATACGTAGTAATAATGAAGGACTATTCTAATTATTTTACACACAATTATATATATATGTTATTCAGTTCATTTGTTGTACCAATAATTTAATCTTAATTAATAAATTTAATAGTCAAATTTACTAATACAGTAACCTTTGAATGCTTTTAGCTTCTTCCATTTTTAGAATTGCATGATAAATACTATGATCCATAAATGGTAATATCACATACACAAATTAGCCATTACTCATTACACTTTAGGTAATACTTTATATAGGATATTAAATTTATATCTAAATAAAAATGTTGAATCATGCTCATATTCCCCTTATAGTAAAAATAAAACTTAAAAATTAAATAAATAATTAAATAGTTTATATCTTGGAAATTCATGTAAAAATTCACATGAAATTGAATCACTTGGAAACCGAATTATGAACAATGAAGATTGAACTCCAGTCCCTGCCACTAGATTATTGCTCTAACCAATGTTGGGCAAATTTAATAATATTAAGTAAATTGAGACTTTTGTTCAGGCTATTAATACATTTATAATGTGTTTCTTAATAAAATGTTTTAGTACACTATGATTTTTTTAAACAATTAATTTCATTTTTTAAAAAATGTTAAAATTAGCTTCATCTTTTTTTGAATTATTACATTAACTATATCAACTTTATTCACTATCAAACTCAGAATCTTATCTAATAAGTTCCAATCTCTTTGTTAAAGTTAGAATATATTATTCTTTTGTGATATTAATTCATATAGTGCATTTATTATTTCTACATGATGCATTCTTTTTTTATAATCCTGTATACCTGACTGTAAGTGCTTATAGGGTCTAGTGGAGCAAGATCCATAGATTGAGCCCAGCCCTATTATTTCCAGTACATAAATTCATTATGAACTTGATCAATAAACCATTTGATTATTTTGTAATAATATATATTGGACTATTTCCATTTCGCAAGAATTTTTTCACTTATTAAAAAAAATCATAATTTAAATTACATGAAAAATTAATGAATGACAAAATAAATCTATACATCATATGAAAGGTCATGCTGCTTCAAAAAATCTAGCAATTACATAATCAAAAATCTTAGTTTTAAACATGTAACAGATGCTTCAATTTCTGTTCAGTAAATGTGATTAAATATTTTCACCGTACTATCTAATATCACTTTATTAATTATAATGATGGCAAATAAGTATGTCATTCCAAAATTTTTCTACACACTCTAAAAGAAGCAGTAACATTATTTTGAAAAATAAAAAACAATGTTTGAAAAACACCAGTTATCATAGCCACCATTGTCTATATCAAGAGAATACAATTAAATCTTTCAAATCAGATAAATCTATAAATTCTGATGACAAAAGTAATGCCACAGAATGGATACTACTGATTATAACAATAAAATCAGGAATTTCTCACCGCAGAATATTGTAAACAATTCTATATCAGGTAAAAAACAATACTACAAGTATTACTCAAAAAGCATCACAGGTATTTCAGTTATTCAATAAAAAGTAAATTAACAATATATTTTAGCACAATTATTTATTTCTGTAGACTCTAACAACATGACAGTTCTTTATCAGGATTTCTAAGCACTTTATGAAATTAATCAAGACCATGGAAACAGAATGAGCTGACATATTGTAATCTTAGATATGAAATTTTATTCACAAATATACTCAATAATAAAACATAATCTATGATAAGAAAAAGTTTAAATATGAATAATAGGTTGCAAACCAGGACCACCATTTCTATTGTTAGTACTATGAAACCCTTAATATTCTGCATAACAAAAAAATATTTTTTCATATACCACAAAATTTTTTCAATAAAATCAAGAAATGGTTATAGGTTCAATATTGTTATCTTTAGTTGGCAACATTAACATAAAAAAAAATTGAAACCATAGGCATATTGCAGTTTCCACTAAAATTCTGGCTTTACTGTGTTAGTGGTATATTTGTTACTTGGCCACATTTTGAAGCACTAATACAAAAATTCAGGACACACATTAATAACATATCATCTTCACTTAAATTCACAATAAAATCAAAACAATACCAAAAATTGTATTTCTTATATGTTTTGGTGACAAAACTCCCTTATACATGAAAATTATGATTTACAAAAAAAATCGGCACATAGAAAAATACTTAGCACATACAACCAATCAGGACAAAACATGAAAAATAAAGTCATGATGTCATTAAACAAAAAAGTAAAAGAAGTTTGTTGAGAAGCTAGTGATTGGAGAAAAAAAAACCCCTATATAGAACAAACTCTTTTGAATAATGGTTATTCATCAACTATTGTAAAAAAAAAAAACTTTTAATCAGGCCATAAAAAGAAACATCAAAAGAAAAACAAATATAGGTAGCAAAATGTACTCGTATGGTTAAAAATCTAAAAAAAAATTGCATTTTTAATGTAATATCGGAACAATTTTCCAAAGCTGTAGAACATTGTGATGAATCCTAATTTGTTTAGTGCTAAAAAGCAATAATTGCTTCTATAATATACCCTATTAAAAATGTTTATAATCATATAAAGTAATGATTAGAAAAAAAAAGAAACAGATGTGTCTAAAATAGTATGTATAAATAAACATATGACAAATGGGGAAAGAAGACAGGAAAAAGTGAAAAAGGAAAATTTAGAGAGCTCACATAATAACTGCAAGTAGTCTAATAAATCAATCTAGTGTTATAATTTATAACCTTGTTCTTAAAAAAAAAAGTAAAAATCAGAAGGACCCTTAATGAAAAGTATATAAATTTTTTTATTGATTGTTGCCTTTGATAAAATAGCCTAGTTGATATGAGCATCATCTTAAATCCAGTATTCATGTGTCTGAATATCACTAATTCAATTTCAGTGTTAAATGTCACTGGTCAGATCATTAATACATGAAGAAAAAAGGATTCAAACAGGCAAAACCCCCCATACAGTAGTGCTCTCAGATCCAAAGCTTCTCACCGATGAAGGCCACAAGCCAGAAACTAGTTTGGGGATATGCGATGAATAGGCACTAGATAGGGACTTTATGCACAAGCCTTCTGGCATCCATAGAATACTCTGACTTGCACTGAGTGACACTACTATATGGAGAGTTTTGCCTGTTTGAATAAGAAAGCATAAAGAAATGGTGGTAATGTGAAGAAAAAAGGATAATAATACCACTCAAAATGTTGTGGTCTATACCAACCTATTTGTTATTACATATAGCTGAATGTATTTAGAAATATATAAAGTTTGAGTTTTTTTTTTTTTTTTAAATTAAATAGCCAACACATAGAACTAAAATACCTTTATCATAAACTTTCAGATAAATATTTATATTATTAGTGAAATTTTAAATAACTGTCACAAGTATTTACCCTCAAGTATTAGCTTATAAAATCTGGAATGTATTATTTAATAACATATTCAAAGCCAAAACTGATAAATGATTAATACGTTTATAAAATGCTGAGACAAAATTAATTATGCACTGATATATAAAATTAGTATTAACTATTTTTATTTAGTGGATTAATGATTGAAAGTTAATTGGCTTAATTGATGTCTGACACACAATCTTGGAATAAACTTTCTTTGTGTATTATATATTAAAGGCAATAAGTTTTTTTAATATTACAAATAAAAAAGCATAGTTTGAGAACCATCAAATATTTGAAATCCACTGTCTTTTAGATAGACGGATCTTCCCAAGTACATGATCTGTGTTTGATTATTCTATGATATTAAAACATGAGATCATTATATCAAAGTATATATAGATCTAATTTATTCAAATCTTCATAACTTCAATATTTTTTACTTTGTTAAATGTCTTGAGTTCTGTCATATTAATTTTTCTTAAATATCAGAAAACATATTGTAAGATCATAATTTTTGATTTTCAGTGCCTTATTGTGATAGTAAGGATTCGAACACCAACCAAATAACTTTTGGATATTTCAATATTTGTATAATTAATTTGTTTATTAATTGAGAGTTTGTAATAATTTTAGCAGTAGAAGTTACAGGACTGGGTAAAGATCTACAGCCTTGAATATAATGTCTGACACTCTAATTGACCAAATCATACAAATTTGCTCAGAAGTTTGTACAATTGCTGAGACATAACATATGGATCTTGAAATCCTGTCTAACATTCTACCATGAAACAAACAATATAAGCATAATTCTTTATAAATAAGATCCGTATGATGCAAGTTGTTCAAATTACTGAATGCAATTTTAGACATTTATTATTCACAATATTCATTATCCTATTTTATATTACATTTTATTTTCGAAAGTTATTTAATTTTCTTAAAATGATAAAAAACATTATCTGCAGTAGATTGAATAAATTATATTGTATCTTTCTTCTTTTTACTAAAAAAAAAATTGTAATTTATAACTATTACCATTTATTTAACTTAAGATATTGTTCTAATATCACCCAATTTCTTCTTCCTCTGTTTCTCAAATTTTTATTCAATATTGGTTACAGAAAATAAAAAATTCAATTGTTTATTTTTGATTGTGACTTAAAAAGTAATTTTTTTTAATAGTGAAGGCAAATAATTTTTTTAAAAAAATTAGATGCCATCTTATTTTTCAATGTGGTTTTATAATTCAGTCAGTCCCATCTAAAATAAATTAATGATCATCCACAAATAAGGTCTGTACTTGATTGTCTTTCTGGCACTGAGATATAGAATGAATTTCAGTGAAGTAAATAAAAATTTAAAGTGATATAGAAATACATATATCTCATTTCTTAAAGTGATACTTATTTCAAGCAACTACTGAATGTGTTAACCATAAAATTAAAAAAGGCGTGCTTACATATGTTCAAAATTAATGAATGCAGATTTGGGATACAGAGATAAATGTTTACGCTACAAAACACATTCAGTATTTTAATTAGTCATTCATTAGACTAGAAATTATCTAATAATGAATAATACTTCTATAGTGTAATTTTCACTACACTATTTTTGCACAAGATAGGGACTAGTTTTTATTTACTTTTAACAACTTGTAGAGGGATGTAATCATAAACATATAACCAAAATGTGAAAAAGATGTTTGATCTCCAAGATGCACACTTCTTTCTGAAGAAACACTCATCAGTTGACCCAGACCATAATATCTTACACATATGTTTATCATTGTTCAGTATATACAGATAAAAAATTATTAGTTTATTTGATAAATGCCAAATGTGCTGTCCTCACAACTTTGATGAAGTATATTAATAATTTCTATCAATCATTCATTAGACTCTAGATCTCCAATAATGAATAATATTTCTGTAGTGTAATTTTCATTATACCACTCTCATGAAGATAGAGACTGGTTTCTATATGCTTTTAACACCTTTTAGAGAGATGTAATCATAAAAATATGACCAAAGGTAGGTGAAAAAGTTATATGATGACCAAGATGCAACATTTCATGCTGAACCAGCACTTATTAGTTGACTCAGAGTAAAATATTTTACACATATCTTTATCATTGTTCAGTATATAAAGATAGACAATTATTACAATTCATTTGCTATCTATATATGCTGAACAATGATGAAAGATATATGTAAGATATTATGGTCTGGGCCAATGGATGAGTGCTAGTTCAGTGTGTAATGTGCATTTTGGGGATCATATATCTTTTTTATATGTTTTTGCTCATAAGTCTGTGATTACATTCCTCTACAAGATGTTAAAAGTAGACAAAAACCAGTCCTTACCTTATGTGAGAGTAGTGTAGTGTAATTTATACTGCAGAAACACACATTCAGAATTTCCTTATCATTCAAATAATATATTTCTGTTCTAATCTGATTTTTTTTTTTTACAGAAAACAAACAGTATATCTCGTCTTACTCTATAGACAGTATTCAACATAAAAAATTTTAGATGGCAAAGACTCACTTATAAGCTGTTAATGTGAAAATTACTATTTATAAAATACTTGAAATCTCAATGCAATTACCCTAAAGGAAGTCAGATTTCTTAATGTTAAGAAAAGATATTAAAATTATTTTCGTCTTAGACTATTTAATATTCATGTCTTTTCTGCTGAAATTTAAAAAAATGTTGACATACTTTTTGTATTAATAGTGTAGTTCCCATTTTTGCCAATTACAGTTAACTTTCTATTTATGGAAATTACATTTCTTCGTAAGCACTTTAATTTAATTATTATTAACTAATCTGAACTCATTATTTCTAATTTTTATACTACTAAAATTGTAATCGGCTTATCAAACACAACATTTTAGTTTTTATGACAAATAATAAAATTATTTTTGGCACAATAAATCTTAAAATAGAATAAGTTCTCATAAACATATAGAAATTGAGATTTATTTATATTTAATTTGCCATTATCCGATGACATAACTTTTCCAATATAGTAGCAGTATTTTTCAAAATTAACTTCATATTAGTATATTAAAAATACAATAAATAATGAAAATAGATGTAAAAACTATTTCACCATAATTGTAACTTAAACCTCAAATCAATCATCATTTTAGCATCATATGATCAGAAAGCAGAACTTTATGAACAATAGCATTCAAACATTAACAAATGAATGTTTTACAATTATATATAATTATGTGGTTTGATTGTTTCTTATAGTAATATAATACAAGCATAAATTTGACAATGAATGATTTTAATAATAAGACCAGTGTTATAATGGGTTTACTGATTTTAACTCAATAAGTAATATCCAGAAATATTGCAAATGTTTTTCTGTGATGGGAATAATTTTGTTGTGTTTGTTACATATACATATCAATTTTGACTTATTTGTTCTGTGCATGTGTGTGTATATGTTTGTAAAATAAGTAAAATCCATACCATTAAAAAAGCAATTTGTATGAGTTTAGCATACAGATAGTTCTTAATTACAAAATTGAATGAAGATTTAAGAATCACGATTATTTTCAGAACACATATTTCTATTAGTCAGTTATTGTATATATGGATAATTATATTTAGAAATTTCTTTCTTCCACAGATGTGAAAAAATCTAAAAAGATAATCTAAAACAGTGTGCCTAAGAAATAGACAAAGGTAATAGAAAAAGTTAATATTTCAATCTTTGTGACTGAAGATTTTTGCAATTCCTAAAAAATGCAGATCATCAAGTGATATTACTTTTTTATCACTTAGATGTGTCAGGTGATGTTTTTGGCCATTTTTGAAATTGGAAATGGCAGAGACTGTGTACTAAAAGAGTACTCTTTACATATATATTATTAGTATTTACATTTCAAAATTAAATTCATATATTTAAAAAAAAAATAAAACATTTTATACTTTTTTGGATAGGAAAATTTTAATATATTTGTGGTATGACCAGTAAACAAAGATTGAAATTATTGAACATAATGATATTGACTGTAAAAACTAAGTTTTGCAAACATACAAACTGATTGATACTATCAATTTATTTAGGAATAAATTTGCTCTAAAACAACATGAGAAAAATCACTGTCATAACAGGAGTATTTTATGAATTTTGTTTATTTACATGCTTAATTTCAACAGATGCTAATTTAAACATTTTCAGTATGGCAATTTTCTTTTGTCATGTTATTGAAATTTGGAAGTCTCATAAAAAGAGAGTTGCAAATATGTATAAGTCTATTAATGGGCCAATTAAAAATATTTTAAGTCTTAGTCAACTACTGCATTTTTCTAGTATGATTGAAAGAAAACATGTGTTTGTCTAAATAATTAAAAGGAATGTGTAGCTTCAAAAGAACTTAGTGGTCAAGCGTTGGTGGTCGAGAGGTCAGCATAGCTGCCTTACAAGCAGTTGTCCCGGGTTAGCGGGTTCGCTTCCCGGCTGATGCTATGACACATGATAAAAAAGAACTTAGTGATACAAAGTTTCAAATAATGACAAAAAATAATGAATTTTTTTTCAAAGAACTGTAGTTATTTGATGACTGTAGTCATTACATATCTTTTATAACTCATCCTGATTTTAATCTATGAATGCACTAAATCAATGAATGATTCTATTCTATGTGACAATGATGATATTTTAAATAGATGAAAAGAGTATTTTGATCAACAGTTAAATGTTAATTGACTATATTTAATAATATATATGTATATTTTACCAAATTATTTGAATTTCATCACAAATATCCAACTAGGCAAAGTGAAAAGCCTCTTTTAAACATGAAAGAAGCTTCAATATTCAATATAATTATTTAAAAACAAGTCTTAAAATATGGCAGTTATATTTTATCTTCAAAACTATTTGAATTTTTTTTAAAAGAAATACATCTTTAAAGTTGCAACAGCTGATTTTAATTACAATTCTACTATTCAAAATTATAAAATTCCTTAAAAAACTCATCAAATATTACAATAGCTTAGTGCTTATTTATATTAAATACCTCTAAAATTGAGATTGCTGATTTAGTTTGCTATCCCACTTATTAGCAAGATTTTTACAATTTACTTGAACAAAAAGAAAACGGTCATCATATTTTACATACTTTTTGCCAATTCTGATTAATCAAAATACTGATAACAAAACAAACACCAATAATAAATTTTTTAAAAAAACCTATAAAATACACACAATAACACGATTATTTGGAAAGCAATATAGCAGTTATCTTAGACACATGATACTTACTGCAATCGTATTAAATTAAAGCTGAACATCACATGATCACCATTTCTTATGCTTGCCCTGAGTGACTGTTTTAAATTAAAGCTGTTTGATCATATCTATGAAATATGCTAATGATGTTAGATCATGATAATTTTATGGATTTGTAACTACTTTTCCATATATAGCCAGAATTATATTTTTTACCATAATCATTTAAAATTTTTTTTATTACCCATAGTTTTTTTTTCTTTACATTATTTCAGAAAATTTCATTATATTATCCATTGATCTCATACATGGTCTTTTTCTAGGTCTTTCAAGATCTCTTGAAACATAGTTTAAACTTTTAACTATCCATCATTTACTATCACTACAAAAATATGTACAATCCAGCTTCATTTTAATCTCTTAATTCTTTTAATTATATCCATAATATTTCATATTTTCATTCATCCATATATTTGTTTTCATTTCCTCTTTGCTAATTCCAACATACATTTTTTCATATTTTGTAGTATGGGCTGAATGATTTTCTGCTAAATAACCAAAGCTAAGATTGGTAAAACACATCTAATATTATTAAATTTTTCCTTTTTTAACACGAAGGCATATTTTCTATAAATATTATTTTATTTCTATCAAAAACATTCCATCCAAATTTAATTTCATCACTAATTTCATCTATTATATTTTCAGTCGTATTAATAATCTGATCAAGTTGTTTGTAGTTGTTAATTTCTAATTCATTACCATCAATATTTATTTTCTTTTGAGAAAAGCTATTGAATATTATTTAAAATTTTAAAATTTATCTTTAGTCCTACTGTCTTGTTTTCATTTGAAAGCTCTTGTAATATTTTCAGAAGCTTTGGAGCATTACTTGAAAAAGGTAATCATATCATTCAAAAAATCTAGCTAATTTAAATACGATCTATTTATTCCATACTTTTAGCTTCTTATTTTAATCCACAAAATACTTTTTTGTAATACTACAATTATACTATGGTAAAAAGATTTGGAGTTTTAAAATCTCTTGTACACCTTTATCAAGTTCTAACTTAAATTTATTGGAGTATTTTTAAAAGTAATGGATCTCAGTTATTAATACATCTTTTGAAATCATTTTTATTTCCTTATTTTTACATTGACATCTATTTTTACTTTTCAGAATTGATGATCTCTTTCTATATTGATTCTATTAGGTATATCATAGTCTAGTGATAATATTTTTAGTTGGTTTAAATATAAACCATATAATCTAATTTGCTGTTGCATTTCAATACTTATTCTCAAAAATATATTATTATTATTATCTTGATTTTCCGAAGTTTAAATGCTTAAAGCAAATATTTTTTCATTGTCTATAAATTCAAAACGTAATGACAACTTATACTTTATTTAACTTCTCTTAACACTTGTATATAATTTGTTATGCTAATACCATCTTCAAATCCACCTCATTATTTTGGTTAGTTTGAATTCAAAATACTCTATAGACAGATTGAAATGATTTTGAAAAAAATCTTGTATATAACACTGAAAAGTCTATAATTTTTAATATCTGTTTCAATTTTCTTAATTATCACTATCATATTTTTCCAATTGTCTAGTACACCTTACCATTTAAATATTCAGAATTGGTGTCTCTCTCTTTATTTTTACTTTTTAAGATATATATTAATAAGTTAATCATTTCCTGAAGTTTTTCACTTCATAGATTTAATTGTATGTCTTATCTTTTCATTTAAAATATTTGACATTTTAAAAAACATTAATGTAGGGACTACTTTGGTTTTTAATACTATATAGTTCTTTAATAAATGTAACTATAAATAATCATAGCTTAACTATTTGACTATTAATTTATATATATAATTCATTGGAAATTGTAGTTACTTGTATTTCAATTTTGTATTGTTTTTACAGAACTCTTTCATACTACAATTTATGATATCCCTTTTTCATAATAGTGCTACATTTTTTTTTTCATTATTGAAAAACTTTCCTTCCAAGATCAAAATATTATGCCATATAGTTGTAACTTCTGTTTCATTCTATAGATTTTCAGATACTAAATTCCTTTATTTTCATATATTATCATGCAGCAGATGAAAAGTTACTAGTAAATTTTACTTTTTTCAACTCATCTCTACAGCAGTTTTTAGTAGAAAATCAGTTATATTTTTATTCATTTAATCAAGTCTGTATTATAATCAAAATCTATTAATATTGTAAAATAATTGCAAGCTTCAGCTTAAATTCATAAGGATGTTTCTGATGTTTAAGAATAGCAATGGTTAATAATGTATTTTTTAATAGCTTTTATATTTCTATTTTTGCATTAATATATATATATATAAATAACTACAACCATTAAATGTCTGTATTTTTAAATTATATAATAATAATTCAAACAAATATATTTAACACAGTATGTTGTGGGAAATTTGAATAGATTGAATGATGGGTAATGCAAGTTTTTATTTTTTGTACGTTTGTATTAACAGTTGATAAAGATTGTCAGTGAAACAATTGAAAGTACTTCTGGTAAAGAATATATTATTTAATTTTGAATACTGTGTTAAATATATTTGTTTGAATTATTAATATATATATATATATTAGCTAATATTCTCATGAATAAATGATGAATTCATAGTAATATTTCCAGAAGCTTATCTACATTTTTCTTCTCATCATCATCCAGCATAATCATTTTCAGTGGCAAAGACATTATGGGATAGAACTAACTGATTTTCTGATGATGATAGCCCTTTTTACTAAGATATGTCTGCTACAAAAAATGTTTCTTCATAATGGTCTTGATCACGGGATTATTAATAGAACTTTTTCATATAATAAAAAAGACATTGGCACTCATAAAATTAACTAATCATGATATCAATTTTAATAAAGTACATATTCTGACAAAAATTGAACAATATGACCAGGGACTTCTAAGGGAAGCTGTAGAGATTTTTAAAAATCCCAAGAGCATAAATGAGAAGTGAGAATTGAAGAAAATTAATAATATTTGGAAAAAGCTATTGGAGGATAAAATATTTTTAAAACTTATAGAATTTGAATATGAGGAGAAAATAACAAAGAAAAAAAATAACGATTTTAAATCTCAGCACACATTTTCTTATGATTTGAGAAAAAGAAGCCCTGAGTACTGAAACATCAGCTATTTGTCTATAATATTTTTACTACAAAAAAGATCCTGGAAATAATACTATGAAGTCATATATATATTACATCTCATTAGAGGATAATTTTTTATAGTATTAATCCTAATAAGTAAATTGCAGTCTTAATTTATTTTTGTCACTTAAATGTAATTCAGATGTATTGTAACTTCATTTGTATTTTAGATTTTCTTGCAAAAAAATATTAATGTACAGATTTTCTTTTTGATTACATTTTAATAAATCAATTTTCTTTTGCCTTTTTTTCGTCATATTTAAATATACCCACAGATCTTTCAAATTTCAGTTGTTTTCCAATTCTAGCATTAGGTCTTCCATGATAACTTAAAAATGTTGTTTGTTCTGACCAAAAGCATTTTGTAAGTTTAAATAAAAACTCTTTTTCAGAATAAAACCTGTTGATGTATAACCCTTTACTTCTTTTTTTCAAAATGAAAACCTGTTGATATATAAAGTTGAATTAATTGTATTTGATATCAGTTTAATAATTAATTTTGCCACCCTAGTTGATATACCATAAACAGTTATTTATTTATAATTCCACTTATGCTTCCAATATTTACTATTTTATAGTAAAGTACTATCTACATTTCAAACAATTTTTGTTCTTCAGGTTTTCTACTAATTTTATAAAGTCCAACAACATATAATATTAGATAGTTTTCCCCCACTTCTAGCAATCTTTCTTCACAAGAAAATGATTTACAGCTATAGGTAATTAAATAAAAATTGCATCATTGAATGTCCATCTACTTTCATTATCTAGGTGTCCTTAACACTCTCTGCCTTCAGTTTCCAACCACTATATTGGTTAATTACTTTACAACCTACACAACATCACAGCTATAATTCATTTTTTGTCTGTCATGAAACTTTCAAAATACTAGTCAATCAATATTTTAATATTTTTTCATTTTATTTTATCATTTAGATGAGATAAATATCCTCTTCCTGACCAATATTGGGTGAATAAGTAGTCTGGCTATTGCCCAACATGAAAAACATCAAGTTTTACCTGGAATAGGTTTGACTGCCAATTTATGAGCATGTCAGACAAATGAAATATCCAATCTGTCATGACAATCATTTGTATATATATTTAGAGATTTAAAAATCTAGCATATAACTATATATATCTATAAAAGATAACATTGTTGTATTTGATTCTTAACTGGACTCATTAACAATGTATTATTATAAAATAGCTTTTTACATAATGAATTTTAGGATTTTCAGTTACTTTATTCAGGACTGATTATTGCACAATCCTTTTATAATTATAAGAAATACATTATTTTATATAGAGACTTTACAACATCTTGATAATTATAAATTGCTATTAATGAAAATGAAATATTTTAACTATTAAAGAAATATCATAAATGACTTACTGACTAAAATTCTTAATATTATCAAAAAGTCACAAGGGCAATTGAGTTTATATCATATGTATAGTATACATATTTATAAAAATAATTTATATAAGATTGACATATTATTGTTAATCTCATTTAACGTTTTATTTATTAATAAAGGTTTGTAGTCAAAAATCGTTGCATTCTTTTTTTTTTAAAGAAAAATACAAAAACATCTCAAAAAGTTCAAATCTTGTTATAATAATTTAATTTTTATAATTTAGCTTTTTAAAAAATTTATTGACACACATTTTGGCATTCATTTTTATTTTTAAGCGGTTAATTCAAATAAATTTGGTTTGCGATACCTTATGGGAACAATGAAAAGGAGGAAGGGGTAGCACCATTTTTACGCTATTAAAATCTCCAATAATGTTTACCAGCATCATACGTTTTATCTTATCCTATGACTTCATAGTTAACCAATGGCACCCTATAAACTACAGCTATGCTTTTCTTTTGCGTAAGCAAATACCATACATTTCGAATCGTTGTCCAAAGTCTCATTTATTACGCCTACGTTTAATCTCCTTCCCAGTTTTTATCTTTTAGATGAATAAACTATCTTTTTAGACATCAAATACTAACTTTATTTTACATTTCTATTATACTTCCCCGTCAGAGGTTTCCTAGCAACTTGAAAATTGTACCTACGATATTTCATTTGTAAAGGCTTTGCTGAAAAGCAGGAGGGGAAAAAATAATTGGAGGTATATACACAAGCATCAAAAAGGGTTCTTAAATACAAATAAATATTTTTTAAAAAGAAATATAATCTTATAAGAATTTAAATAAATTTAATGGATAATTTAGTTAATCAAATGTTTATATTTGATTTTGTACATTCCATTACATATACCATGCACATGATTTATAATTATTCCAGGCAGCATGTACGTGTGTGCGCTGTACATGATTATATATATATAATCATCATGCAAGGACATAGATCTAATGTATATATTTATAGGTGTGTATATAAGAATAAATATTTATTTATTATCTATCCTTTAAAGTTTTAATATTCTTATTTAAAAATAAAATAAAAATAAGACAAAAAAAAAACATCATGCAAAATAAAATAGATTTATTATAATGAAATAAAAAATAAAAAATTGAGAAATAAATGGGAGGAAGTAAAATACCTCGACCACCTCCAAACATCTCTTAATTCTCTATCCTTGTTTATTTTGATTTTCTTTATATATTAAAATCCCGTAGCAATCCTATACAGCTCTTTTAGAATTATCAACAAATTCAAGATTTAGAAAACTAAACGTTCTAAACACTCCAGATTTTGACAATGGTATGGGAAGAACTGGGGTTTACAATTAGCAATAACGCGATATGAGAAGATAAAAAATGCAAATCTCAGGAAATGAAAATTCTTTAATGAAGCTTTTGTGTTTCTTCGTTTTTTTTTTTTTCAAATAAAGATACTGTATTTATTTTGGGCAATAAAACCGTATCTAATATTTTAATGCAAAGAGCAGATATATTTTATCTCACGCGCTACCAGCACCAAGCTAGGTTTCGTATTTATTCATAATCACATGTTTAAATGGCCACGAAGATGAACGAAAACTCCCGGTTATTACCGACAAAACTCCACATCTTTAAATGTCATCGTAGATAAATAACAATTAAATGTGTGTTTAAACGCATCTTTTAGTTTTAAACCCTAAGGAACTTAAATCCGTAAATTAAAAAAAAAAATGACACCATTACTTCATGATATATGAGTGAAGCATTTTATCGAATGATGAAATTGAAGAAATATAAAGAGGTCGTAACTGTCGATTCATCTTTTACATATATATATATGTGAATGGAAATAAAGATAAATTTGTACGAGGATCAAAAAATCAAACACTAAGAGAAATATCTTAATAATATATGTAAATAATTCAAATATATTTCGATATATATATATATTTGGTAATGCAATTACTTATTATTCATAGATTCACATATACACTCACGCACATATCCTACAGAGATAACCCTTGAATTTTCAATATCTTCTATAGTCGACTGTATGATTGCTGGAAAATTTTTTTTTTTTTTTATGTATTGTAATTTTAAGCTTTTTATTACTTAATTAATGAACTACACTTTGAAAAGACATTTTTATACAGAATCAAATAAAGCTTGTCTATTGTAAAATTTAAAGCAAATGTATATTTGGAAACGGTATTGGCGGTTTTAAAATGTCACATGACTATTACATGACACCAACTTGTTGTTTTAGCAGCATACATTTTTATTTTACAATCTCTGCACCACCTATTGTACGCTTTAGTAACTAATAGATGTCAGATGATCATGCTTATGATCCAAAGCTCCTCATTGATGAAAATCATTAGTTTGAAACTAGTCTAGGATATTAGATAAGATATCACAGAATAAGATTTTAGTAAGCATTATCATCTAACATCCATTATACAATAAACTTATATTAAATGGCGTAGAAATGTTAAAAGAAAAATATAATTCTAACTTATTAAGATGTATTAAAAGTAAACTGACCCAAAAGTAGAATATAAACAAAACTCACATTATTAAATGGTTTCATTGTTCTGGATTTAATAACAAGTTCAAGAACCCAAGTGCCAGAGTTATACCATGATACATAGATTTTAAATCCCAGAATCTGCCACTTCAACAAATCACACTCAGAATACCTACTATTTATTCAAAGTAATTTGACTTTTAAGCAATGGCTTAATGTTATAAAATTTGCAACAAAAACTATCAAAACTTTAAATACTGAAAAGTGTTTTAAGAATATTATTATAAAAGATTGATTGATATAATTATAAAAGTGATGCTAAAAAACATAACTCCAAAAAAGATATTTGAATAAAATTTTATATACAAATAATAGAAACTAATCTGTAATAATGATTTTTGAATATTTATTTTAGTTTCTGTGATTGAGATCATAGTGAGATAACTAACCATATGGGTTCGATGATCATTTGTGTAATCATTCTTGAATGTCATTGGTAATAATTTGCCATTGCTTTCCAAAATTTTAATATAGTTGAAACAAGTTTTTCAAATTTCAAATTGTTTAATGAAATAAAGAAGCCATTTATATAATTATAATGCATATGTATAAAATAAAAAAACAACAACTTTTATTTGTTCAGGTAATGTTTTTTAAATTTTCATAAAGTGTATATTGAACATTGCTGGTTAAATAAGCACCATATATTTAGATCTATCTATTAATTTCGAATTAAAATTGCTATATTATTTGGATTAATAGTAGAAAAGTTCAGGTTTAGCAATTAACACATTTGTGTGTATGTGTGTGCCATTAATTTCCTAAGTACTGGATACAACAATACTCTGCTTTTTATTATCAATTTATCTTGCAAACATAAAATGAATCCACTTACATAACTTTACAGGTACATATAAAAATAATTGATCTGACAAATTATATTAATTAGGACTAAAACCCAATTATAATCAGACATTAAGAAAGTCTCATTCACTGCAGCTAATAATTTAATTTGATAAGGGAGAAATAATTTCTAGTCAATTTAACATCATTGTGAATAAAAAATCAAATATCATATCTGTAAATATTAAGACTGGATATCATTATAAAAATTGGAAAAACAAATATAAATAGGTTCATAGATAATATTGCATTAATGTAGCCAGTGTTTGGAAAGTTTGTCATTTCATATATATATAAAATGGTAATTATCTACTATATACAGTCTTTCAATCTGCATAAGTACTTTTGGTTAATTCCTTAACCTGCTTCAACTGTTGTTAAATACAAAAACAAAACCGAAGTAAATGTCATCAAATCAAATTCCATGAATCCCAAATTTTAATGTTCACAGCTTGTCTATTAATTATATTCAATTTATTTCTATTTATTAAGACTGCCTCCTTAATTTTTTTTATTATGCCTTTCTTTCTTCATGAATAATCTTAACACTTTCAATATCACTTAACTTTATATTTTCATGTTCTTTTATGATCCAAGAAAACTGAAGCAATCATTATTATTTTTACTTTAGCATACTTGTATAACAATTCATGCTCCTTTAATTTTTTTTCAATACTGCATCTCAATTCACATAATATATGATGACATACATTCACAAAAATTTTGAGACATAACATTACTTTTCTGCCTGATATGTATGACATTTTTAGAATTATTCATTAATCTATAAACATTATTTGTAACACAAAATGAAACACTAAACACATTCTTATATATATCCTTAAAAAATTTGACTTGAGCATTTGAAATATATTAGATATTAATTTTTCCATGTCAATCTTCAACTCCTTTAAACCATTAAATCTCCTTTTAATTTGATATAAAGTCTTGTTAATCTGATCCATGTTATAACCAATGTCAAAGCATTTCCTTGGCAATTTTCTCAATATTTTTAAATTTATCACATTGGTAATGACATAATTTTTCATTACAAAACATAGAAGATATAAAACTTAACATGTTATGCATAAATGGTACTTTTGATTTACAATGTATATATCCCTTTTTTTGCAATAGTTTTATTATTACTTTAAAACTTAACATTCTACTATCTCTTGTAATAATTAAATCCTAATACTTAATACTTTTGCACTGTTTCTTTTCAATAGTTCATTTCAAGCCATTCAAATTATTTAACTCCTCTACAAACAAATTTATAGTATTGATATTTTCACAAATAAAAACACTCTATAAATTTATTTGTAAATGAGTTAAATGATTTGAATGTCTTGAAATGGACTATTGAAAAGGAGTAGGACAAAAGTATTGGGTATTTGGATTTAATTATTAAAAGAGGTAATAGTATGTTAAGTTATAAATTAATAATCAAATCATTGCAAAAAAGGGTATATGTAAATTATAAATCAAAAGTACCATTTATGCATAAGATGGCAAGTTTTATATTGTTTTTGTTTTGTAATGAAAAATTATATCATTATCAGTGTGATAAATTTAAAAATATTAAGATAATTGCCATGGATTTGCTTGAAGTTGGTTATATGATGGAACAGATTGACAAGACTTTATGTCAATTTAAAAGGAATTTTAATGGTTTAAAGGGGTTGAAGATTGACAGTAAAAAAGGATATCTAATAAATTTCAATTGCTGAAATGAAATTTTTTAATGATATATATATATAAGAATGTATTTAATGTTTCATTTTGTGTTACAAATAATGTCAATAAATTAATAAATAATTCTATAAATGTCATACCTGTCAAGCAGAAAAGTAATGTTGTTTATCAAATTTTTTGTGGATGTATGTTATCATATATAAGTGAATTGAGATGCGGTATTGAATAAAAGATTAAAAAAGCATGAATTGTTATACAAGCATGTAAAAAGTACAAATAATAATGATTTAATGACTGCTTCAGTTTTATTGAGTCATGAAAGAAAATGTAAATATAAATTTAAGTTTGATATTGAAAGTGTTAAGATTCTTCATAAAGAGAGAAACCATAATAAAAGAAAAATTATGGGGGCAATTTTAATAAATAGAAATAAATTGAATATAATTAATTAATAAACAAACTGCTGACATTAAAGTTCAGGATTCATGAGATTTGAGTTGATGACATATGCTTCCATTTTGTTTTTGAATTTAACAGCAGTTGGGGCAGGTTAAGGAATTGACCAAAAGTACTTTTGTGGATTGAAAGACTGTATATAATAACCATTATATTTATTATTTTTATTGTTATTACAATAGTTTTTTTTTAATTAACAGATATTTTATTTGTATATATACTGTATATCAAATATAATAAAATGCCCATTATGGAATAAATAATAAAATATAATAGTAATAATATATTTATAAAAGCTATTACAGATCACCAAAACACTTTCAGTTAATTTCTTAACCTTCCTCAATTCAAAACCATTTAAATTCATATATAGCAAAAGTAAATATCAAGTCATATCCCATGATTCCTGAGTATTAATATTAGCAAACTATCAATTTTAGATTCAGTATTTTTTATTACGAGGTTATAGCCTCAGTAAATATTACTTACGTAATCAATGTACGTTTAATAAATTTATAATTACAATATATATATAGTTTGAGATTAATTCATTATAATTGTCTATATCAGCACTTCTCAACTTGTGATATATCTACCCATGGGGGTATGTGGGCAACCAGTTGGGGCTACATGAAAATAGTATTCATAATGATGGAAAGCAAAAGCAATACAATGTTAAAATTAAAAAATAAAAACAATGTTATAATTTTGGGTTACAAAGAGAACAGTAAGAACAGATAAGTTATAACCAGATGTTTCATCTCCATATAAGAAAACATACATGATTTTGGATACTCTAATTTCAAAAATTGTTATTAAAAATTTTAAATGTAAATTTAAATTGAAACTCTTTGATATAGTTGGCGTAAATATTCATATACAATGCAAACATATCAACTTTATATGTAATTCTTTTTTTAGTATTTTTTCTTTATAAAAATAAAAACAAAATATTACAAAATTTGAATCTATTGATTATTATATAATCTTTTATATTAATTTTCAATTATACAATCACACAAAACTCTGAAGATCAAAGTTGCAATCAAATTATTAGCAGCATATTTACAACTAATTTAGGAAAGCAAATCAATGAAAAGAGTAATAAGAATGAATAAAAGAAAAAATAAGCTTATTGTATATGTTTTTATGGGTGTATATGATGTTCAGTAAAAATTATAACAATAAATACTAAAGGAGAAGAATTATGTGGTGTAAAATTTTTGTATGGTCATCTAAAATGACTGTTACATTTTCAAATTATTTGACAAATTGACTATTTCTGTGTCAACATGTGTAAAGGTCAGCACAGCCACCTTGCAAGCAAGCAGTTGCTTGCAGACAGTTATTGTGGGTTTGCTTCCCGGCCGATGCTATGACATATGGGGAAAAAAACATAGAGAATATAATAGGTTTACGTTGGGATGGTATTATGTGAAGAAGATGAAATGGAAACTAAAAAAAAAATGTTTGAATGAAATCTTATTTCCCCAATATCTTCAATTAGTTTTTCTTCAGATTCTCTTTTGTAACTAATTTCTTTTGAGTAAATTTGGAGTTCTTGTGGAAAACTCTAACCAATTACCAATGAGCTACTTTTCATTAATTTAAAATTTTTCGAGTGTAGAATTTGTATTTTAATTTCTAAATTTTCACCATGCTGATTTTTAACATGCATTATTGATTTTTTCATTTCCAATGGACAATTTTCTTTGAATTTTTTGTATTAGTTGCAGAAATTATAATATATAAATTATATTGTATTTCCAATAAGTTTTCATACGTCTCATTTTTTTTAAATTTTATTTTTATATTTGTTGGACTTAATGTTCCACAAACAAATAAAACATTAATATATTTTGATTAATTCTTTGTAAAGACAATGTTTTATGTTTAAATAATTAATTTTTCACTTGTACCTTTAATAAATTCAACCCATATTTTTTCCATGATATGAACAGTATAAAAGTTTTTACAAATGGTGAAGAAATTGTCAAATTATTTGGAAAATGTTTTTATCTTTCAAATTATCGTTAAAATATTTGCAAGTTTTTCAACATACTCACCAAACCAGAAAAAAATTTGAGAGCTTTCAAATTGCTGTACAGCAGCCATTTTGAAAGTGCAAAGTGGTTTTAAGGGGGCATTTTCCAAATCAAATTTCACATTTTTAATAATGAGTTTTCAAATGAAAGCTTTCCAAACCATGTACATTTTCTTATGTGGAGATGTGATATCTTATATTATTTATCAGTGCTGTGAGTGTAATAGTTTGCTCAGGAAGTCAATAAAAAAATAAACAGGTAAGTTCCTAGTAATTTATTAATAATTCTGTGTCACTAGCCAACTATCATACTTCATGATCCTGCATGTGATCTTTTTCTTTATGCAAAGTTTTTTTAAAGAACAATTGAAAACAGGTAATTATTTTTATTTTGGGATTAAATTTCACACGATTTAAGTGCTTAATTAGCTTCTTTTTTAAAACTTTTTTTTAAGTAATTTTTTTAAATATGACTTTGTGTTCTAAAATGTATAAGTGGCTGAAAACAGAACTATTAAAAGAGCTACAACTAACTTTGAAAATCAATCCTTTGAGTCACCAGCAAGTACTTCAAATCCTCATGGTGATTTAGATGTACAAGGTCATAAGTGTGTAGTGACTGGTGAGCCTACTCTGGTAAAAGATAGAGTTAGTATTATTAAAAAAGTTCAAAACATCAGTATTCCACTTAAAAAGAGAAAATATTCTAATGAATACTTGAAATATAGGTTTTCATTTATGGGAGATGATTATCCAAAACCACTGTGCATTGTTTGTGGAGAGATGCTGTCTAACAGTGTCATGGAAACATCTTTATTAATGCATCATTTACAGGAAAAACACATAATATATATAGAAAAGGATGTCAGTTTTAGCCAGTGACTATTAAGTGGCCCAAATGTAATTTTTTTTGTTGCTATCTGCAAACACGGACAATGAAAATGCAGTTGAAACATCATACAGAATAAGTTACCGAATTGGTAAAAGTGGTAAAAATCATACAATTGTTGAAAATTTGCTATCTTCATTTATTAAAGATGCTAATGTATGTTCAGTAATGACCATGTCTGAAAAATTAACAATATTCCATTCTCAAATAATACAATTTTAAAGAGATTTGGGGAAACGTCTGATGACATTCAATCAACAGTTATTGAAAGAAAAAAAAACCCTTATTTTCTATACAAGTAGATGAAAGCATTAATGTTTCAAATTTTTCAATATTTCTTATTATTGCAAGATATTTAAATGACAACACTTTTGGGGAATAATTTTTATTATGCTATCCCCTTTCAGAATGATGCACAGGCAAGAACATATTCAATACCTTTCAGGATTATTTTTGCAAAAAATAATTTGATTGAACCAATTGCTGTGGTATTTGTATGGATAGTGGAAAATCTATGGCATACATGATCATATCAAAGAAACTGCTCCCATGTAGCTTGGATTGCTGTATACGTAAAAAAAACCTTGAGAACAAATCTCTGCTACATTCATTGAAGGAGATCCAGTCAGTCTGTAAAAGTGGTTAATTTTATTAAAAGAAGTTCAACAATGTCGAGACTATTCAATTCTTTGTGTGAAGAGATGGACAGCCTACATACAATATTGCTTTTGCATACTGAAGTGAGGTAAGTTTTATGAAGAAAAGTACTCACATGATTGTTTGAATTAAAACATGAAATGCAAGTTTTTTTAAGACCATCATTTTGAATTAAGTTCTAAATTTTATGAAACTGAATGGATTCAGCAACATGTTTACTTATCTGATATTTTTCAATAATAAATAAATTTAGGATTATACAACATTTTGATAACCATCTTTAAAATGTCTGACAAAATTGAGGCTATGATTAAGAAATTAGATTTTTGAGAATGTTGTATCAATAAAGAGCAGGGTGAAGTTTTTGAGACATTTCATAGTTTCTTAATTGAGAGTGAACAGAAACTGTCAAAAGAAGTAAAAATTAGTATAATAGCTCACTTAAAAAGATTAAAACGGTCATTCAAGCAATACTTTGCAAAGCAAAATAATGAAAATAATTGGATTTCAAATGCAGTCAATGAACTGTTTTTCAACAAGCCAGAAAATCAAGAAAAAAAATTGAGTGAACTTTCGACTGATTTTTCTTTATAATATAACTTCAAAAAATGAAATGTCTTTGATTTCTGGGCAGCAGTGAAAAAAGAGTACACAGATTTCAGTGATAAAGCATTAAAGTATTTGTTACCTTTTAAAAATACACAACGTGTCGAATCAGCCTTTTTTTATCGTAAGTCTTTATTAAAAATAAACATTATAGTAAACTTAATACAACTCCTGATATAAGATTGTATATGTTTGCATTTGAACCTGATTTCAAACAACTCAGCTCCACAAAACAAGCTCAAGGATCACATTAAATTTATTAAAAAGAGCTACGTTTGAAGACTTGTATATATTAAGAAAAATCATTTACCATTTGTATGAATTTTCATTATAAAATAATGTGATCAAAAATTTACTTTAATGCTTTCTTACTTGTTTTTGCTTTTATAAAAAACTAAAATAAAAAATAGAAACCAAAATTTACCGTTAATTTGACTTGTTAATTATTTAGTTAAGCTAAGAACATTTACACAATATTATTAAAAAGAGCCACATTGTTTGTGTAGAAGAATGGGTGGGGGTCTATGAGAGGAGGAGGTTCTCATAAATGAAAATACTAGTCAAGAATTACAAAAAAAAAAAAAAACTTTGGGAACCTCTGGGCCTACATATAATTGAACTGCCCTCTATCTACAACATATGATATTACATTTTAAAAACTAGAGCTTTTGCCTTTAAAATGTATTATCACATGTTATACCTAGAGGGCACTTCAATTATTTATGGACAGTTACAATGAGTTAAATTTCAATATAATACATAAAATATTTAGCGCTATAAATTCTTATACAAATGTGTGAGTGTATAATAATCGACACATTAGAATGTATCTAAACTAAATGATATATACTAAATCCAAATTTTCATATTTTCACCATCTTATAATTTCTATGAGACTTCCTAAACTTTATGCACATGTTCTTTTATATTTTATTTTATAAGATGAATAATTTCGATACCTTATGTTCTTGAGTTTACATTCTATGTTTTCATATATTAATTAAAAGATTTCAAAATGTTACATTTTAGATATTATAATATTATATTTATGTTTAGGTAGATTTTAACTATTATATATGTTTCATAAAATTTTTTGATAAATATATTATATATAATTAAGATTTCTATTATAATACTAGCCGTACCCGGCCACGTATTGTTGTGGCTCAGTCTGGTTAAATGGAAAAGAAAGAAAAGAGAAAGTGTATGTTTCTAATATGTTTAATTTCACAATGCTTGGGGATATACAATATTTTTTGTTGGTCCATTGTCTGTGCAGATATAGAGATTGTCTGGTTTACCGACTACAGAACATGCGGCATATAATTGGCCATGTGAGAAGCAAACCGTGTCTAGATCTAAACCATACAATTCTAAAGATTGACCCTGAACTTTGTTGATATGATTGCAAATGCCAATCAAATTGGGAATGGCAATCTCTCACACTAAATAATTAAATCAAAATGAAAATAAATTGAAATCTATGAAAATTCAATTTAACAATGCTATCAGAAACATTGAAATGGAATTGTAAAATATTTAGTATAGCGTGGGTTGCTTTTATGTCCAATAGATAGCACTGCGAAAATGTTTAGTATAGCGTGTGTTGCTTTTATGTCCAACAGATAGTGCTGTTTTTTTTTAAAAAAGTATGTTTTACCTGTCACAGATAGATAATAGTAGATATATAAATAGGTATATAAAAACACATGTGTATTCAAATGCAATATTGTGTCAAAATTTCAAAGCAGTCGGTAAAGTACTTTAGGAGATTTAAGATTTTGAACAAACAAACATTTTCTTTTTTATTTATATAGATTGTAAATGTAAAATTTTATTTTTTATTTTACAGCCTTTAGCAAATACTGACAATACTTCTTTTTTGTTCAGGTCATTATATTTTTTTACTTAGATTTTCAATATTATTTTATGTATATTTCAGGTTTGTGATACACATATGTAATTAGAATATCTAATTCATAGAATGAAAGATTATAGATTTTATGCTTTCTATATGTCAATTATGTCAGATAATAGTATTTTTTTATGATAAAAATGGTATTTATATCAACTACTACATTAATATCCATCAGTATACCTGGAGTGCTCTGATTCAGAAGGTGAACCTATTTTGATAGTAATGACAGGCATGAATGAAGAAGTTCCAAGTATAAATGAGAAAAATAATGATGATGAGAATAAGGAGCAAGTTGTATATTGGCATACAATAGATATACAAAAGAGTACCCCAAAATAACTGGAATTTTATAATAAAAAATTATGTATTTATTTTTAAGTGTTATAAATTTAACCAGTCTAAATTTGGCTTTCACTTCATGAAGTAGTCCAAAAACACAAAGTCAAAACTTTTAATACATCCATCATTTTTTTCTTTACCACTTCTAAATCTGTAAAAAATAATTTTGAGGCATTTTTCATTCAAGTGAATAAAAACTCACATGGTTAGAGAGTGAGAAAATATGGCTCATAGATAAGCTGGGTCATGCTGAATTTAATTAAAAGTTGTTTCACATTCAAGGCTTTTGTGCACAAACATATTATCATGGTGAAACTTGCACCTCATTTTGTCAGAAAATAGGACATTTACATTTTATTGCATCACAGAAATGTTTCAGAATTTGAAGATAAAATATTTGATCACTACAAACTAATTATGAGAGAAAAATGGTGTTTGTGTAAATAAAAAAAATCAAGATTGTCTTGAAATTCTGAGAGAAGAATGCCGTTTGCATCAAAAATAATAGTATTGTGTTGATGTTTAACTTCATTTGATATTGGTGAATTTGATACTTTCATTAAGCTCTTCTTAAATTTTGTGTTTTTCTCATTCTGATAATCTGTTTTCCCTGACATTTTCCTTAAAAGAAAATGGAATTCACATTATTCCAACTTTTCAACGATTACAAAAATTGACAAATAGATGAAACACACTTTACAAAAATGTGCTAGGTAACACCATGATTCCATATGATGATGTCATTTGGCAGATTGATATAAAAGGGTATATAGCAGCAGAAATATGAATGACAACAAGTGCACTTACCAAAAAATATTCCAGTTAGTTTGTGTCTCCCTTGTACAAAAATATTCCACCACTACCCTTTATTTTTATTAGTGAAAGATTAGATATCATGGTCAATATAAACAGAAATGGTAAAGTTTTGGAATACTTTGATTTGATTTTTGACGACACATTAGTATAAGAAATTATGCAGATCATGTTTGCCAAACACACAGAAGCAAAAACGAAAAGACATAATAGTTGGAAATCCATCTTTATAAAGGAATCAAAATTGTTTTTCATGGTAATTTTACTGTAAGATATCATTAAAATGCCATTCAAATTGTACTGATTAAAATATAAAATCTTCCAATACTTTCTATAACTGATGAGAGAGTTACCAAGTATGATTTGCTCATTTCTTTTTTACCTTAATGAAGATTTCAATTAAAATGACAAATCAATTCCAAAGCCCTACAAGTTTTTATAAAATTATTGATTATTTGAGAGAACACTTTAGGTTTTTATATATGCTATATCAAACTCTTAGTTTGGATTAAAATCTGATGCTTTTCAGAGGTTGCAAAAGCTGGAAGTATATATTGCTAAAAATAAAGTCCATTTTGGGGGAAAATAATTTTTTTCTTGTACTTTGCTGAAAAAAAAGTTGCATATTTTCTAGCAGTCATATTCAAAGACTTAAAGATTAAGTAGTTCTTAACATTTCAAATTAAACCATTAAACATCACATGATCACCCTTTCTTATGCTTGTTCATAACTGTTATTAAAACAGGTAAACCTCTCCATACAGTAGTGCCACTCAGTGCAAGCTAGAGTAATCAATGGATGCCAGAAGGCTTGTGCATAAAATCCCTATCTAGTGCCTACTCATCCAACATCCCCAGACAAGTTTCAAGCTTGTGGCTAAGATGTAGGTGCAGTTCTCTCAGATCCAAGGCTCCTCACTGATGAAAGCCACAAGCTAGAAACTAGTCTGGAGATACTGGGTGAGTAGGCACTTGATAGGGATTTTATGCACAAGCCTTTTGGCACCCATTGATTATTCTGGCTTGCACTACTGTATAGAGAGTTTTGGTTGTTTTAATAACATTTCAAATTCCTGCATAACATTTACTCATATTTAAACTAAATATGCATCAGCAATTCTTACTATTCTTAATAAAATAATATATGATTATGGACAATCTTACAAAATTTATTTTAATTCCATTTAGAAAGTAACAATCCTTTCTCATTTGCATTATAGTATAATAAAATCAGCTATGTTAAATGTGAGGATAGTCACATTTAACATTGCTGATTTTATTATAGTATAATGCAAGTGAGAAAGAATTATTACCTTCTAAATAGAATTACAGTCTGACAATGTGATAGTAAAATTCATTGGATTATTGAAATTTATTTTACTTTATATAGTTCAATTATTTATTGATAAAGTTATCTAAAATATTTATAAACTGTGATTCCTTAATTATTTTTTTTAAAAAACATTTTTAATGATTAAAATAAATACTTTATCAAACAAAAAAATTATTATAATTATTAACACGTCATGCAAGAACCAGTGTAGAAGAATAAAGGTAAAATTTAATGCTATTGAATGAGAAAATATTATTTATTAGTGAGAATTTAACTATTGTGTTTAAAAGCAGTTTCTATAAAAGGGATAAAAATGGCCTATTTGGATTATCAACATCGGCAATTATTTGTAGATATATTTTATAATGTTAGGGAGAATAGTTTTTTAAAAAGTAATATATTATTATAAATGTGTAGTCTTTTTTTTCTTGTAGGCACTTCTAAATGTATTAAATATGTTGTAGATAAATTAAATGCAATGAAAAGATTAAATAGGATTATATAGATAAAGATAAATTACATTGTAATTACTAATTACATTTAATATTATGAGGAATATTAATAAAATGAAATTTAAAATGTTTATAAAATCATTAGATATTAAAGATTTTATGTAATAATAGATATCTACTGTCATAAATTAACAAGTTTTGTAATATTTTTATTTAAAAGTATGATTTTATGTAAATGTAAATCTGATCAAGTGTTTAATATTGAAGCATATTTTAAAAATGTACTACTTGTTAATAAAAAAAAAGACACTTTGCAAATTAAATAAGTTAAATCATAATTCAGTGCATTATCATTATTATATAGTAATAATAAGATATATAATTTAATTATATCTATTTTTTTCTAAACATTTTAAGGTGCTTTTGAAAATGAATCCAAATATAGAAAGATTGATATTTAGCTGTAAAAATTTTGTGCAAAAGTTTGATAAAAATACTATAATATTTGTGTATATAGAATAATAATTCTATGTGATAAAAGCATGTAATAGCATAAAATGGTATATAAAAAATTACAAAATAATGAGGATCTGAGTTATGTAAATCAATTTCTTTTTATTTTCATATATGTAATGGTGGTCTAAGTTTGAAAAAGTTTTCATTTTATACAATGAAAGTTATTTATAAAAAAAAATAAAGAATTATACTTTTATAAATGTTTTAGATATCTTTATAAATAAACAATTAAATAAACTAATGAGCAGCTTTTCAAGCTAATGCACATGCGCTTTATGAATCTTAATAATAAATGAATACTCTCATTTTCAACACAAGATAAAGTCTTTGTGAAAGAATAGAATGCATCCACCTATTCTTTCAACCCAAATGTTTAAGTATGGACAAATCTTAAGTACTGGAAATGAGAGTGTGAAGATATTAACCAATCACTTTAAATTACTTTTACTATGTCTGAATGAATGACGCCTGTGAAATTTACTAGAATTTACGATATGTCATTCTTAAATGAAATTAAACATATGTAAATGAAATATTATTAAGATTCATAAAGCACATGTGCATTAGCTTGAAAAGCTGATCATTAGTTTATTATAATTTATAAACAACATGCTATATAAAATAAATGTTTCATAAACAATTAAATTATATAAACCTGCATAAATTTTGCAAGTTGGATAAAATGTTATATATTTTTTGCTGCTATAAATTGTAAGAAGCAATATTGCATATTTTTTGTAATGCAATTTTAATTTTTTGGGGGGAACTTTGAAATGTTAATTGATACTTAAACTTTGCTAAAAAATGACATATTTACTTCATCATACAATCATCAAAAATAGAAAAAGGTTTAATCCATTTTGCTGCTTTTTCATATATTTAAATAAATCATAGGATATAATATAAAATAAAATATCTTTATATAACAGAAATAATTGTACACACACATATATATAACAACAATCATAATACACAAAAGCCCTTTTTGGCTAATAATGATTTTTGCCCATTTCAATATGTTGGGAACTGTTTTACAATTTCAATCTACATTGCATACGTAGCATCATCTATCTCTTTTATATAAAATTAATTATAACCTATTATAATAATAATACAATATGTACAAGAAAAAAACCCCTATATAAATGTATATTATATAATTTTCCATTCATTTATTATTAGCCAATTATTAGTTAACTGATGTATGAATTCAAACAATTGTGCTTGTTGTAATTAATGTGATTACGTTCCTCTATTAGGTTCTTTATTGTAGTTTAAAGGTTTTATATTTTTTACAAATATATTTTATAACTATATTTTAAATAATGAACATAGAAGAGAGATTTATCATTTGTTCTATTAATTGCATTATATGTTCCTTTGTTCTTTCATTTAGTTGGTTTTTTTGAATGTTTATAGTAAACCATACTGTAATTTCCACAAATAATTTTATGTACAATATCTTTTTTTATTTTGTATCATGGGGGAAGATATAATTTTCACAATAGCTACATAACACACAATATAAAATTTTCTATGAAGCAATAAATAAATAAATGTAAGAAAGTATAACAATTGTTATAAAATAAAAATATATTTAAAGTTATTAATTTTAAATTTATTCATAAATTGTAAATTTTAGTATGTTAGTTTTAAAATTAGAACATTTTTAATGATTTAAAGTTATTCTATGTAAAAATTTTAATAAAATAATTAACACTTACTGATCATTAATAATAATAATTTTTGGGGGAATACAAATAAGAATAATCAATTTCTTCAGCATGCTCTGAGTTCTAGATTGAAAATATCCATATATGGAGTATTTCTTACCTAACAAAATAAAATATTAGATTATATACTAATTTATTTTCAAGTATTTATTTAATAATTACATGTATAAAAATTGAAAACAATTACTAGAATTTGGTCATTTTTTACACAGGTGCATATATATATATATATATATTATGTGAAGAACATATATATTATAAATATTACTAAATGTCCAATTTCATAATATTAAACACAGCCATGATTTTAACCATGTACTACAATGGTGGTTATATATAGAGCTCACAAAATAAGCTTTTAACAAGCTTTGCAGAATATCCCTAACCTCAGACTGGTTTCTGCTATTGGCATCCTCAGTGAGGTGCTAGGATATTTAAGCATTAAATTAAAAATACCAGGACAAGCCCAGCACTTTATCTAATGTAGAAAATCTGAGATTTTCAGACATTCATATGTCTTCTAATCCAGCTATCTAATACATTAGATAAAGTTCTGGGCTTGTGCCAGCATTTTTAATCTAATGCTTGAATATCCTAGCACCTCACTGATGATGCCAGTAACAGAAACTGGTCTGGGGTTGGGGATATTCTGCAAAGCTTGTTAAGAGCTTATTTTGCAAGCTCTATATATAATACTTGTAAAGACAAGCTTATTAAATTAGGTCATGTGATATCTGACTTGATTTTTTTTTGCACAATGGCAGTAAATACACATTTTAAAATCATTCTCTTTCAGTTATTTTTAATATTTTTTTCCTTTATGAATTTGCTAGTAAAAATGTGAAGTAATAAAAAACCTTAGTCATTTAAAAAAATCTGAAGATCTCAAAAGCTAACTGAACAAACATGAAAGAGGTCATTGTGTTTTGTCCTATCTATTTGTTTTTAGATTGGTATATGTATTAATCTTAAGAGTGTAAACAAATTTGGATATGCTATTCTAATTGTTTTGATCAAACTGCAAAGAAATTCTTTCATGTTTATATTTATATTTTTTGAAATATCTTTTATTTTTAAAAATTGTGGTTAAACAAAATCATGACCACAAATTCAGCTATGTCAATCTTTGGTGATAATTTAATAATTATAAATACAAGTTTTAATTTTTGTGATTATTTTATAATTATCTATTCAGATGCTAGGATCAAACTTTAAACAGCAAAGATTTTGTTAATTTACTTTCTGACCAATAGGCAGAAAATGAAAAAAAGTGATAGTTCTCATTATTATTATTTTTTTAATATTTGGAAGATTCAAACATAATTTTTTAGAATATTTTTCATTTATAAATTTAGATTTCTAATAAACCAAGTCAAATGTATTGAATTCTATTATAAAATAATAATTGTCATTGAATTTGGTGAAAAATAATTGCAGTGCTGAATAGTTAATTATAAAAAAAATGCAATTATTATTGTATAAGAAAACTGAATTTTCTTTCTTTAATTAAAAATAATTATACATTGAGTTAATTCATTCTGATAAAACACAAATATGCAATTATTAAAATTATAGATATCTAAAGGCATAATTTAATTTGTTTTAAAAATCATATATATGAATTTTTTAAATGCTTTTTTTCTAAAAGAAATTTTTTTTTTAAAGTAGCACTTTTATAAAAATATTCATTAAAAAATTACAAATTGAGTCAAGCATTGGTAGCTGAGTGGTTAGCACAGCTGCCTTACAAGCAGTTGTCTCAAGTTCACTTCACAGCTGATACTTTGGCACATGGAAAAAAAATACAAATTGTATTACATTTTAAAAATATCATTGGAAAGAATAATAAATTATCTATTATATGATGCCTCATACACATGTATATTATGTATCATTTTCCCCCTATACTTCATCAAAATTAACTTTTAAGATATTTGATTTTCTAATGCAGTTAAACTGCAATAAAGGGAGATTTAATACTTTGCAAGAATAATTGCTAAACAAAACTGTAAAGACATGCTTTCATTTATTTTATCAAAATCATTTTTAACTGTGCATACATTATAAAAATAAAGAAATTGTTTTTCATAATGCACTATTTTTTATTATACCCAAATCTTGTGAATTTTCACATTAACTTTTTATTGGTATTTTTTTTAAATAATAATAATAGTTTACATTTTTTTGTTATTATTTTTTATGTAAAATATTTACTTTATATTGAAAACAACTTTTATTAATTTTACTTTATGATCATACAACTTAACTTTATCATATAGAGGCAAAAGTTTTTAAACCTTTTTAAATTACATAGATTCCACAACTTTTGATGACTCACAAATGCAATTAATTTTAAAAATTGTATTGTTTTTTTGTTCTTTATTAATTATATTGTATTGTTAACTAGTTTATTTACATTTGTTGGTACAATATTCACAACAAATCTTCTTTTCTCTTTATTAGAACTTTCATGTTAAATGATATCAAAATACATTTGTTATTCATTCTAATATTCCTTGAATTTTTTCTAAACTTTTCAAGGATATTTCTAATACAATCAATATCACAATCAAAATAACATCTTATTGAAACTATTTCCTATCACATTTTACACGCACATTACAGCCTTAGTAAATATTACTTATGTAATCAATGTGCATTTAAATAAATTTATAATTACAACTTTAAATTATTGTAATAGATTTCTAACTATAGGATCTTTGCAATGACTTGTTGTAAATGTGTAATAAGAAATGTGGACTTAATCAGTGAAGTATTGAATAGCTTCATGCTCTCAGATCTAACCACTTCAGCTTCACCTATTTATATAGAAAGTAGGTTGAAGTAATGAGGGGTTCCCCTCTTTCCTTCCAAAACATAAGCTTGTGGTAAGACCTGTAGAGGTCCCTAATATTGTATTTTACGTGCACATTCTTGAGGTTACAGCCTTAGTAAATATTATATACAATATCTAAAATTTACATTTTTTCATTCATATATAATAAGTTTTTGTTTGTAAAGAGGAAAAATAATTTTAAAAGTCTATATTATACATAAAAGAACTTTTAGAATTAAAACATCACCTCCTTTCATTAAGCTTTATAAGTAATAAGTAATGTAAAAGTTCATCCCATATTCTAAGAATTATGTTTAAATATTTTGTTTTATTATATATTTTTTCCATTTTCCATTTAAATTATTTAAATTATTGATATTATTCTCTAAATTATATATACTTCCTTTTTTGGTACTTAAACACATTATCTACATATCTAGTAGAAATCTTAATTTCACTCCAATTTTTTTTCATAATTTCTGTGTTTAGTTGTCATGAATTATAATGCAATAATGAGTTAGATTTTAACTTAGATAAAGTAAAGATTTTATATAGAGAAATAATAATAATTAATAATAATAAAAAAATTAAACTGACAAAAAAGACTAATGCTTATGAGACTTGGAGTATGATGTGAAACAGTGCATTGTGGGAGATAGCTGATCTAATTTAATACCATATACAATTAAGAATGAATACATTGGAATAACTGAAATTCTGCTTCTGAAGTTGTATTTAACATTTAATGTTACAATTTATCAAACTAGTACATATAGTTTTTGTTTATTACATATAAATGACAGTTTATGTGAATTTCATTTATGTTAAATATAAATATAAGGCATTTGAACACAGATTTTTCAAGCACCCTTCAACTATCCACACTATCTTATATCAAAGATACACATGACCACATACATGTAGAAAAGATAAATAACCATCAATGAGTGCTGGTTCAGTATGAGATATGTATATTGGTGTTTGTGGTCATGTGTATTGTTGGTATTAGATAGTGTGGATAGTTGAAGGGTGCTTGAAAAATCTGTGTTCAAATATTTTATATTTACAATTAATCTCTAGCTATATGAAGAATGCCTGTATTTCAAATATTATGTTAAATATTTATAGCATGACATATTATGAAATATATTGTAATTAAAGAACTCTCCAGCTACTACATATCAATAAGGTTCAAAATCTCACAGAAACTCATGTCTAACTGCAAGACATAAAATTAGTCTAACTTCTGTGAGATTTTGATTGTTATTTATATGTGATAGTTTGAGAGTTCTTTACTTCTAAATATTTCATATCCTTGTGTATATATGTAAGACAACAATAAAATTTTAATGGTGGTAATAAATTCTACAAATAACTAATACAAAACACGGAAATACTTTTAGTTATTTTTATAATATTCTTCAACTGAAAGTACTTCTGCATTTTGTAATATTTACTTGAAAAATTTATTACCACTGTTGATACTTGACTATTTCATTATTATTTTTACAATAATTAATCTATAATGGATATTTTTCTTGATTTACCTGTGTGTATATATATGAAAAAAATCCTAGTGTATACCGCTAGCTGAAAATTAAATATAAATTGTCAAATCACTCTCTCAAATGTTCAGTTTTTTTCAGCTACACCCCCTATAAATAAATTTAAAAGTTTGAATCTGGACAGTCAATCCAAAATCTATTCCTTGAACTGTATGCTGCAATGATGTTAAATATGGAAATACAGAGTCATTTAAAGAAACAGCATAAAATGTAAATTAGAAATGATCTTAAATTATTCATAAATATACATGTTTAATATATGTATTCCAAGAAAGATTAAACATTAGTCACTTTAATCATAACACTGCTGATGAAAATTAAATACAAAATATCAAATCATTCTTGCAAACCCTAAAATGATTAATATTTACTTTTTCTTTGTATAAGTATATTAAATATGTTTGGTTATGAGCAGTTTAAGATCATTGCTAATTTAAATGTCATACACTTTGTTTGAATAAATTCATGTTTCAATATAATCATCATTGTAGCATCCAGTTGAAGAAGTATCTTTTGGCCTGGCTGTTTGAGATTTAGGTGTAATGTTTGGGAAGTGATTTGGCATTTTATACATATCTAGATAGTTGAAGAAACATTTATTTGTATTAAACAATAACGTTTAATGTTAAAATTTATATTATTAATAATTAAATTCATTACATAAATAAGGCACATGCACACACATGGACATATATGTATGGTAGATAAAAGTTTTTATGTAGTTCCCTATGTGGAAGCAGCTTCTCTAATAACCTGTAAACCAGCAGGATTTTCCAATTGCTTGGTTGTAAGAGTTAAATGTTTTTTTATTCTTGTTTTATCTCCTATCTAAAAATGATAGCCCTCCCATAGCTTACTTTGCAAATAGAAAGCAATAGTTTGTGAAACAAATTGTCTCTATATAGAACTAAATTAGATCTTGGAAGAAGATTTTTTAAAAACAGTAATTTAGAAAAATGCACAATAAAACTAATACTTTGAACTTCACTAATAATGTGAGAATAGCTGCACCAGCACTACAGAGATGAAAACTCTAGGTTGTCAAAAATAAAAATAAATAACTGCATAGTATTGCAATGTTGGAATACCTCAGATAATAGGTAAATTATTTGCAGAACAATTTTCACTTATGAAACACAATAAAATTGCTTTAAGTTAATATTGAGGGTATATTAAAATCAAAAATAGTGATCTTCTATAAACTAATTATTCAGCACAGTGTTGATTTGGTTGCACTTCTGGCAAATCATCATTCTTCTAGCCATATACACCTTTAATTTCTTGAATTTGCTTTGATTTTTATAACGTACATTCTATACTTGTTATGACTACTTTTATTTACAAATCATTTTATAAAGCAAATAACTTCTATTGAAGATAATTTTCATGGTAAATAATATTTATACATGCACTATTTACAAATTCTCTAATGCAAAACTATCCCTATCAAATTGTCAACTTTTAGAATGAACTAATTTAAACAATATACATTTATTGACATTATGATGGCAAGCAAGAATGAACAATAAGACAGATGGGGAACAGAGACAATTTCTGATATATTTGATTAGTATTAACTACTAATCTTATTGTTACTGAATCATTTCCCCCCTAGATAACTTAAATGAAATCTAATCACTCTATGTATTTGCATTTCTATAATTCAATGTTTTCCTTGGGATGAAATTTAGGAAAACTAACTAGAATCATTACACTGGATATCACAAATGAATATTAATAGAATCTCTTCAATACCTTCTTTCTATAATAGGTTTAATAAACACTACAAAACTATTCTTTAATCAGTTTATTACATAAATATTCTTTTATTTGTTATTTAAAAATATAACGGAATAGTTAATCCCTCAGTAAATCATAAGGCCTAAGCAAATAATTCATTATAGTTCAAAATATGTTACAACATTAAATAAAAAGGATTATGCTATTTCTAGGTTTGATGGAATTTATTATTTTCTATCCATGCATTGGTTATGGTTAGATTTAAATGATTTTAAAAAAGTCAATAAAGAGTTTATACTACAAAATAATTTTAATAAATAAGATTATTAAAAAGACGTATATAAATCCAATATAGAATGTCAAGAAAATATGAATGTCATTTTTAGCAGGAATTAATCTAAAATTCAATTTAATAATGCACTGGCTATAGTAGTTTAATTAAATATTATATTTTGTAGAATTAATTTATACATACTGAAAAAATAAAGTTGGCTAATTTAGCGTTATTAATTGTTATTAGAAGAATAAATTAAGTCGATGTTAGTAGTTTTAATTTATCTTTCATCCAAACATCTGTTATTAAGTATATAATTTTAAAAAACTGAATACTCCCATTTTAAAAATAAATAAACGATGATAAGAAAGTGCAACAGATGGCATATAAAATATGTGCAGCTCTAATGAATTTAACTTTAATGCATTTAAAAAAGAAAAAATTATTCAACATTGGATATGAACTATTATTTTTATTCTACAACTTTAATTATTTGTCATCTATAATATTAGCTATTTCTTCAGCTGTTTTTTATTATAGAGTATTTTTTTACCTACTTCACTTTAAACTTTTTTATTTGTTATCTCATGTTATATCAAATTTACAATCATATATATATATATATATTATCCATTAATTTGGGAACAATCTATCTACAATTTCTCAATGCTAAATCGTTATCTTTCATAGTACAAACATTTTCTTTAAGGAAATGGACAGAAAAAAATATAAATTAATATTATATAGAGCATAAAATCTTTCATAAATGTTTTTAATATAAAATAAACATCCATAAATAACATATAATATATAAACATGTCAATACTTAATAAAAGTAAACAAATATTTGTTTTTCAAGCTAACTATAATTACCATTACAATTTCGATATGAGGATCAAAATACTAAAGCAAAAAAAAATTTGTAAACAAATTGTTTTATAAGATTTTAAATGCAATAAAATGTAATTATTACATATTAAAATCAGGCTTATAATTAAAAACAAATATCAAATAATACAATTATTTTCTTGAATAAAAAATATTGTTCTAGTATGAGATATATTTTTGAGAGCAACAACTTATTAAATTCCATTTTTCTATTTATTCTTTTTATTTGAAGACATAAATGATATCAAAATTAAACATTTGAACATTATAGCTTAAAAAACCCGATATGTTCATACTCTTTAATATGCTGAGAACAATCAGCATTGTGGTTTTAATCTCTTTGTTCTTTATGTGATTCATAGGTTGGTTATTAGACTATGTGATAATCTGTAGATGGCATATGATGTAAGCATGTGAGATTTACATTTTTAATTAGTGCTATGGTTTAAACTTCAAATCAGGACTGCTGTGTCACTCATCACTGCCATCTGGATGGCAGGGTCTGGTTCTTGGAAGGTCTCACAAGCCTGGCTTTGGAGGGAATCTGGGTGCTGTGGGGATTAGTAAGGGCATTGGATGAGAAAGTCTGAGATTTGGAAATACCCCAAGGCCTGTTTCCTAATCCTTAGCAGGGAGGGCTGGGATGTGGGTGCTGCGGGGATTAGTATGGGTTTTCACTGACTCATCTTCTGGATGGTGAAGATGATGTGATTCTTGGTAGCTGTGATCTATCTAGTTGCCATTAAAGTCAGGGGTTACTTAGTAAACTATAAGAGAAGCTATGAATGGCAAGATATATGCTTATACAATTCAAGATCGGTAAATCAAGTTCTGCATTGTAAATCATAGTTTGAATCTTGTATATCACTACATATAACATGTAAATTCAAAGATTAATATTATGTTAATAAATCATATTTTGAGAAAACAATCAAAACTTAATATTAATTAAACTTATTTATTTTTATTTTTTAAATTGCCACTCTAGACAGATAGAAATAATTTGTAAATATCTATTTTAGCACTCTTTATATTATTTTTTCATAAATAATATAATTGTTTGGTTCATTTAGTAAAAATAACTCAAATTATTATTTTTGAAAGTAGTTTCTTGACCAAAATAAAGTCTGCAATGTGATATACTTAAATATTAAAATTCAATAAATAAAAAAATAAATAAAGTTTAAAGATGTAATCTTTTATTAGCGTTACAGTATTATTAATACTATTTTGTTTTTAAATAAAGATATAGAAAATAAAATTTATAGCACATGCATATATATATAATTTTAAGAATTGAAAAAAATAATAAGTTTTACTAAATGACTTACTGCTGTTATGTCAGTATACCAAATAAGGTACTTACATATTATTCCTTTGCTTACTTCACGAGAAGCTTCACATTTATTAATAATCCATTTTCAGTGGTGTAACAATATGGCTGTTTTTTTAACATGATTATCATATTGAATTTTTTTAAAAAGATGTTATAAAAACACAAAAAAATAGGAATTATGTTTTTTAAGATGATTATAAAAAAAACAAGAAATTATACAAAACTCCTGATGATTGTAATTAAAAATTAAATGCTAATAGATTAGTAATAAAATAAAAAAACATGGTGAAAGTATAACAATTGTGGGTATTCGTGTTGGCAGACAGCAACTGCTAATATACTTCAATCACCACAAACGTATTGCTTGTGTAGTCACTGCCACATAAATTCCTCTAAATATGAATCCATATGTTGTCACACAGTCCCCTGATGCTTCTTGTTTTATCATTTTTCCACACAAAATGCATACCTCTACTTGGATCCACAAAGTTGTGTGACTTACTTTGAAATATTCAAATCCAACACGACATTATTCTTCACTTTTATAACCTTTCCAACAGTCTGAATAAATAGTAGATCCATCAGTGATAATATTTTTAATGACATCCACAATAATCTGTGTTGTTCTACTTGTAACAGTTACAATGAAGCACTCAGTGATCTCTCTGCCCAAGTCATCGAATAACAACTGTTGGAAAAGTATTCATTGGTTGTTTTTTTTCTTTTGCCAAAAAGATTTTCAACAATTTTGTTAGGCCCTCTGATTTTGCACAATGGTCTAGCTAAAAGGCTGGAGATACAAACTTCACATAGGTAATTGTCACAGTCAATAACAGTTTTGTCCAATAAATCCAGTTGTTTTTTTTTCTTATTGTATGGTCATTCATTCCATGCACTCAAACACATTTTGATATTGTACTCCACTCACACACAAAGTTTCATATTATGCCCATTAGAGCACACTTTTTGCATGGGCACTATCCTGTAATTCTAAAAATATTTGAAAGCCTCTTCTTCTATCACCTGAAGATGCAAATTTTAATCATTTTAAAAAATAATTACAAAAAATAATTAATAACATCTTGAATTAAAATGCGAGGGTCAACCCAAAAAAGTATGATAATGGTCACATACTAACAATTGTATGTTATACTTAAAGAAAAAAATAATTAAATGTTTTAAATACCATTTTTTTTTAAAAAATAATATTAATTTCTTTAAGTTAGCATTAATTTATATTTGATTTCTTAATATTCTTTTAAAATTTAATAAGTATCACATGTGCAATAAAATAATTTTGAAAAAAAAAAAACCAAACAAATAGTTTGCTGCCCCTGAAAATGATAATTAAAAAAAAGATCTATCAAGCTTCTGGTGAAGTGAATGCTGGAATAATATGAAAATACTTAAAATAATATTTTAAGACACTTCTATTACTATAACAGTATTTAATTGTATTTTGAGTAATTTAAAACATGGTTAAAAAACAGTCTTAAGAATTAAAGATTTTTATATTGCAACTCAAACATCAAATGATCTCCTTAGTAACTAACCATACAATACTTTTACCCATCTGCAAAGAAAAATAAACTTTGAAGTGCTTCTTCTAAGATGACAATAAAATGACTGAAAATTTACGTTGAAGCTGATAATTATTTCAATCTAAGTAATTCTATTAAAGTATTTTATAAAAAAAACAAAACTAAATATTTTTGTTAATAAAGTGAGTGTATTTTGATTGATTATTTGAACAGTTTATTTTCCAATTGAAGTACTTAAGTATACGTTTCTATTATTATTTTAACTGACTTTTACCAATAATGCATAGAATCTGCCATCTTTATTAAACAGTCAATAATGGCCACTTGGTTAGAGAATCATACTTACACAGTCGATTTTGATTTTAAGGGAAAAAGCAATACACACACACACACAATCATTATACATATATATATGAGCGTTTGTGTAAAGAGACTTACAATGAAGTGAGAACAAATTTCAGGTTTATAATTTTTTTTTTAGATTGTTGCCTTATTACCAACCTTCATAAACACGCAATATTGGAAACAAAATTGGTAGATAGCTATTCTTATCAAAAAGGTAAAAATAAGATTCAATTATTCAAATACTAACTATCCTGAAAATCTGATGATCAATTAATGTTTTTTCCACTTGTTTTTACAAAACACACATACGCGAGTGTATATATATGTAGTTATATAATTGAATATTTATAAATACGGTAATTAAATAATTAAAAATTTTATGCACTTAGGAGTGCTTTCGATTATCCTAGTAATATATATATGTATATGTGTGTGTTAAAAATAACATTTATTTTCTTATAATATTATACAACAAAGTCTTTATAAACAAAACAAGAAATCAATATTAAAATTGAATACATACTGTTATTTATTATATCAATTGTTACTGGTAGAATATATATAAGACTTATTTAAAATTAATTTTATTTTGATGAAAACATATAAATATGAAGATAAAATTCTTTGATTTTGCTATATTTATGGTACTGATAAGTCAGGTTTCATAAGCACTTTATTATATAAATTATTTTTTAAATTCGCTATCACTTTTCTTTTTTATAAACTTGATTATTTAATCATAAACACTAATAAATTTAATAATTTCAACCATTTACTCTCATGTTTTTTTTAATTGTGTGAATGCATCTTATGAAAGTTACAAAAATACTTTTTCTCGAGAAAACTTTTTGGTAGACTCTTTTCAGAAATTTGATTAGATGTTTTTCTACTACCTACATTTTTAGTTAACTACTTGTTTAAATTTTTTTAATGAATAAATTAGGTATAGATTTTTTATTATGTGTGTGTGTATATTTTAAATTTCTAGCCAAAGTATATTACTATGAAACAGAAACTATAATAAATATAATATGTAATTAAAATTATAACAAATTGCTAATGTAGTCTGACTTCTATTATATCTAGTGTCTTTGTGTATATATATATTCTGGTATTTTAGTCTCTTGCACTACCTGACTTCTATTATATCTAGTGTCTTTGTGTATATATATATTCTGGTATTTTAGTCTCTTGCACTTTTTGGTTACTAATAGCAGTCCACCCACATAAACACAGGTTTAGATAATTTATGTCATTTATTTTATATATTAATAATCTGCTAAAATAATTTCAATTTAAATAATGATTATGATAAAACTTCTGTAATGCAAATAGTTTATTTTTATATTATATAAATTCTTTATATATTTTTATAATCAATATTTTCTTCTACTTATTTCTTTTTACTATGATTTTTTTTTTTTAAAAAAGATATGCTCATTATTTGGATGATTGAGTTGTGACATCATAAATTGGCACTTCTGACTTAACAAAAATTACTATGTAATATTATATTGCAACATCAAATTGACTGAAAGACAAAAAAACTTTAGGATATTTCTAAATTGAGGAGTTGCAGTATGATGCAAGTAATTTTATATTTTAGTTTTAATTTTGTTCATAGATTATCAGAGTAATTACAAATAATACTTATGCATTATCCTGTTTATCATGATTGACAGCAATTTTTTTTAAGTATACAGTTTTGAAAGCATACAAGTTATATATATATATCATAATGGGACAAGTCAAAAATCATTATATTAAAATGTGTGTTTAAGGCCCAATGATTGGACACAATATGTAATGGGATGAGCAAGATCATATTATAGATATGTAAGGCAATGTCCAATAGTTGGCTGTACAATATATGATGGGATGGTGCTAACATATGATTCAATGCCATGTGACTAGAAATCATGTATAACTAAACAATCTATATCTTCCAGGAGGATATGTCTCATTATGATCATTAATTTAATTAATTCAGTCAATATAATCATAAGAGTATTAACAATTAAATAGAAAGAAATTTGATTTACCATGTCTTCTCCCATTTACCTCTACTCGGCTCATATCATGCCATGGTATTCAAATTCAGGAAACATATGCATGAGTTCCACTTCAGAATGTGATTGTATCATGCTTGTATACAAATTATATACATATTTGTGATGAATTGTAGAACAGATAAATAGCAGTGACTTTGATTATTATAATAAATATTTAATAAAGTTATTAAATCTTGTTCATAATTATATTTTAACATAATATTTGAGTTGTACAATTATTAACTGAGGATTGAATAAGCATGATTATCCCTTGTTTTATTTTTTGAATATGTGGTAATCCAATCCCTTTCTATTCCTACAAAGGATAACCATTTGTACCCAAACTTATTAATTTAATCTTTATAACCCAAAAAGAAATTAAAACCTTCATCCAAATTATTATATATCTACCCTAATTAATTTTCCTATTCTTGGCTTTCTTTTCTTTTTACTTATGGTGAGTTTATCCACAGATTAGGATTTTGTAGGGATTACTTTATGTGTTGAAAGTCATTTCCTAATGATAGAATAATATGATAGGAAAGCTCAGTCATCCAAGTGTTTTAATCATATATCCTAAATAACAATTATTTAATAAATTAGTTAGTTTTAACAAACATTTAAGATTTAATATTTCACATTATAATTGTCATAGTGGATATATATTGAATATTATGTAAAATAATAAACTCTTATTTTTAATCTATAAATAGTTAAACTTATTGTTAAGCAAGTTTGGAATATCTATATTTACATTTTATTAATAAGTTGAAATAATAATAATTCCGACATCCACTCTATATGAATCTAACTTACAATTGGATGAAATTCACCTATTATCAAAAGATATTATATATATATATATATATATATACTATATTAATTATATATACTATATTAATCCTTTGTAGTTGAGCTGAAGTTAAAATTATCAACAATTCATATTGATAAATGTTCAAGGAATTTTCTTTCAGGAAACCCTTTTATCTCACATACAATGTATCCTATTCAAATGCTGTTCAAATCTTCACGACGGCAATTCTATTTCTTCCCCTACAGTATTTACTCCAATCTAAGAATTCTCTTTGGTTTACTGTAGCATATTTTTGCCACTCTGTTCAGCATGAATGAGTAAATGCTGATCTTAATTGAAACTAAAATCTAACATATACAATTATATGGTGAACAATTTAATCTCTATAATGTCTTCTCCCTTTTAGCCAGACATAACTACATAAACCTGTGATAAGTTTACTTGAAGTTCTTGGTTTTATAAAAAGTTAATAGTGGAGTTTTAATTTTAAAAGCCTCATATTAAGAATGTTATGATTTCTCAATTTTGATGCTGAAATACACTATTATGATGAATAAAATATTTCCAGTCAAGCGTTGTTAGCCGAGAGATCATCGCAGCCACTTTGCAAGCAAGTAGTTGGTTGCAGACAGTTGTGGGTTCGCCTCCCGGACGATGCTATGACATATGAAAAAAAAAAAATATTTTCAAGATTTGTAAAGTAAATTATTACAAAATATATGATTTATTCATACTGATTCAAGTAATTTTTTCCTTATCTCTTTTTATTTTTTCTTTGGGGATATGATATTTCAGTGGCTATTGCTCAATAGTCTTGAATAGTGGGTTCAAAATTAGATTTTGCTAAGATGTGTATTGAGTAGCCAATGTTATTTTTAAATCCTCCCTTTTTTTTTGAAGAAGAAAAGTTTTTAATTTTATCTCATCTTTCATTTTCAAAAAACAATTATTCCATCATGTTTTATATATTTTTATTATTATATCATGTCAAATTGAGTTCACGTTTTTATTTCAATTATTGACATCATTTGACTATATGCATGTCTTATGTAATGGATTAACAAGTAACTAAAATTTCATTGTTATTTATTTCCTTTGATTTTTATGACTTATTTGCTTGCATTTTAAAATTTGATTATTTATAAATCAGTACTGTCAAGAATATAATTTTAAAGGACAATTTTAAACAAACTATTACTATATAATTAATAATATGCTTTTGACTATTGTTGGGTATATTTATTCTTTAAGATGGATGTGTATGTGGTGCTTTTTGGTGGTAAATCAAGTGTACCCTTACAATATATATATATACTATTTTACTAGTTGTTAAGTTTTAAAAAATCAATAAATTGATTATAAATTTAAGAAACTTTATTTCAATATGCTCCAAACATTGTTATAGTTTGTTTATATTCAGCATCTTTATTTTTGTCACTGGGATTTGGGCAAAATGATGAAAGTTTGGGATTGTCCTCTAATAGAAGAGGCTGCAGTGAAGTGTTGACAAAGATATGGGATCCTGCCTTTTGAAAAGCATGTGACAATTTGTTTTCTATACTTTTATTATTTTTATATTAGTAAGTTGACTTAATACAAATAATAATAATAAATGAATTGGAAATACTATAATTACTTTTTGCAGAAATTTTCTTTTTTTAAAATGAAAAAAATGTAATTATTAAATATGATTTTTTTCTTTTTTTATCATTTATTGTATGCCCCCGAAACTGTATATAAAAAAAATCATCCACCAAGCTTGGGAGTCAGGATAACACTCAAGTATCTTATAAATTAAATTTTAGGTACCAGCTCTAAAAGTTTGGCAGACATTGATAATGTAATTCTATCTGAAAAAAAGTGTTTTTGCATATTTATATAGACATTATTTCAATTTTAAATTTATTTTAATTAATTTGTGATTTAAGATAATTATAAAAATGAAATATATATATAAATATGGTCTTAATGAATCTAAATTTATGCTTTATAAAATAAAAAAAAATATTTGTTGTTTTTCTAGTAAAGTCAGATTATAAGTCTTTTAAAATTTAACATAATTTAAAAAAATACTTAAATTCAACTAATTATTTGGAAATAAATAGTTAATAATAAAAATGCATAAAGTAATTTTATTTTACTATAAATTCAATTCAAACTGAAAGACTTCTTTGAAAAACGAACATTATAATTTGAGTTTTGTTTTAGTTATGTTTAATTATAACTTAACTCTAAATTGGTTAATACTTTTAAAAAATTTGTTGAATATACTTAATAAAGTTTAAATATTTCAAATATTGGCTAAGTAATGGTTTATTCAGTTTAGTTTCTTAATTGTAACTGAATGTGCATTTAGCCAGTGAAGCCTTACTGATAGCACCCACGGGCATCTGGATATGTTGTGATATTTAAGTGCAAATGCAAATTTATATAAATTAATGATTTACATATTCATATTCCATTTTTTGGAGAATTGGACACTATTTTCTTTTTTATTAATGACATTAGCAATAAACCATTGCTTTTTTACTTTAAGCTTTTCTATCAAAGTGCTAAAAACTGCACTCCAGTAGACAACTGAACATGAAAATGCCTCCAATGGTTTGAAATTATAGACCTACACATTGAAAGAAATAAAGATGTATTAGACTTAAAAATGATAAACAATGCAATTGAAATTTAAGGCACAATTTCTCTGCATTCTTTTAAACCTATAAAACATAAACTTACTGGGATAAAAACCCTTTTAAATAGAAATCTTACACTCTGTAATAAGCCAACATAGAAACATATATAAATAATTTACGCAGAGTATGTTACAAAGACAACACTTTAATAAAAACAATCAAGAAATTTTACAATAAAATAAAACAAGCATGTCTTCTTTCAATAGATAACAAATGCTGGATAAGTATATCATACATACCAAAGCTTTTACAAAAAATAAAAAAAATTGCACCAACATGTATAACATAAACATGGGAAATCTCTTAACCCGAATAGACTACTAAACAACACTAAAGATAAAATATCTCAGAATCAAATATCTTAGATAGTGTACAAGATTGAATGCAATAATGGTGCTTATAAATTAGTATATTAGGTGGAGTCTAGGAAAAATATATCCACCAGAGTTTTCAACACAAATAATTGTATAAGTGTGCTAAACACAACTCAGAGCATACATTTATTTTTTTGTGGCACATGAAACTTTCTGGTCAAATTTTTGATTTGATAAATGTGAAAATTGTATATACTAAATAAGATGAGAGAAAATGTAAAGTAAAAAAAGCATGGTTTATTGCTAATAACCACACCATTTATAAAAGAAAAAATAGTGTACAACTCTCAAAAATGGAATATGTAAATCATTAATTTGAATAAATTAGTATTTACATTTAAATATTAAATCATATCCAGATACCCATGAGTACAATGATTCTGGCTTCACCATCTGAAAGTGCACTCAGCTACAGTGAACAAACTAAACTGGATAAACCTTTAGTTAGCCAATATTTGAAACACTGAAACTTTACTAATTACTCTAGAATAAGAAAAGAGAAAATAATTCTAAATATTACATTACTGAATATACATAAAGCAAAAAAAACAACTTATGAAAGCAGTAATATTTTAATTTGGTATTTTAATACATTGACTGTAAGAGGTAATCAAATAAAAGCTAGCTGAATTAATTATTTTACTTTACTTAAAACCTGATATATATCATATATTCATCACTCACATTTATAGGAAAAGATAAATTTAATTATATATTTATAAATTCTTCTTGGGTTATTTTAATGAGTATATTACAAAATAATATATGTACTAGTTTGATTAATAAACAACTTAGCCATGAACTAATGACATCAACACATAAATCTTAATGTGATACAAATATTGCATTGTAATCTTTTTGATTTAATTATAAATGAATAAATAAACAATTTATTTATATTAACATTAAAATAAACTTTGATTATTTTTGTAGTGAATTTTTGAAAAAAAAAAAAAATTCTTTACAAAAATAAAATTAGGAAATAATTCCACTTTAACTTTATTTATGAGTTAATAAATAATATGCACAATTGTGAAATAGTTCATTTTTATTTATTTATAAATAATTAAGTAATAAAAATATAATAAAATATAAATAAAAAGCTTAATAATTTAATGGTTCAATATGCAATATGTGAAATAATACAGTTGTAACATTCATTTATTTTTATTATTTCTATAAATAAATATCTAGTTTTATGATGTTAAATAATTTTATGATTATTATTACTTTACATTAAGATGATATCAACATTTATATCTATGTATTAAATAGTAGATTTGAGAATAAGATTTAAAAACAACACTTTTAAAGCTATATGATATCATGAAATTTCATTCTGGAAAAATATGTTAGCTAAAAGTAATCTCACTATTAAATATAAGATGCACTAATTAAGAAAAATAAAATATAATAATTAAATATCAGTATATTTTTATCATTTAATTTAAATATTTACTTTTTATTTTATTGTAGTTCTGTTTTTATTATTATTATTATTATTATTATTATTATTATTATTATTATTATTATTATTATTATTATTATTATTATTATTATTATTATTATTATTATTATTATTATTATTATTATTATTATTATTATTATTTATTATTATTATTATTATTATTATTATTGTTGTTGTTGTTGTTGTTGTTGTTGTTGTTGTTGTCATTTAATATGAAGTAATGCTAAGATCAAATTAAATCATTCTTTAAAATATTAAATATATTTATTGAAAGAACTACTCTTTATAGATGCTTGAAAGTTGGCACACTCTTTTGTCAATAATTGTTTTAAAATTATTGGTCAAACTGTAGTTAGAGCTTATTCTTTAAATAAACCAATAATTATTAATCAATAGATTAAGGCTCCAACTATTAACTATTATGAACCTGATTTTTAAATCTGCATATTACTTATATAAGTTCAGTATATATATATATATATTAAAACGAAGATTTGCACGAGTTAAATATATAAAATACATATTTTGCGGGTACCCGCAAAATATGTATTATATATATATAGGAATAGAAGGTTTCTTATTTTTAATTACTGGTGGCACTGAATCTTATTGGTTTAAATATATGGAATAATTAATAATTTAGAAATTTTATATATTTGTAAAATAGTGGAAGGAACTGAAATTGTGCAAGCAATATGCAAATTTAAAATTCAGGTTCATAATAAGTTCAAACCTTAATTTAAGCACGGTCAATAATTGTCGGTTTGTTTAAAGAATAACCTATAACTATAGATAGACTATCAATGGTTTTAAAACAGTTATTGATAAGAGTGTATCAATTTTCTCGAATGAGTGAAGAGTAAGTAGTCCTTTTCACAATTTTACATATATATATAATTTCTATATTATTAATTATTAAATATATATGTCATATATGATTTAATTAAAATTATTTTATGATATGAAATATATTTGTTGAAATTTCACACATTTTATTAGATTTGTTTATATATTAAATTTGTAAAAGATAAAAAAAATGAAGATTTTTTTTAATAACATTTTTTTTTTGTAAAGTTTAAAACTGTATTGGAATTATAATATTTTCATTATTATTTACATATAGTTATTTTATATTTTCGATTTACAAGTATCAAACTAACTCTATTCACAACTCTGACATGATACATTCTATATAAATACAGTAATGACTATCACTAATCATTAATTAAAGTAGAAATTATTGCTAGCACAGATATAAATTTTACACTACACTTAAAGATTAATGTAACTGTTTTTTTTTTTTTAAATTAAACACTCACGTGGGGTATTTCAACTTCATTTTTTTTCCACATGTAATATCTATTCTAGATGTTTTTAACAATTTAATGAGTATTGGTTCAACATGAAATGCATCTTGAGAGTTCTATGTCTTTTACATTATATTTATTCATGTATTTCAGGAATATGTGATGATGTGGAAATTATTAAAAGCATTGCTTTTCTTCTTTCTTTCCTTATTTTTTCTAGATAACATTTATTTATATTCTCATAAAAATAATATATTTTATCACATTTTTCATCTTAATAAAAAATTTATATTTCAAATTGTTGAAAAAATGTTTTCTTTGGCAGATATTTAAGATAGTTGTAGAACAAACTCACCACATTCTTGGCTCACTTTTTAAATACAATTATATTTTTATTATCAAACAATATTTACATACAGCACTCTGCAAGATTTTAGAAATGCATGAATCATGAATAGACTATTATGGGGAATTAATCTTTTGATATGTTTTCACTTGCAACAATTGATTAAAGCTGAACTATTTTATGAAGAATAAAAACATTTAATTTCAAGTTAATTAAAGTTAAAGTAAGTTAGTAAATTAATTTATAAAGAGACTCAAAGAGCAATTAAATTGTTTTTAAAATAATATAACAGGGAGACAGTCATTATGATGCAAGAGAAAAAAAAGTATTGCTGAGAAGTTAATTGAAAAGACCAATTAGAAGCTGTTGTTGTAGCTGCACAAAGACTGATATTGATAATGAAATATTGATTCTAAGATAATTATCAGAAAATACTGAAAAAACAACCACAAGAAAGTTATTATAATTATAATCTTTCTTTGTATTAAAAGCATAAAATTCAGACTTATTTTTGGTTTCTTGATTAACATGAGTGGTTAAAAGATCATTCTTTGGATCGTTCGTCTCATCATTTTTTTCTGCAAATGGCTAAGAGAGTGTGATCTCTGATGCAGACCGAAAGGCCTCTGAAAGACTTATCTGAAAAGAAAATCATTTGAAAACGAATACCAATATAGAAAGAATTAGTAACAAGAACTGTTATTTGAAAAATGAATGAATAAAATATAATTGCCAGAGCCTTATGTGGTGAAATGCAGTGGTAGTGACAGATACTAGAGTTTAAGATCATTGGAATAATTTTAACACTGATACCTCTAGTGTTTGAATTTTTCATAAAAAAATAGCAATAATATATCTTATGAAAGTTTATAAAAAAATCATGAAAAAAAAATTATAAAGAATACTGAGCAATTATCTACCAAGAATATTTGAAAATTAAAGACAAATGGATCTAGTTAACATTTCACAGCAAGAAATTTCAAAAAACACATACTATGCATTCTTTAAAAAAAATTTCTCATAAATAGCTTATATATAGAACTGAGTAAAACTTCAACAGTAGTATGTCTATAAAAGATTTATTCTTAAGCCAATAAACATCACATAATCACCATTTCTTATGCTTGCTTATAGCTTATTAAAACAGGCAAAACTCTATATACGTATTGCCACTCAGTGCAAGCCAGAGTAATCAATGGATGCTGAAAGCTAGTGCATAAAATCCCCATCTAATGCCTACTTATCCAATATCCACAGATTAGTTTCTGGCTTGCGGTCTTCATCAGTGAGAAGCCTTGGATCTGAGAGCACTGCACCTAGATCTTATGATCTAATGCAATCCTCCAGCAGCCACCTTTTATCTCTACTTAACTACAAAACTATGAGTCTTAAATTGAAAACACTATAACATTTTCAATCCAAGCTCATATTAAAGTAATTATTTTGAATAACTTAGGACAAAAATATAATTTTATGTTTATATGTTTTAATATTTAATTTGTTTTATTAATTTATATAACATACTTGGTCAGTTTTCATAAAGTAAGCTTATTATAATAACCCATTGAATTAATTTAATAAATTGAAAATAAACTTCTATTCTAAATAAGGATAACATATTACAAATGGAAGCTGAAATTGATTTCATTTTTTTTATTTCAATCATATATATATTCTACTGCTTTTATTTCTATATTTTGACATATTTGTTTATTTTAAAAATTAAAATCAGAACATTGTTAATTCACTTTGCGATAAACCATTTTTTTTTGTTTTTTTAATATATTCTTTCATCATATAAATATAAGAGATTTGAACGCAGACTTTCAAGCATACTTCAACTATATATACTATCTCATACCACTGATACACATGACCACACACATGTAGAAAAGATAAACAATCACCAATATATGTATTTCATGCTGAACTGGCCCTCATCAGTTGGTCCAGATTATCATCTCCCACACATATATATATAATCAATGCTCAGTTTTATATTAAGATAGCAAACCCTCATACTTTAATAAACAAGTTTCAATCTACTGCAACCTCCAACTCTTCAGCCATGCATACCAGTGAAATCCGACGATGGAAAGCTCAAATCCCATGCTGATGCCAACATTATTCTTTTATCATATATATATATATATATATATATATATATATATATGATGTAAACAAAGAAATTAATGGGGTTATTTCCATGGAAGTAATTAGAGAAAAGTATTATCAATAATGTTCCTAAGATAATATCAGTTACTATTAATGGCTTTTAAATTAAATAAATTGTTCTAGGCGCTCATGATAACATTTTTGTTATGAATTTCCTTAGGAAAAAAGGAGCTTATTTTAACACAAGATGTTCTATAAATTTAAACCCTGATATATATATATATAATTGAAATAATATTTTTAAACGGTTTATAAACAATTCAAACAATCTTTAAATCCGCAGAAGTACTTTCGGTTACTTTCAAACCTGCCTCAACTGCTATTAAATTCAAAAACTAAAAGCGGAAGCAAACGTCATCAATTCAAATTCCACGAATCTCGTATTTTAATGTTAGAAGCTTGTCGATTTATCAAATGTGTTTTATTCCTGTTTATAAAAATTGCCTCTTTAATTTTTCTTTTACTATGGTTTCTCTCTTCATGAAGAATTTTCACATTTTCAAAATTAAATTTAAATTTATGTTTACATGTTTTTTCATGATCAAAGAAAACTGAAGAAGATATTAAATCACCATTATTTTTATTTTTTACACGCTTATATAACAATTCGTGTTCCTTCAATCTTTTCTCAATGTTGCACCTAGATTCACCTATATATGATAGCATACAATCACAAAAAATTTGATATATGACATTACTTTTTTGCTTGATAGGTATGACATCCTTAGAATTATTAACTAATTTGTTAATATTGTTTGGAACGTAGAATGAAACATTAAATACATTCTTATATAAATCCTTAAAAAATTTTACTTGTGGATTTGAAATAAATGGAATAGATATCCATATTTTATTATTAATCTTCATTTCTTTTAAATTATAATTTTTTTAAAATTGACTTAAAGTATTGTTTATTGATAAATCGACAAGCTTCTAACATTAAAATACGAGATTCGTGGAATTTGAATTGATGACGTTTGCTTCCGCTTTTAGTTTTTGAATTTAATAGCAGTTGAGGCAGGTTTGAAAGTAACCAAAAGTACTTCTGCGGATTTAAAGATTGTTTGAATTGTTTATAAACCGTTTAAAAATATTATTTCAATTATAATTACAATATTATTTTTAATTAACGGATATTTTTATTTATTTTATATATATATATATATATATTTATAAGTATGAGGATTTAGAAAAAAAAATCTTTATATACTTAAAATATTTTTTTATCTTCATCAAAGTTCTATGTATGAGGGGATATCCAAAAATAACTGGAATTTTATAATAAAAATTGTTTATTTTTACTTGTTACAAATTTAATCACTTTCAAATTAGTGTCCATTCGATGCAACAGACTGGTTTAAATATATTTTTAATTTGTCAAAATAGTCCAGAAGTATTTGCAAAGTGATGCTTTTAATGTCTGCAGCATTTTTTTTCACCACTTCTATGCTCACAAAAAAAATTGACACATTTTTTTACTCAAAAAATTTTTAAAAAATTGCACAAAGTGAGATCAAGTGAATGAGGCTGATAGATAATCTGGGTCATGCTAAATTTAATTAAAAAGTGTTTTACACTCAAGGCTTTGAAAGATTACACTTTGTCAAGATGAAGCTTCCACTCTTGTTTTCTTTTTTTTTAATTAAAGCAGTAAAGCTGAAAGGAAGATATAGCTCTGATGAAGACTGCTAGACAGTCGAAACTGTAAGAAAATAAAGAAGTTTTTAAGAAAATTAGTTGCATTAAAGTGTATATGAATGAAGTATTATAAGCAATATATATTATTTTTGCTACAAAATAGGACATTTACATTTTACCATGTCACATTAAACTTTCAGAGCTTGCAGATAAAATGCCAGATCATTACAAACTTGATCTGAGAGAAAATTGTCATTTGCATAAAAAACAGCATTGTTATGACTTTGGACTTCACTTGCCATGCTTTTTGGAGGTGTTATGAATTTAATATTTCAATTAAACTGCTCATAAACTTGTGATTTTACAAGATCAGCTTAATTGTACTCTACTTCAAGCATTACAGTTGTTTATTTGTAAATCAAACAGAATTTCACATTGTTCAAACTTTTCAGTCATTACAAAAATCACAAAATATGTGAAACACATTTTACAAAAAAAACTACTATGTGGCACCATGGTTTTACTTGATAATGTTATTTGAAAGATTGATACAAAAGAATTCCTACAAGAAATATGTAACAGCAGAAGTATATATTACAACAGGGAAACCAAGTCAGATAATGATTTGAGTTATTTTTGGGTATCCCCTTGTATGTTTAATTAAAAGTTTTATGGATCAGTTATGATATAAACAAAGAAATAAGTGTGGTTATTTCCAGCAATTGACTAACGGGAAATATTATATGTATATGACAATGTGAGACTATGTTGAAATTTACAATCTATACTTGAAAATTAAGATTAATACTTATGGGAAATATATATATTGGTTTTTATATTGAAGTTAATCAATCTAGATGAGAATTTTCAGATTGTGGCTTCTTATAGAATGATTTTTGTCATTCTAAAAATAAATTACAAATTAATGGTACTCAATGTTGCTAGAAAGATCTAATAAAATTTTAATTACAAATACTGACATTTGTTTTCCTAATACACAATAATTTCTTAGTTTAAACAATTTTATTGATTTTTATTTAAAATCACCTGATGAATAGAATAAAATTTTGGAATAATATTTAAAGCATGACAATAGATAATATCACATATTTTCCATGATCTGAATTGTTATATTAATGTGTAATTTTTTTTACATAAGTATAAAGGTTAGTATAATCATTTGTCTTCTACTTTTTACCTATTTAAAATAAATTTTATTATAAAATTTTGAACTGAGCATAAAAGTACATTCAGTTAACATAATTTGGCTATTCAATATTGGGAAACTGAATAAGTGATTTCATTCTTCTAATCATATCTCATACCTCTTTCCAAATATATATATATATATATATATATATATATATATATATATATATATATATATATATATATATATATATATATATATATTACAATGATCAGCCTATGAAGTGGTAATGAATAATTATGAACTTTATCTGGGAAATGTTCTAATCTTGGTCTCTCATAACTTATCCCATCATTATAAGTATGTTGAATGCTAGCTAAAACAGGAAAATCAGGAGTCTCCTTCCATATATAGTTATACTCAAATAAGTAAATCAGACAACAAAATAAGCAAATCAATTAACATAATAATTAGAACATAAATCAAATAATATATTTCAATAACTCTATAACCAAAAGAGTAGTTTGATTACTCATGTTGGTAATATCGAAGTTAATAGAAATAAATTAGCAAATGAAAAGAGTGCTAATGATGTATCCCAACAAACATCAAAAACAATTATTTCTAATTTCTATTTAATTATAAAATATAAAATCTTATGAGATTTCATGATTGATTACTTTGCTATGATGACTTCACACCTAGCATTTGGCTAGATTTTAATGTCATAGATAAATTCCATATCATGGTAGTATTGTTTATTAAGTTATTAATCTCTATAATATTACTTAAGTATGTCACATAGACATGAATTCATACAATACCCCCTTGTTTATTAATCACTTCATGTAGAAATAAATGAGTTAGACAGGGATTTAAAATCAATGACTGATCATGCTTGGAGTTGAAAACCATGAATTTAGAATATCTTGTAATATTATATGTGTAATATGCAAGAATTATAGGTCTTTTCAATATATATACCTATTTATTATTAATATATAAATAAATAGCAAATATTATACACACACAAACATAGACATATAAATTTATGTAATATAACACATGCCTCTTTGATGATGTTATGAATTGCTTCCAGAAATGCATATTTTTACTATTATATTCAAACAACCATAACATTCCATTGCTTTGCCTGGCTCTGATGATGAATGTTCCATGTGGTATTATTGACCCTATGTCTGCCTATTATCAAAGAATGGCTGTCTATAATCACTGGAAATGATTATTTTTAATAATAAGATATAACTTAATTCTGGACTTTCCCACATTTTTACTTCAAGTTAAATATAAAGATCCCAATTGCATTTGAAGAAACTTTTTTTTAAGTGCAAAGTACATAAAAGCATTGATTATAAAATATTTTTTATATCTATTATTTATAAATATAAGTTTACAAATAAAAACTTACATAAAATATTTTTTCAAATTTGAAAATATAGATAAAAAGTAATAAACTGAAACATAATCAGAAAAATAGTTTTTGTATTTTACAATTGTCAATAAAATATGTTTGAAATACAGTAAAATTTATCTTTACTTTGTATCTAAGATTCAACCAAATTTTTATAAATAACACATTAAGGAACAGAATTATGTTTTAAAATTTTTAATTGCATTTATATATTATTAAAAAAAAAAAAACAGCTATGATGGTTATATATATGTTACTCTTTCAACTAATTAGAGCATACTGTTTAATATTATTACATTTGTTTTACGTGTATTCTTAAAAAAACAACAACAAATATTTTGAATAAAATCTACACAATATTTTTATCAAAAAATAAATATTTCACATTTTTGAAAAAATAATCATATATATATATATGACTTTCATTATCAAGATATAAGCTTGCATAAGTACAATGAATACTTTAGACAACAAAATCTTTGTACAATTCAAACAAACAATTTAGTTCAAAATCAGCAAACAATGCTAACAATAGCCAATAGAGCATGCATTAAGTGGAGTGATAGATGCACTGAACTGCTCTTAAGAAATGCTGTGAGTCATGCTATATATATTTTATTTCTGAATATGTATATATTAAAAATATGCTAAAAATACATTTTTATTTTTTGAATGGTCAAATGCAAAGAAAAAAACACACAATCCATAAAATTCAAAAGTTAATAATCATGCATAAAACTAAATTTAAATGTGAGCAAATCATAGGGGTTTCTAACAAACAAAAACTAAAATTGAAAAATGCTACTACATTATTATACTTCATATAATATGTTTCAAAAGAGTGCTAGATATTAAAACAGCTGTATCCATGCTAAAATAACCATATAGCTTTTATATTAAAAATGTTTTTTTTTACTTATATGATTAGAAAACTATAATCTTAATTGAATATCACATCCAAAACAGCTTCATACACTATGAAAGATAGAGAGAATTTTTATCTTATATATAATATTTACATATCATGATAAACATCATAAATAAAAAGATAAAATATGCATTTAATAAATACTATGACAGATGTGATTTAAAACTGTCAAATGATATTAAACATAATAATGTTTCATACAATATGTATGAACAATCAGATGTGCTGAATTTTGGAACCCTTATAACATTGCTGCAACAATAATATAGCTTCTTAATTAATAGATACTTTTTTTCATCTTTTGGTCTTACAATATTTTTTATAAATACAGCATTGCTTACATGATTACATATAAGCTGGCTTATAATTTATATCACATTAATAAAAAAAATAATCCATTGATTTAAAGTTCAAGAGTTCATAAGAAGTTTGAACTTTGGAAATAGAAAAACTGAAACCATGAATACCTGATTTTCATTTTCAAAGGTCACTATTCAACAGCTTCTCTAAACCACATATAGTGAAAAAATAATCTAATGGTTTATTGCTCTGGAATTCAAATGAAGTTTAATACCAGAAGTGACATAGTTAACACATGATTATAGACTTAGAGCTCTATAGTTGACACTATAGCACTTCATTCTACCATACAGGGCAAAACAAATGATCCAACAATTTATTACTTAGAAGTTTATATTAAATTCAAACCTTGGAATTGACAAAATGGAAGCCATGATCTATGGAGCTTGAGTTCATCCAGAGTAGGCCATTCTACTGTAGTAAAGCACAAAAGGCAATTTCTAATACATATGTAATGTTATTAAGCTAATAAACATCACATGATAAACATTTCTTGGCAATATGTATTAAGCTAGTTGGATGCAATATTTAATTAATTATAATTGTATTTTTAAACAGAAGGAAATATTAAATTGTATTTTTAGAAAATTTGTACCATAGGATTAAAAAAGACTGGCAAAATATCTATGAATTTAAAAATCTATACTGTGTGATTACAAGTGTCAAAATATGATTATATATACTGTATATCCATATATATAATGAAAACAATCACAAAGTTAAATTAGATAACGTTAATGTAACAAAAAATGAGACATTACCACTAGTCATCAGACAATATTATAATAAGGAAATGGATACCCACTTTCAAATTTAGTTTATTGTCATGAACAACTGCAGCTGAAGTGTGAGAATAAATTAAAATAATAATTTTATTGCGAGTTATTTAGTAAACTGATTGATTTTTATTTAACAAAGTAAAGAATTCCCATCTTAATTTAAACTTTTTTAATTATCATATTCTCTGATATCTAGTGGGTGTGTGTCTCATTTCGTACAACAACATTTACTATTCAAACTATCTATTTAACGTGATATATATCCATATACGTTTATACGGCTGGTATTACATATTGGTCTATTATTATACGCCCTTAAGAAAACCGATCAAAAATTGAATACGTAAATACTTTTTCTTTTTTCATTTTGATTTTAAAAAATCTAATAATTATTTTGAAATTGCTTTTTTAAAATGAAATGTCACACAAATGTGATAAAAGTATTTTTACAAATTTAACAAGCATCAAATGATGAAACCTTAAATATTTCGATATCAATGAAATTGATAAGTCGAAGATTGACAATAAACTATAACATGAAATGATTAAATTAAACTTCTATTTTTGAAAGGTATAATGGAAGGTGAAATGCATTTTCCCTCATGTCTTTGGAAAAGATTGTTAAGAAAAGTTATGAAGATTGTTTTCTTTATATGTTAAAGTAGAAATTGACATCACATTGCTTAAATATTTTGCAAGTCAAATTAATAATGCATGACTATTTTGATGAAATATTTTTATAGTGATTATTTGATGTAGTCGAATAATTTTAAGTTAGTGTTAAGAAGGAAGATTGTACAGCATAAAAAAGAATGAAAAAGAAAGTAAAATTAAATTTAAAATTGTTTTTAAAGAACGATTCATTAAATAAGTATTTTTATTTTCGCGTTATTAGTTTATTTAATTACTTAAAATATTTTGTTATATTTTATTTACCATTGTCAAACTCACTCTACTCACAACTTTGACACCGTCCACCTCAGATAAATACAATAATGATTATTACTAATCATTTTCTAAACTAGAGATTATCTTTTGCACAAATATAAACTTTAAACCTCAGTTAAAAATTAATGTATCTGATTTTTTAATTTTAAACATACACACACACACATGGAGTTATTCACCTTTCTTTTTCCCACGTGTAATATCTTTATAGATATATTAAACAACCTCCATATTTCCTCATTCTTTTTAAATTCATATAAATAAAGATGCAATAAAAGACAGATGTATCTTTATGTATATGAATTTAAAAAGAATGGGGAAGTATGGAGGTTGTTTAATATATCTATTAAAATATTTTCCAACTTACTATGTTGATTCAGAATCTCTGTACGGGTGAATTAATGATGTATAAAGAAAATCAATAGTAATTAAATAATCTTTATTTATTTTAATGAGATTTATTGCAGATGACGCTTTAAAACTTTACAATTTCCAAAAGTATTTATTTGTTTTATTCTTTTTCCAATTTAATCTTAGTGGATTTCTTGTATGTAAAATATTAAAAGAAGAATACACAAGTGCGTTTTCTATACAAATAGAATAAAATACATTTAAGAGGCTTACACTGAAGTTCTTCAAACAAAAAATTAGCCATGTAATAAAGTTACCTTTGAATCTATTAATTAAAAGGTATTGGTGACAACTGTTGTTTACCTCTCTCTCTCTTTTATGTCAAACACATTTTTAACTTATCAAATTTCTGTACAGAATAGTAAAGTATATATTAGAATTCTAGATAAATATCCAAGATTATTAGAGATAAATGATGAAAAGTATTCGTTCAACAGAAACCTTTCAATTATTCACTTAATTACTTATATGTTAGAAAATATAATTTGTTTCATAAAAATCACATATAGAAATTTATAAAATGAATTAGAAAGTAAGAAATGTTTTCTACTGTAGAAATGTTGACTCACTAACAACCATTATTTTTCTATTGAAATCTATATTACAACTTTATGATTTTTATTTAATTTTATTGTGGATTAATTAAATGTTTAGCAATAAAAATGTAGATAGTCTATAACACAATCATGTCATTATTATGAGTATAATGTATTTAATTAATTTTGTTGAAAACAAGTAAATGACTATGATCTTCTTTTCATCACATAAACTTTATTGTTACTTACTAAGACATTAAGCAGATTTTAGTAAGTATTTATGTGTGTGGTTGGATTTTCAAAGATGCATCAAAGAAATCTAATAAATAGTTTATATAAAAATCAACTCTTATTACCTGGAAGCTCAAACCCATCATTTCATCCAACTGTTGGTGAGGAAAATCAGAAGGTTTTGAAAATATGCAAGCATGGACTGAGGCTGCAGTTTGATGATGAATTTATATTTATTATTTATAAACTTGTATCACTTTAATACAATGTATATTGAATATACTGGAAGAATTACAATGTAAATAAATGAGATATTAAATCTTTTTTTAAAAACCATACTCTTAATGTACTTTCATAATGCTTCACTTAATTCATCTTCTTCACATTTTATAACAAACTTATTTTTAAATTTTAGATAGCATTTTTTGGAATGTTATTTAAAACATAACATAAATGAAGCCTCCCTCTTTCAAAATTTAGAGTTGGAAGGTTTGTTATGAGATCTGAAGAAGACTGCTAGGAAAAATGAATTATCATAGAAAATTAAATACAACATTGTGGAAAATGTAGTAGTAGTATAGATTTTTAAACATTATCATAAAAAATAATAGAATAAGAGTGAGAGATGTTTGAAATATCTTTAAATTAGATATTGTCAAGATTATATGCCTAATTATTAGAATCTTGAATTTGTAGATATTGAATATACTATTGAAAGAACATAATGCTCTATAGGCAGTGTTAGAATACTGAGCTCTGGAACTGAAGATTCATGCATTGTGGCTCCAAATCTGTTACTTCTGAAACTAATTTTTTTTAAACTCCCAAAAAATATTATATTTGATTTATTTATTTAAAACATAATTTTTATATTAGGCATTTGAAACCTGTGACTGGTTACACTTTTTAAAAAATGTTTCAGGGTGATCTTAGATATAGTTTGGTAGAAGAGATATAACTTAATTATGCTATTTTTTAGATATCTCTTTTAGGTATCTCTAAAGAGTTGTAATATTGATTTCTTTTGTTGGAAATAATAGATTAAAAATAAAATAATTGCAATTAGAATTGTATAAAATATTGAAGTCTTTCAGATATCAATTTTTTGTTAAAACAGACAAAACTCACTATACGTATGGTGATCATATGATGGTTATTGGCTTAATATCAATTTTTTATAGATGATAAAAGACCTATGTCAAATGTAATGCATGTATTGATTTGTATAGTCATCACAATTCATTTTTGATTTCTGACATTCTATATTTTTCTATATTTGGACTGAGACAGGCCATAATTTTTTCTGAGAATGCTAAAATAATAATAAGGTAAATTAATTACTCCTCTGCAAGGCAAAGACTTCTTCAACCCAATTCATAGAGGAACAGTGAATATTAAGCATTTGGGCTGCCAATTTATGAGTAATGCGAATTTGGTTATTTTATCATTTTAATTTATTTTACTGCTAATAATATATATAAACATATTAGATCATAGATAAAGGTAGATCTACACCTTTATTGTAAAAAGGAGGTTGCCTTGACAACAGATTGAGATTGTTGATTGTTATTGACATTGTTAAAGAATGAACTTCTTTCAGGTAATTACACACACACATATATATATATATATGCACAAAAGAATAGTGTCACATTTTCTAGACCTAAATTCAGTTTTACTCCTGAAGTGGGTAGGACAATATGTTTTTCCTACTTGATTCATGATTAAGACCTTTTATTCAGATAGTTAACCAACATCTGAACAATCTAACTCTTCATTATAAAAATATAAATTATTATGATAGCTATTTTTAGTTAGATAGTAAACAAGGATGGTAAAATTCCTAAATGAATCAAGGGTTTGCAACTCATAAGTCTGATGAATAAGGAATTCTTTATCAATATTTCTCTGTGTGAAAATGTTGATAGTATATATTATTATTAAAAATTGATAGTAATAATAAATAATTTTTTTATTAATAGTTTCATATTAAATAGTGAAATATTATAATTGCAATATTGAAATGTAAAGAATAAAATTAAGTCAAGAAAGTAAATATTAAAAATTTTATAGGTATTGAAATACTAAAATATGTTTTCAAAAAAAGTGAAATAATAGATTGCTATGTTGTTTATAATTTATAAGAAATTGAGAACGAGTTAGTGACAGATTTAGAACCGCAATTCATAGTTCTTGAATTCCAAAATACACCATTTTACCACTGCATTAATTCAAGCAGGGCATATTTAAGATTACAACCTAAGTATTAAATCATTACAAACAAATATTGCAATGGGGGGGGGGGGTAAATAAAGTTTAAAATTAAATTTCATTTATATCTTGTTTTCCTGAAGGTTTGTGGTGATAGTATTTTAGTTATTTAATGGACGATTTTCATCACCTAATATAAGTATTGAATGTCTTTAAAAAAAATTGACTTTATTTAAATAGTTCAAATTCAAATACATTCAGTTATTAGTAATAGAAACACCTGAAGAAGAGGGAAAATAATACCTCTCAAAATGTGTGCATATACTAACCTATATACTATTAATAACAGTTAAAAGTATTTGGAATATTTAAATAAAGTTAAATTTTTCTAAAGATAATTAATACTTATATTAGATGACGGAAATAGTCCAATATATAAATACAAATAGTTAATATATGTGTAAAAAAAATTTTTTTTATAAATATTAAACAAATTATTATAATAAATATAAATTACTATAATATTACTTAAATACCAAAGTATTAAAAAGATGTGTACAACTAATTTATTATTAACAAAATTACAAAGCAAAACTTAAATTTTAACTATGAGCAAGAAAAATGGTAGCTAAAAATTTTAAAGTAAAAAAGCTGTTACAATTATTAACACAAATAGTAATATCATATTCCATGATCTATATATAATTTTATAAAACAATTTCTTAATTTACATTGATAGAATTTAAAGTAACAAATATATTTAAAAATATAAAAAGTTTATATAATTTATATTATTTAACATTATATATATTTTTAATATCTCTTCACTATGGATGTTGATATTAAGTTGATTACTTATCGATAATCATTCATATTTATTAACAAAAGTTAGTGATTGAAATCATCTACATGGAACATCCTAATGAGAAATAGTATACCCTCTGATTTCACAGCACTTCCTCATAACTTTTAGGACTTAACATTTACAAGTCTACAAATGCCATGAAAACATCAATTCAAAACATGCTACTTACATCTACTGAAACCAAAATTAATTCATTATCTAAAACCTATTTATCATTACATGCCAAAATCATTCTCATTAATATCCTAATATTCCTCAAAATAGCATATTACACAATCATCAATTATACTATATCTTTCAAACAGAAAATAAACTCCTTATGCAGCAAATTCATATGGGAAAAGAAAGTTATGGTGATGAGTATTACAATCTAACAATATTCTCTCATTCTATTTCATCACTATAATCCAACTACAAAGAACAATAAATGTAATAGTCAAATTTTTCACACATTTCTCTGACTCTCAAAAATTTATTTGCATCACCCCCAACAGATACACCTCCTCCAGTTAAAAATATCCTTTTCAAAATTCATCTTAATACTCTTGCCACAGATTCTATTCTTAAGAAACATGATCTATCAACAAGAATGTATTACTGGAAGGTTTATACTCTTCCCCACAAAACTAAGAATTTACTAATACAACACACAAATAAATCATAAAATTTAAATTCTGATACTTAGAGCCCAAATATCTTGATTTCCTTATTAAGATTAATTTTGAAGTATTATTAACCAGTAGCTTCTTAGCTAAAAAAATGTCTGCCAATATAGACCGAGTTTGCACATTCTGCCACAAAGAGAAAAAAATTATCCAACATTTTCTCTTTAAATGCCCATCACTTCAAATTGATCGAATCCTAATTATATATATCACTAAGTCACAATCAGCTTCACTCATAATGCTCACCAACAACACACAGAGAGAAATTTTCCTAAACTTAGAGGAACTATTTTTATTCTATTTACTCCTTGGTTTCTTAGATGTCATTTCTGTTTCAACCCAATCTCTAAAAATCTACAATCATATTTTTATAATAAAATAAAAATTAAATCAAACTCTTGTAACCCCAGATATATATATGCAGTCACATGGAGCTTAATAACCTTACCACTGGTCATTGAAAAATAAGATATGATCTTTGCTTTAATATCCAATTTCTTTCATTAACTATATAGGCTTTATTATTTTAAAATTCATATATAATTAGTTAGTCACCTAATTGAACACTAACCCATAAAAATAATTTAAATTTAAAAACACAACTCATACCCTAATTAATTCTCCACTACTTATATATAATTATCTTTGAATCTGATATGAATAAAATATGTGTATAATTCCAATACAAACTAAAATATGATATGTATATATGGAATAAATACTACATGGCTAAACTAATAAGTTTATGTTAAAAATAAGATTAGTGACTGAATAGAAATTTAGAATGGAATATTTGATTGCAGTTCACACAAAACAAAACTACACATTATTATTTATAACACTGAGTAAGGATTTAAAAAATTTTCTGATTTTGTTTGACTTGTACTCACTAATAGAAACAAAAAATTGAGTTAATAAATCTATAAATATATGTAAAATTTGAATATATAGTATAATGGCTGGTTATAAGATATTTAATATAAATTTGGTCACAAGTTGTTCTCAGTTTTTAAATATTTTTTTCCAAATGTTTAACTTAACAAATTATTTTCTGAATTCTTATACTTATTTTAAAATTTTGAGCATTTAAAAAAAAAATATTGGTACTTACATATTAAACCTGCAATGTATTAGACCTCCTATACCTTTTCACATTCATATCAATCAGCTGATAACTTTTTAATCATGTGATCAGATTGAATAACAAAATAGACCACATGTACACAATATTTTTACAAGATTTACAAAGTTATTAGCAATCTGAATACATTTGAAAAGATGTAATCATTCTAATATGTGATAGTAATTGCACCAGATGAAATCTAACAATACCAAAAATATTAATTTCTAACAATATTAAAAATATGAATTTCACACAAAAATAAATCTGAAAAAATATATTTTTAACAATACTAAAAATTATGAATTTCACACAAAAATAATTCTGTAAAAGTTTTATGCAATTCCTAAATGTTACTTTAAATATGGAGAAAACAATCCTAAATTACAAAATGTTTAAAAATATCCACATACAGTAATTACTATGTAATATATAACAGGAATTGTCACAATGAAACAATCAGTTTGTCTGTTATCTACTTTATCTTAATGGATTAAATTTTGTTTCAAAATGGAGATTAAAAGTAAAATTTTTTATTTTTCCCAAAATGGAGACTTACTTAACACATGATTGTACAATATAATGCCAGTCTGGAATCTTCATCAGAAATATTAATAAGTAGTAAATGTATTTTTATTCAAAACCAACTAAAAAAAAAGCAACAAAAAAATTAAATAATTAAACTTTTATTATTTCTTCAATGTGGGGGACTGATTTTTTTGATGTCATCCAGTATGATTCACATGAAAATGGTCAGTATCTGGAAGCTCATAAATCAGCAGTTTTTTTCCAATAGTCCAAATTAATTGTCAATTCCTCTTCCACATTTTGTTTGATGGCTCCCATCAGAGTTGCCATTGTTCTACCATGAATTCTCATGATGAAACACTCATCAGTCTCTTTGCATAGGCCATCAAACATCCACTGCTCTGGAAGAATTTGTATGTTTTTTTATTTTTATTTTTAAGAAAAAGGTTCTTATTAATTTCAGAAATTTAGTTAGGGCCTCCAATTTTACATTTTTTTTCCTGCTAAACTAAACTCTGTTTTCCACTATTCTATGGATGTTAATTTGTGAGCCAGCTGTAAAATAAATTGGATTACCATCAAAAATGGAATTCAGGAACTCTCTAACCATGTTCCTTTATGAAGGCTTATTTTATTATTACATCCTTGAAAATTACAATGCGAATGCTTATCCAAAGTGTGGATGTATGCAACCACATTGATCTCAGTAGCGGGTAAACTCCAGATGTTTATTTATCATTTTGTACTATTTTTTATAAAAAAGAAGAAAAAAAAGTAGTATTAATCAGAAAATAGAAAAAAAATCAGCACTGAAGTAAAAAACTCTCTGAGAAGAACGTGTCTAAATGAAATCTGGACAATAAATGAAAGTGTAAATTTATCATATTATTGGAAGAGATCAGATGAGATCACAATGTTTATTTGACAGGATCACAAGGTTAGACATTTATCATGAATGTGAAAAGGCATACTATCTCTCCTATGTTGTAGGACTAATACTTAAATACAAGATTATCTACCTGGTTGTTCTATAAATGTGAATTTTTAACTAAAAATTTGTTCAGACAAAATTTTATTAATTGATTAAAAAATTTCATGTTGAATAATGTCATTTTGGATTCTCATATATATACACACACATATATACACACACACTTAAAAAACTCCAACAAAAGGGCTATTATAGATAAATGAGAAAACTGGTTTAGCTTCAAGGATTGACAATTAGTAATAATAGACCATTTCATGGCAACATCCAAGGTTAAACTTTATCTCTGTTTACATGGATATGATCTTTTTAATATTCTTGGTTATAATAAAAATCCAAGGAAATATATAATTCAATATATATATATATATTGTAGTAGTTAGTCCTCACTGTGAATTAAAAAAAAATGCAATCTTTAAAATACTAAAGGTTTTATTTTTCATTATATATAATTGCAATCATAAATCTTACTTTAAAAAAAACATTGTCTATTTTATGTTTTGCATGATTTCAATTTTAAATTGTTTATTTTTTTAGAATGTTGCTGAGATCAAAATCTTTTATTCACATTTAAGTGAATGATTATTTTAAATATATAAAGAAGATTAAAATATTATAGACAATTATTTTAGTTTTAGTATTTGTCAAAGAATATGTGTGTTATGTATTTAAAAGAATGAGGGAGATATAAGATTAAAAAATTAATAAAATTATGCAAAAAATTATTTAATTTGTATTGTATTATTTTTGTTAATATTAAAATTATTTTTAGAAGTAATTGAATGCAAATCATTTGAAAACCAATATTCAAATCTGTGCATGGCTATTTAAAGAAAACAATGGTCATTTTTTTAACATTGCATGATTTCTAGATCTCTCAAGATAATGATATTAATTCAGATGTTATTAATTTTGCAGTAAGGGGGGTTCTTTACCTTTAAAAAATAAACCTTTACTTGATAAGAAATATTCAATACAACTAGATCATTTTACTTTTAATAAAAGTTTTAAAAATGTTTTAGCCAGGACGATCAGGTAGATAAAGTTAGTCTGATGGGACCTGTGAAGTCCCCATTCCAGATACCTACATTACATCCAAGTTTCCATTGAAAACATAATAAAATAAAAGCCTATCTAACAAAAGGGAAATCTATCTTTTCTAAACCTAATCCATTGAAGAAGCTACATTTCAGATATATCCATAGGGAGAATGTTATTGCATGGACTAATTAATAATATGTCAACAGTTTCAAGAATTCTTGATTTTTTACAACCACCTGTAATTGTCTTCAAAACAAGTTTCCTGAGCAATAGACTTTTATCTAGGATTTTTGAAAAAATTAACCAGAATGCTTCTTTTGTGACCTTTACTTTTCTAGTTCATCAACAACATTACCCAGGAAACCCACTGAAATTCACATTGTAAATTAACTTTGAATTTAGGATTTTGGTTAAAAGAAAGGAAGAAATGACTTTATTTTCATTAATAATAATTTTGTTATGAATTGTTGCTATGCAGTTTTTTTTATAACTCTTCCAAACATTCTTTTAAAACTACAAAATATTTAAAAACATTTTTTTTATTTTATATTTAATACATATGTCTGCAAACATCTCATATATTATTTTGATTTGAATGGTTTGATTTAATATAATTATAATATAATACTTGTTAAGGGTTGTATATTGACTATTAAAATTTATGATCATTATTAACTTTAAATCGCATAAATACATCATTCCAGATTAAAAGAATTTGTGTTGATATTTAGTGAGTTACTAGAAATACAAGTAATAATATATGTTATTTTATTTGCACAATCGATGGTGAATTCCTTTCATTGCATAGCTATGTCTCTACATAAAAAATGATGGAATTTTTTTACTGTATGTTAAATGAATAAATACATGAATATATGTAGTAATATGATTATTTTATTTTTGTCACTTTGTTAAATAGTCATCATTTGTGATCCTAAATTAGTTTGTATAAGTAGCATATAGAGTAATATGAGCACAGACTTTCACATGCTCCACCACTCTCCCCACTATCTCATAACACTGATACACTTGAATATATATATGTTGAAAATATAAATAATCACCAATACCGTATTTCATGCTAAAACAGCAATCATCAGTTGGTCCAGATTACCACCTCTACACATATATGCTATAAGTGCTTAGATATATATTAAAATAGCCAACGTATATGTGTTCAAATGTATCAGTGTTATGAGATAGTGTAGAGAGTGGTGGGGCATGTGAAAGACTGTGCTCATATACTCTATATATTACATATATAGACACAGGTATATAATAAGCCTGCGTGTTTCAGTTATTTGTATGAGTAGATAAATTAGATACGTTACAAAAAAAAAAACACTTTTACCCGAGAAATGCATATAAAAATTATAGTCTGAGTGAATTATTTATTTTATTATTAAATAATATAATATTTTCTTATATAAACCTGGTTAAGATATTTTTTTCAGCTTATGAAAAACATCACTGAGTATTAATGGAATCATTTCACTTTGGATTTTTTTTAATAGTTTAAAAAAAGCTGTAGTAACTCGAGAAATATGTTTATTATTATTATTAACGATATGAAATCACTTAAATGTCGATAAAATGTATATATATATTTTATTAAATTTGGTTTTTGTATATTTTATTTTATAAAGTTAACACTTATCACTGATTTATAGTCAAGCATATTTGATTTGCCATGGTGTTTTATTATTTACCCGAGACATTAAAAAATGAACATGAATATTTTCTTTTGCTTAATTATATTAAATTGTCATTAGATATTATACCATTGTAATATAAAAGGGAAAAGAAAGAAGATTACATTAAAAGAAACTTTAGGATTATTTGTTTACTTATTCTAAATATATTTTGAAATCATTCAAATACTATTCGATTTCGAGATATATTTATTTGAAATATACAGATATATAGTAGAAGAGACTTAGATATAAAATGTTTTACTTTTATAAGTTTACCTAATCAGAATTGAGGATTTATTATTATTGATCCATTATTTATTGTTACAGTTTCTAGCTTTCTCACTTCGTAGGGAATATTAAACAAGAAAAGTCAACCTCACTTCCCCATTATCATTATATATAGGGTCACAGTTTTGCTACCCAAATATGTGGAGCATTTGAAAAGTCAGCTTTCTTTATTACTTACCATTACAATGTGTGTATATATATTATTCTAAGGAAGATTGAAGTGTGAAATCAACTAAGTTGCTATCTATAACAATTTATTTAGTATTCTGGAGTTAGAGCATATTATGAACTATAGTCACCATAAATAATACAAAAATATTTTATTAGCAAGAATTTATCTATCCATTTATTTATTGTGATGAACAAATTCATAAATCCTGTTTATTTTCATTAAAACTAGGAAAACATTTTTAAATCGTGGAATTGTTAATATTTATGTACATTTGTTTTCATGAATAAAAAGATTGTTTATGATTATTTAAAAAAAACTGTGTATATATTTTAAAATATTCTTAATTAGACTTATCAATTACTCTGAAAAGTATATTTCAGCCCTGTTTTCTTGTTGGTCCATATAAATCCCAAGGGAATATCTTTCATCAGAATATATGTTGGCAGTAAGACAAAACAGTATATTGAAAAAAAAAATAATATTTCCATTTACTAAGGACAAAACTACTTTAAAACGTTATAAAACTGATAAAATTTTAAAGCATTCTACCTGCTTTCATATATAAAAAAAAAGATCAATCACATAATTAAAATAAGAAAGTAACATATTTTTTGATGAGAGAAAGGGATCTATTTTATCAGCCACTTATTCATATATAAAATCAACAATGCATATACAGAAATGTGAGCAAAAATTGACCAATATGGCTAGAGATTATTAAGACAGGATATAGAAATTTTTAAAAGGCACCATAAAGTAATTGAAGAATGCTATTCAGAGAAAGTTTCACCTGAACTCAACTGTATCTAGATCTCACAACTGGCTATCCTAGAACTGCACTACATACAAGCAGGAAGTATCCTGCAAGGCAAGCATAAACTTATACATTGAAGATGTAGCATTGTCTTGATCTAAACATAGTTCTTTAAAAAACAAAATAATGTAAGTTTACAGAAAATTAAATCCTAATCATCTTGTTGATGACAGACTTTCTTCTGCCATACCTACCCACCTTAACAAAAACGGTTAACAAAACATCCTTTTGATTTATTGCCTTGCTTTCTGACCCCCCCCCCCCCCATTTCAAGCAATAGACCACTGAGCAATTCCAAAAATAGGCCGGAACCTGAACTTACACTTAGCACCATTCACAAAATTAAATGCCATCAAATTGGATGTCAATCAATCTATTATGGGGAATCCCGAACATTTTTGTCTACACATCTTTTCCAGCACCAATACTTATAAAAAAGATTTAGACAATCCAGAACATAACTCTATATTCCTTGAGCACTAAAAGGCAACAGAACTGTAATTCATTCCCTCCTACACAAACATTCAATACATCAAAAGAAATGATTTAAAGAGAAAAATAAGGGAGGTTTATTATAGAGCTGATAATTACTAATTTTCTTCTTTTGTGAGCCAATGTAATATCTGGTAAAATGAAAATGCACACAGAAAAAGTGTACCCATTTAAAAAAAAGGGCTATTTAAATATTTAAATTTCAATTTTAAATTAAAATTGAGTATGTGAACAATTAATTAAACATTGATATAAAAATCATTTAATCACACCACTATTTACCATGAATATGATATAGTAAAAATATGATGAAAGCATGCTATGCAATAATGAAGCTAAATATTATTTAAAAAAACTACCTTTACTGTGTGTATTTTCATTTTACCAGATATTATATAGCCAATAATATGAATACTATAAACTGTATAGACTCATCCTTCTCTCTCTCCAAAAAATTGAAGCTCTAATTTAAGTATTTAACACTGAATTTAAATAAATTTAAATCTCTTCAAATGTATACAATTACACTCATCTCTGCATTATTATTCTATTTCATCTTGTTATGAATAAAAGAATGCCATAAGTTCTCAATTAAGAGCTTGTTTTGCGAGCTCTTAACAAGCTTTGTAGAATATCCCCAACCTGACTGGTTTCTGCTACTGGTGTTATCAGTGAGGTGCTGGGATATTCAAGCATTAAATCAAAAATATCATGACAAGCCCAGAATTTTATCTAATGTATAACTATTAAGTAGAAAATCTGAAATTTTCAGATATCTATACATCTTTCTATCCAGCTATCTAACTCAAATAGCCACATGGGACTGAACTATGGTCAGATACATGATATATTAATAGCTTTAGCAATATAAAATCACCAAAGCCATCACAGCAAAAAATAAATTTACAAAAAAATCCAAGTCAGATTTCACATGACCTAATTTAAATAAGCTTGTATTTACAAATGTTATACATAGAGCTCACAAAACAAGGTCTTAACAAGTTCTGTAGAATATCACCAACCTCATACCAGTTTCTGCTACTGTGGTCCTCAGTGAGGTGCTAGGATTTTCAAGCACTAGATTAAAAACATCAGGACAAGCTCAGCACTTTATGTAATATATAACTATTAAGTAGACAATCTGAAATTTTTGGACATCCATATGTCTTCCAATCCAGTAGCAGAAATCAGTCTGAGGTTGGGGATATTTTACCAAGATTGTTAAGAGCTTATTTTGTGAGTTCTATATATAACATGTGTAAATACAGGCTTATTAAATTAGGTCATGTGACACCTGACTTGATTTTTTTTGTAATTTTATTTTTTATGTTGGCTTTGGCAATTTTATATTGCTAAAGCTATTAATATATGGTGTACCTGAACGTAGTTCAGTCCCATATGGTTAAGTTAGATAGCTGAATTGGAAGACATATGGATGTCTGAAAATGTCAGATTTTCTACTTAATAGTTACATTAGATAAAGTGCTGGGCTTGTCCTGTTGATTTTTAATCTAATGCTTGAATATCCTAGCACCTCACTGAAAATGCAAGTAGCAGAAACCAATCTGAGGTTGGAGATATTCTACAAAACCTGTTGTTTTGCAAGCTCTATATATAACATTTGTAAATACAAGCTTATTATATTAGGTTATGTGACATCTGACTTGACTTTTTTTTGTAATTTTAATTTATAGAAATAACAAGCTTCTCTATAATTGCACATAAGTACATTTATTACATTTATTAAATTCTAAACTAATGATCTTTGAGAATTGATACAAGAATAACAAATTTTAAAAAAGAACATCTTAATTGAATGCAAAAAGTTATGATGAAGATATATTTATATGGTAATGTTAACTATTGTTTTAATTTAATTTTTTCTTAACAAGCTTTTTTAAACTTTAACTACTAACATGTTTCTGTAATAAAAAAGTTCACATGAAACATCAAACATTTAAAAAGTTCAATATTTCTTTTAGGCATATATTATACCTAATCAAGATAGTTTTAATCTGTATAACATTGTTAGATTATTAATATGTTATTTTATGAATGTTATCTGTTGAAATACAAAAAAGTCATAATATTAATCTCTAAATTATATAATAGCAAATAAATAAATGTTATAGTACTGATGCATGTTTTGTCATGGTCATTTGTGCTTGAAAAATTAAAAAAAACTCTTGAAATGAATTTAGATCTTTGTTATTTCTTTAATATTGTTGTTTTGAAAATTATTTTAAAATGCAGTTTATATACTTTATGATGTTAAGTGAGTTATTTAGTGTGGAGGATATAGGATGGTCAGTAGAGTAATATTCATATGAAATCCTAGATGTAAGGGATATGTTGAAATCTATAATATGTGAATTACATTTTTACACTTTGAAATTATTAAAATATACAGATAACATAGGGCTGTACATCATTTTCCATGGAAAGTTACATTTCCTTATCATCAATAAGTGCTATAATAGAGCCATGACTTGAATCTTAGGTGCCCGATGAATATTGATCTATTATTATAATTTGCACTATATCCATGATGATATTGTCTTACTCATTGAAATCATTATTAATATTCCATATCCTACACTTTAATCATTATCCATCATAGAAGATAGTTTCATAAGGTGGTAAAATAATGGCTAAACCATTTGAAGTTGATAATTTCGTGAGAGGGCAAGATGAAGTATATAGAAGTTTCTTTCACAAATGATGATGCGATGATTGATGATTGTCATAGTATATAATATGAGAGAGGAATGATGGATATTCTTACAAGTAGTAGAGATCACTTAGCTCAAACATATGCATATTTAAGGTGGAATGAAAGTGAGTATAGTGAAATTGATTTTGAATGATATGATGAATGAAAGAGTATAAAAACAAAAGAAATACAAATGTCAAGCAATATAATGTATGGATAGTTCTTTAAATTTTATTATAAATAATTTAAACCCATTTAAATTACAAAAATTTATGAAATTATCTCTTAAATATTTTGTATAAATAGTAATTTTTTATAATGGGGGAGATATTCATATTTTTTATTAAAATTTTTCTGATATTCAAATATGATTCAGGATACTTTGCTAGACTGCAAAAAAAAAAACTTTAATAATTTTTTTGAAAATATTTTACTTGTTGAATTTTAAGAAATGTATTTTAAATATAAACTTATATTGATGTGTTTGCATCATAAGAAATATATTTTGTAATATTGTAAGTGTAATATTAAGTTTTCTTAGAAATTGAGAAATTTATTGTAACTGTTCCTAATTCAAAATAGTAGAATATATTTACTGAATGAGTATAATATATTGTCATTACTACTGTAAGCTTTTATTTTATTTGAAATAGTCGAAGTGAAGGCTGTCTTAGTTTATTTTTTGTCATTTATTATTAAGAGTTACTGTAAATATTTTTTAATGTTAAATAATGTCATTTCTTATTTTACTTTTGTAAATATATATTTTTTTAATATTATGTTATAAATTTACTGTAAGATTATAATATTGTTAATTCATAAATAAATTTAACTGTTTTTTCAAAGCTTATATTCTAGTTGAGTTTTGATTTATCTGCATGTTGTTTATTTGATTTTTCATTCTACATGCATGGTAAACAGAAAATAAATAATTTGAAATATTACTTATTTGGCACATGATTTCTAAAGATTACTTAAATATTATTTCTATTATAGCTGATTGAGTAACAAGGCTTCTTCTTGTTCTCTTTTTCTTCTTATCATCATCATCATCATCATCATCATCATCAATATCATCATTATCATCATCTATCATCATCATCATAAAAAATATGATCATTGGTAATTATTTTTCAATTGATACAACACTAATGAGAGATATATACTTGATATTGCCACAATATTGAAATACATTATATTTTTTAAGAATGCTACATTAAACAAAGAAAGATTGTACAATGTTTACCTAAAATCTTATATTATTTATGTATTATTGCCAAACTTTAATCATTAAATAGATTTAATATTGAGAATCAGTAAGTTATTTTAGTTGCTTATTGTGGTATTATTTTGAAAGAGTAGTAAGACATCATGTAAAAACCCTCATGATATTTAACTACAGGGTGTTCATTAATTAATTTATTTTATTATTAGTCTATTAGAAATGAACATGAGACTGCTGCTGCTGCTGCTGCTACTGCTACTGCTACTACTACTACTACTACTACTACTACTACTACTACTATCACTACTACCACTACCACTACCACCACCATCACTACTACTACTACTACTACTACTACTACTATTACTACTATTATTATTATTATTATTATTATTATTATTATTATTATTATTATTATTATTATTATTATTATTATTATTATTATTATTATTATTATTATTATTATTATTATTATTATTATTATTATTATTATTATTATTATTATTATTATTATTATTATTATTATTATTATTATTATTATTATTATTATTATTATTATTATTATTATTATTATTATTATTATTATTATTATTATTATTATTATTATTATTATTATTATTATTATTATTATTATTATTATTATTATTATTATTATTATTATTATTATTATTATTATTATTATTATTATTATTATTATTATTATTATTATTATTATTATTATTATGGAGAATTGTAAATTTTTATTGAAAGATGATAAGTAAGAAATTATTAGTTAATGTTAAATGGCCAATTAGTATTTTTATTAATGGAAATATTAAGTAATTTATTGTTATTTTTGTAATGAATTTATAAATTATATTTTAGGACTAGGACTATTATATGTGTGTATCTAAGACATGAGAGTATTACCCGGTAGTTTCGTTATGTGAATTTGGTGGGGTAATATTCTTATGCCATTGGGAATGTATCTTTAGGGATATATTCTCAATGTTTAAGCCAGTGAACCTTATTGAAGATCTCATGTTAAGAGTTTCATAATTATATTTGTCATTTTGATAGAACCATATTTTATTTATAATATTGAGCAAGTTTTATAAATTGAATTTATTAGTAAAATGAATGGATCGAGTGTTATATTTGGAACCCTAATTATTTATTGTAAATATAAGTTGTATTATATTTAATCTGTTAAATTTCTTATATTGAATTATTAAAAGATATTATTATATTAGATATTGGATCTTAGTAATGTATCTTGAGTCAGTCAATAACGTATTATTTTAATAGTCATTGTTTATATAACTTAATATTGTTATATCCTAGTTAGCTGGATTTTTTTGTTTAGAGGATTTCATCTTTTGGTAAGAATAAAATATATATATATTGAAGCAGTCAAATCTGTTGCACATATTTTGCTTCACTGTCTAGTGATATTAGGAACCTTCAAACAGGGGTTCAAACTCGGTTTTGTAGCAGTAAATCACTAGGGAGTGCAGGTATACATATGCAAGCAATTATCTCCCCCCCCCCCGCTTGTTAGTTAAGCATTATCCTAATTAAATAATACTAATTTAATTAGATAAAGTATTTAAATTTCCATCACGGTAAATAATCGTGCATATGTGTGTGTGTGACAGATAAAAGGGTATAATCATGTTTATTTAATATGTTTCATGTTCTATATTTTTTTTATATTCGTGTACTATTTTATTTGAGAGAAGGTTCTAGAGAGTAGTTAATGTAACTGGAAAATTGCAAACAAAAGACATGCCTTATTTGAATTTAAAAAGTCTTTATTAACATTGATTTATTTTAAAAGATTTTACGTTAATGGAAAATTTATCCCGCAGGTCTATTTTCCAACTCGAAATAGACTGAAATGATACTCTCTCAAACTTATCTCTTGTCATTTTTTTTAAATATATAACAGTTGACCGTTAACGTACATCCGGGTATTGCCAGAGGCAGGCAAATAGAAAGTTTCCATGGGGTATAAATACAGCCCAATTTTCTATATTAAACACTCTGCATTTGATTTTCAGGTGTTGCAGGATGAATCTACGTCACCCAATTTTTAAATTATGAATCGTGAGTAGAAAAGAAATTTGCTGCCCTGATCTTTCCGAGATCAGCTCCAAACTGCTGTACTCTTATGCCATCACCACATAAAGACTGTCTAAATGAACTCTTAAATAAACTGTGAAAGGATGCCAGCCATTATTTTTCTGAAAATCTGCCCTATTGACTGTATTTCTTTATATGATCTCCACATATGCGTATACGGTCGTCAAGTCTTCAAACAACTGAAGGTAATTCTCTGCCACAAATATGAACTTTAAAACCTCCATCTAAATGCTTTTAATATCTTTAAAAATGTAAATTTCCAATCTCCATCTATGTAATTTTATTTTCATTTAAATTGTAGCTTTATAAAACTTCCATCTATGTAATCTTTATGTTATTTAAATGTAAGTATGCCTATTTCACAACCGGCGATATAATTCCGATTATTAGTTTCTTAGAATAATGACTTTCTCTAATGCATGAATCTATAATTTTTATTTTCTAAACTTACTTGCTGGGTTTCACTCTTGCTATCCTAATATTTTAAATGCGGCAAACCTTTTATTTGATTTTATGTTGATTATATATAATTTAATATGCTAATAATCCAATCTGGCGAACCGATCTTGTCTTAATTTACTATTCCGCCATTATGGAAACTTAAATCATTAAACGTAAGCTTTCTTACTAAATTCTAAAGTTCACCCGGTTGAATAAATTTACTGAATTGTTTTGTGTTTTATGACATATTATCCGTTATCATTTTAAAATATCAATTGACTATTATCTTAACGCTATTGATTTGGTAAAATTTAATATAGAATAAATTAAAGTTTGTGATCTTACCTTTAGCTAATAATCTATTATTTGATTAGCCCACCATCTAACGATTTAATTATGTTTTTTTACTTCTCAAATGTATTTATATTTATTTAATGAAGGGAGTTACCGACTCTCCTTTTTCTAATTGATGTTCTAACTAGTATTTAAGGCCAATTATGCACCATTAAGGATGATTTAAACTATATCATATCATTACGCCAGATTTTATTACTTACTAAGGCCTTAATATATCAGAGTCATTACAGACCTGAAATCCTCAGCATTGCTTATCAGTGAGAACGTATATAAACTTATATCTTGCTTTGTTATACTACTCTTCGATACCAGATTATTTCATAAGGCACATTTCTTAACGGAGTTTAGAAGCACCGACTCCATGGGTTGTGCTAGGCTCTATATGGGTTAACATTCAGAAGAACTGAAACAATAAAATCCCTACCAACCACTTCTTCAGATGCCATCTGTCACAAGTGCAGATGAGCTTTTATGTTCGTTTTAATTTGATGAAGCCTCTCGTCCTTTCCGGCATTATCATTCGGTCAGCACCGCATTTATTCATATTTTATCGTTTCCTCTATTAGTCTATAAGTCGTAATGCTATGATCTTACAAACCATCCCAAGCTTTCATTTTCTTATATTTTGTAGGTTAGAAATGTCATACATTAAACCTTATTTAATCTACCCACCTTCTCATTAAACAATCTTTAGATATGCTGAGAAATAACTTCCAGTAAATCCTACTAAAATCTAATTATGTAACCAAATGCGAAAATAAATGTGCTCTTCTTGAATCATTAATGTAAATCATAAAGACTGCATACACTCTGTAATATTAATTTGCCATTAGGATAAACTGCGATAAAACCAACTTACATTCATTTGAAATTCGTCAGATCATTTGTTGTTATTAAATATATTATAGCGGTAAGAATACAAGCCTCATGAATGTGATATCTTTAATTAGCATATTAAGCCACATCGTTTTGATTAGTTCTTGATTTCATTAATACTTTTATTTGGTATCTGCATATCCATTCATCCTTAATTTATGCTACATAGGTCATTTGGAATGCACAAATAAATATTAATTATGTGAAACCCAGGGAGTATTAAATATGTTTGAATAGATTCATTATGCATTTCATTCTTTTATATTATCCGTTTTGTTTACATAAAAGTTCAACCAATTTATTATTATCCTTATAAATAAATAGTTAATAAGTTATTCTTTGGATACGTTTGTTCATTTATGCATGCACATCTATCATTATTTGCATCTTACACTATTGAGTCCTGTAGATCTCTTGTTTCTCTGATGATGCTCTGCGATGGGAATTGTTAGAGATTTCTTTTGTTATCGTCAGAAATGTTGTTCGTAATGTTATAGATTTGGGAAATAGGCAATAGAGTGGAGTTCATGAATATTCCTGACTTATGTATCTCGCATATGATTGAACTCTAGGTACATTTGCCTTGATGCCAGCTCTTGTTAGATGAACATACAATTCTGATCGGTACAATGTATAGGCTTTGGGTTAATTAAATAATAAATTTTACATATTCAATATATTATTTTAATATATTTAATGTGTTAAAAATTAATATTTAAAATATTGATTACTGTATAAAATAGATAGATAAAAAGAAATGTCTATGTATTTTACGTTTTAATTTGTAAAATTATATTATTTTTATTATTTTTAAAACATATAATTATTTTTATGATTTCAAAAAAAAAATTTAATGTCATAAATTCTGATTTGTTAAAAAGCTTTTATAGAATGGACAAATAGTTAAATTTGACTATTAATAGAAAAAAACCATGGATACAGGTCAAAACAGAGTTTTTATAACATCAAATCCCATAGAAACAATAACCAGGACAATGATATGTTTGACATTATTCAGGAGAAAACTCTTTAAGCCCCTTATTTTAGATTAGAATTTCATTTTTGTCTCCAATAGATAAACTGCATATAAGCTTGTGAGTTATATAGCACTAATTATATTTATATTTTAAAATGAATATTATGAACTCTATAAAACACCTGCTCAAAATATTCGAAGCAATTTGAAAAATCAAAAAATAGCAATAACACCAGATAAAAATCATCTCATTGTGAGCTTCGGAGTTAAGTGCTGGAATATACTTCATAAGGATATTTTGAAAGAAATTAACAATAGCTATTAATATTATTGTAAAATGTTTATTATGAAATACTTTCATTAAAAATAAAAAAACAAGACATTGATAATTTTTAATAGAATGCTACTAATTTGGAATAAGTATGAATTATATACACAACAGAATATGTTATGGAATTTCTCAACCGAATATATAGATTTTAAAATTATAAATTATTTGTGTATCTTTATATATAAATGTGTAAGTGGAACATAAAATTTTTTGTTATACATAATAAATATTGTTGTGAGTGAATGGAGTTAAAAAATTTGATTGTGATAAGAAAAGTTTACCAGGCTATATATAAATTCTTTATATTTTGGGAATGTATGAGTTTGTTTAGTACGCAACAAAAATATATCATCAAAAAAAAGTGAATAGTAAAACAAAAATAAAAACAATACATTAATGATAATTTTAGTTTGTTTAAATAAAAGTATGTTTATTTGTTTCCTCACTTATACTAATTAAAAGTTTTCATGTATAAATATTTATAAGTGATATTAATAAAGTTTGTATATTTAAATAACATCTATAGCCTAAATATATTTTATGAAATGCAAATTAATAATTCTTATGCTTATTTTGATAATAAAAATAGTAAACAAATTAAACATTCTAATTAAATTTTGCAAAATATAACTTTATGTATTCGTTTTAGCAATATTTATGTTAATATATAACCTATTTTCTTTGATTTCTTAATGTAGCATTTACAACTTGCTTATATTACTAAATGTTCATTTTTGTTTACTTAAACTGTTTTTTCATGAACATTTTAAGTAGATTAAATTTTACACTGATTTACTTATTGTTTATGTGTGTGTGTGTATATATATATATATATATATATACGTGCAACTGATAATAAATTTTATAAGATAACTGTGAAGTAAACAGAAATTGTAATAATGTAGAAAAGATTAAATATTTATTATCTATTTGAAAACATATTTGAGTTCAAAATAAAATTCTTTTGTAATTTAAACTATCTATTTCTTTAATATAAATGATTTATTCATTTATATTCCACTCCCAAATTAATCTAAACCTTAAGAATTTCCATTTTTTTGTATTCATGCATTATTATATTAACTAGCCTGAACATTAGATAAGTTTTCTACATTTTTCATTGGTTTAATTATCATTACATTTGACATTTTAACATTTTAAGCAAAAATTTTAATACCATTACATTTGTGATCCAAGTTGATGTACTTGAGGGAATTTAAATATTATTACAATACATATATATATATATATATATATTGTAATGGAACAGGTCTGGTCTTCTATAGCAGTTTTTGATAGGCCATCAGGATGAGTGATATCTTAATCATCCTAGGAGATGATGTGTATGCATATGAACATATTTCCAATATCTCTATATATAATCATCCTTCTCCATCCCTAAATTCCATTATCCCAGAATTTGAGCTTGGGCAGAATATGTACAATATTATATATTACGATCTTCATTGCATCATTTATGTGATAAATAGATGAATAAAGAAAAATTTAGACATCTGACATTTATTACAATTTATTCAATCAGAACTATAAGCAATAAAAAATTAATACATTTAGATATTAAACCATAAACATCACATGATCACTATCTCATACTAGCACAATAATTGTTATTAAACAATCCAAAACAAGCAAAACTCTCCATATAGTAGTCCCATCTTGTGCTAACAAGAGCAATCAATCGATGCCAGAAGGCTTGGCATAAAATCCCTATCTAGTCCCTACTCATCCAATATCCCCAGACTAGTTTCTGGCTTGTGGCCTTCATCAGTGAGGAGCCTTTGATCTGAGAGCTGCACCTAGATCTTAGGATCTAATACAGCCCCTCCAGCACCCACCTTTTAACTCTATTTAACTACAAAACTATGAGAATGAAATTGAAAACACTATTAATATTTTCAATCCAAGCTCAATAGCTATATAGTCATGTGGGACTGAACTCACTTCAGTACCCATACATTTTTGGTGTCTTTGGCTTTCTTTTAACAACCATAGCCACCACTATCCTATTAGGGTAGGATTGTGTGTTAAACCACTAAACATCACATGATCACTTATCTCATACTAGCACAATAATTGTTATTAAACAATCCAAAACAAAGCAAAACTCTCCATATAGTATTGCCATCTTATGCTAACAAGAGCAATCAATGGATGCCAGAAGGCTTGTGCATAAAATCCCTATCTAGTGCCTACTCATCCAATATCCCCAGACTAGTTTCTGGCTTGTGGCGCTTTATCAGTGAGGAGCCTTGGATCTGAGAGCACTGCACCTCAGTCTTAGGATCAAATGCAACCCTCCAGCACCCACCTTTTGCTCTATTTAACTAAAAAACTATGAGAATGAAATTGAAAACACTATTAATATTTTCAACAATCATACCTAATAGGATAGTGGTGGCTATGGTTGTTAAAAGAGCAAAGACACCAAAATGTATGGGTACTGAATTGAGTTCAGACCCATACTGACTATATAAGCTATTGAGCTTGGATTGAAAATATTAATAGTGTTTTCAATTTCATTCTCAGAGTTTTGTAGTTAAATAGAGTTAAAAGGTGGGTGCTGGAGGGTTGCATTAGATCCTAAGATCTAATTGCAGTTCTCTCAGATCCAAGGCTCCTCACTGATAAGGGCCACAAGCCAGAAACTAGTCTGGGGATATTGGATGAGTAGGCACCTAGATAGGGATTTTATGCACAAGCCTTCTGGGCATCCATAGATTGCTTTTGTTAGCATAAGATGGCATTACTATATGGAGAGTTTTGCTTTGTTTTGGATTGTTTAATAACAATTATTGTGCTAGTATGAGATAGTGATCATGTGATGTTTAGTGGTTTAACACCAATCCTGCCTAATAGAATAGTGGTGGCTATGGTTGTTGTTAAAAAGCCAAAGACACCAAAATGTATGGGTGCTGAATTGAGTTCAGACCCATATGACTATATAAGCTATTGAGCTTGGATTGAAAATATTAATAGTGTTTTCAATTTCATTCTCATAGTTTTGTAGTTAAAGAGAGTTAAAAGGTGGGTGCTGGAGGGTTGCATTAGATCCTAAGATCTAGGTGCAGTGCTCTCAGATCCAAGGCTCCTCATTGATAAAGGCCACAAGGGGCCAGAAACTAGTCTGGGGATATTGGATGAGTGAGGCACTAGATAGGGATTTTTATGCACAAGCCTTCTGGCATCCATTGATTGCTCTTGTTAGCACAAGATGGCACTACTATATGGAGAGTTTTGCTTTGTTTTACATTTAGATATCTATGACTATTCTTCCTTAGTACTATCATTATTTATTAATCCACTTCTCTAATTTCTTTCAAAGAGATATCAATTGATATCAATGAAAAAAAAATGCTGCTAATTTAGAATTTAGTAAAATCATAATTCTTTGTTTCCAACCTATTTACTGATTGATTCTTATTAAATAGCATGATGGTGGTTCAGGATCCCCCTTGTATTGTGATTTGTTTTTACAATGATAGAGAATAATCATTCACGCTAGAAGTTTTTAATCATATATACTAGAAAAACAAGTAAATAATAAAATGATTAGTGTCAACAAACAAACAATATAAATATTAGTGTAACTGTATAAGTGTTGGTATTTAATGTTGGAAATTATAAAGTCTTACCTATAATCCTGATGATGATGAAATTCATCCACAAGCAAACTCATGCCTGACCCTATATTTTATTTCAACTTAAGATTAAGCTAGTAATATTTTCCCCATTTCTATTATATCAAGGAGTATGTAACCCCATTAATCTATGGTAAAGAGAAAGAAAAAATATATATACATAAAATTAATCATGTGATCAGCCTAAGAGACATCAAGATTCTATAAAGGAAAATGTCCTAAAAAGATAATGCATAGCCTTATACCTACAGTTCATGATCCAATTGGTTGGGTTTTGAATGTCTTGGAACATTGTATAATGGTGATCCAAATTTCTCTTCCCCTATATTAGGCTTTGAATGGTTAAGTTTACATCTTCAGATAAAGTAGTAAAGTTTGGGGTTGCCTTCAGCATAGGTGAACAAATGCTATTATCAAGTTGACTTTGTTTTTGGCAGTTACAGCTTCATGACTGAAAAATCTCTTCCCACGAGTTAACTTTGTACTTAGCCATGCATGGTCGTATATATATCTATCTAAGCAGTTAATTAGAGTACTTGAGTTTATTAAATAGCTTCTTGCCTCTTTAGGATCTCAAGGTATGACTGGTCTAACTCTCTGGCTAAAGATTGAAAGTATTCTTGGAGTATCGAATAAATTTAAAACCATCTATCGAATTTCTAATTTACAGACCCTTGGTTTGCCAACTTTAAGTTGATCAGATTTTATTTTAACTCTTATCCATCTTAAACGGAATCTAATAGTTTGAGGTTTTACTTAGATAGGTGGCTTTCCAACCTTGATCTTCAATGTTCGCGGTTTACACAGTATGTGTGTTAATTAATTAATAAGAGTTTTTGATCTGATCTTTTAAAACAAGGATCACTTGTATACATATATATGCTGCTGATCACCTAAATGAGGTTGTTCTTTCGAAGTGTTGCATTGACTCTTTCAAAATAGCTAGTTTGATCATACATGGGTTTGATTATTTACGTCTGTGTTGTGATTTATATATATATATATGGTGGTTATACAAAGATTATTAATAATTTCCTTCCTTTACGTTTTTTATGATTTTTGTTGCTTGCGTGTAAATTTGGCCATCTTTCTTCTTATATTGTTATAATATGTATAAAAATAATGTCATGGAAGGTTTTGCAATAAGGATAATTATATATATTTAAATTTTCACACTTGGGTTAGGTTATGGATTTTATCACACGTTTGATTGTCTTTTGAATTACGTAAACAATTAAGTATTTTCTCATCTAAAATGTTTGTGACAGTTTATTTTTCGAGAATATGTTTTGATTGGATTTACTTTCTCTTTATACATATAACTTATGGTACGTTATATGCTGAGAATGTTGTTATGTTGGGTATTGTGTTAACAGGATAAGAAGATGAATTTAATGGTTTTTGGTGGGAATGTAAGATCACATCTTACAACATATATATATAATATAAATAAAATGTCTGTTAATTAAAACAAAATTGCAATTATAAGTGAAATAATAAATTTAACGGTTTACAAACATGTATACCGTTAAATTTATATTTCAATTATATATATATATACAAATATATTGTCTATACTGAACTTAATGTAATTAGAAGTGATTTGAATTCACCTATCCATTCTATCTTATACAATGACTTTGTCCACATACATGTGAAAAAGATAAATTATATCTAATAAGCATATTTCATGTAAAATAACACTCATCAGTTGGTCCAGATTATCATCTCCCACATATATATGCAATCAGTGCTTAGTTTATATTAGAATTGAAAATCTTTAGACTTTAATGGGAAGGCTTCAATCTCCCATCCATACTCCAACTCTTCATCCATCCAAAATCATCAAGAAAAATCCAGTAGTAGGATGCTTAAAACCCCTTGTTGATGCCATTATTATTGTCATACATATGTTGACTTTAAATGACTCTGACCTCTCACACAATAGTGTCTTAATATATCCATTTAAATAAACAGGAGGGATAGGTAGAATACAGCCTTAATATGTAGTATTTAAATACATTGTGTATTCTGAATTTGATGCAGTTAAAAGGGTTTGAACTCAGACTACCATGCTCCCTACAGCTATCATTCCATCTTATATAACAGACACATATGATTTTATACATGTGAAAAAGATAAACTATCTCCAATATACATATTTCATGCTGATCCAGCACTCATTACATGGTCCAGATCATCATTTCCATGCATACATAAAACCAGTATTCGAGTTTATATTAAGATAGAAAATCTTCAAACACAATGTAGAGACTTCAATCTTCTCCATCACCCCAAACTCTTCAGCCACCATATTTTCAATGATACAGATGGCTGAAGAGTTGGAGAAAGTGGGGAAGATTGAAGCCTGTCCATAAAAGTTTGAAGATTTTCTATCTTCATATAAACTGAGCACCAATTGTATATATATTGTAACCTAGTGTTATTGACACTTGGTTTATTTATTAATATTTCCACAGGAAAACAATGCATCACTTTTTAGAAAATAAAAGATAAAATAATAATAATATTAAGTGATTAATAAAGTATACTATTTACTCACTTTAACATTGTTTCAAGCAAATAACTAATAAATTTGGTAATTTGATGTCATTTGAAGAAGAGCATGATCCATTTAATTAAAATCATTAACAATTAGAGCAATTTAATATAGTATAAAAGCACATATTATAAACAGTAATTGATTTTGGATGGATAGTGGGAGAGTGGATGAGTATCTTATCATAAAACACAATAACTTCTGGTAATTTTTAAATTATTTTAGATTTATGTATACAGAATTATACATCACTAATAAGCATTGTTAATCAAATATACTTATTATTTTTCATTATTTGTCAATTTTCTTTGTAATCCATTTAAATCATACGGAAAAATATAACTGTAATAAGTTTTTTTTTCCTTTTCTTTTTGTTTATGTTATAATTAAATGATTATTTTTCTGTAAATTAAAACTAAAAGAAGACCGCCAAATTTTGAGGAAAGTTTAGTCAGACTTTAGTTTTACAAGGAGGAAGCAGTACTGAAATTCGGTAACAAAAATTTTATTATTTTTTATTGCAGAAATAAACATAAGGTCCAGTAAATTTTTAATAATATCATGCGGTGCTAATCCTATTTGATAAGATATTGTTTTCTGAATTGCCATCTACCTATTTAAAGCTTTTTATACGCAAAAATGTACTATCTTATGCTAAAGTTCAAAATAGCCATATTAACTACAGCAATCACTGAAAATTTCATTATATTTAAAATAAGTAGTATAAATAATTTCCAGGAAATAATCAATGATTTGTTAACTTTACCTTATTTATTGTATCTTTTCATGGTATAAAGGAAAATTATATTTAAAAGACATATTATAAAAGCCAAGGAAAGTTAACTAGAAAATTTTGCGCTCTTTCAAAAGAAATTGTCTGCTTTGAAATAACATAAGTTCCCCCACGTTAAAATATGTTTTATTCACTGAAAATTATCTAAAAATAATATTAATGATTAAGGATATTTACTTATGCACCTGTATATTTTTTTAAAAAGAAAATATAAATTTTCTCCAAGGCAAATATCGGAAAATTTGTATGTGTGCATTTTATGGAGAATTCCTTATTAAAGACAAATTACAATTCCTAGAGTAGGAATAAAAACTACAAACATTAATGACTTAATTATAACTATAAAATAATATGTTATATCATACATCAGTTAGGGTCATTTAAACTTGTATCAAAGTAAGTCAGCTGCAGTCCTTATAATAATAATATTTTGGAAAATTCGACGCATTAGTTTTATTTCTAAGCCAGCTAGCTAAAAATGATATGTATAGCTAATAGTAAAAAGAAAAGAATTGTATATGTGATGAGTCAATCGTCAAATATTAGGTCCTGCTAAAATATGTATTGTTTTCTTGGATCCCAAAATTATATCAGTTAATTCAAGGAAAAGTTAACATCCAACGCTGCTATGTTTTCTTTGCCTAATTTATTAATTGCACTTAGGAATGGAGGCAACTTTTATATAAATGAAATAATAAAATGTGTTTTCTTGTTTTAAATATTGCTTCATGAACTACGAGACGGATCAAGTTCTTCATCTAGATAAATTGCCCAACAGAAAAATATTTTTCTAGTGAGATAATAATCACTTGTTAAGTAATGATTTTTTTTACTAATTTGTAAAATTATGTGTATTTTTTTTATATCAACAGGTGAAAGGCTGTATAATCAAGTAATATTTAAATGACCTTGTAATCAATAGAGGTATGTTGTTCATATACTTATTCTAGGTTAAATTTTATATTCGACATAAAAAAAAATATTTTTTTATAAAATTGTGTTTACTTATGATATGCATTAGTGGGTATAAATTTATATGTTAGATGCGTAAAAGGAGAGAAATTCAGATACTTAATAGGTAAAATATCCTAGTTAAAATTATCAGAAGTAATTAAAGAGAAGTGCTATACAAGATATTACTTATTTAAAAGTTTGAAACAAATTTATATCAGTGTTAATTGGAGGAACTTATTTCCAATTATTCTTTATTAACGCATTCACTTAATTTAGTTCAAGATACTAGACTACCAATTACTTGTTGAATGTTTCTTTTGGCAAAGGTGAAAATTATTTATTATGTGTTTAGGTCTGTGATATCCATTGATTTCAGACGTTGAACTAAATATACCCCGGAACATAAATTTAGTGTAATTAGTGTATTTGCTTGTCTTGCCCCGATATAGCATTGGGATATGCTTAAGATTACCCCTTAGTAATAATTGTAATGACCTGAGTTTTGTGGGATGGAAAATGATCTCCCCAAAAGCTTTATTTTCCATGAGGGGAATAGATAAACCTGAGTATTAGGTTATGTTTATTTCACTTAAGTGATAGTACTTCAGAGTTGAGGCCGATCAGTAATTGGGCTATATCGTATTGATTGTATTTCATTAGTTCCAGAAATCCCAGGAGAGGATTGTATTTGGTGTGCGTTCCTATTATGCCCAAGTAAGAGGCAAGGACCCACCAAACTATTTTAATATAGTAGTTAACTCTACAGACCTTTAATGTTATTCCATATTCCTCATGAGAAAATAGAGATAATTCCACCATCGAAGGTGTTGAATATTGTGTTTTGTTTTAGAAAGTTATGGCAAGATAATGGGTATATTTGGAGGTTAATTCTCCGGATCCATTTAGTATAAATAGCGTGCTAGTATATATGATCAATGTCTGGATTATGTGGCGGAATAGTGCTGGTAATCCACACGCTTAAGTCACTGGAGAGAGTAAGTTTAAAATTGCAAATGCTTTATGAATTTTTATTTGCCAATGGAGGGTTCAAATACTAGGTTTAATTCGGGTTAATTATTAAGTGGCACTCATAATATAACTTAGTTGAAAAAAAGCACAACCCCCCAAGCGTTATTAAGGTAAATATTAAAAAATAATAAGTGTAACTTCTGATAAATAACCCATAAATTATAATAAGTTATCTAAATAAAAAGTATCAATTTAATTAAAGATATGATAATAAAAATCGCTTGGTACGCATTGCTCTAGAATCAAGATTATTTTTATTTTAAAACAAATAGTTAGTTAATAAAGTTAAGCAGCCGTTCATATAAGATACACTAAATGGATGAGTTGATGTATCGATAATAATATTTATTTTGTTATATTCAATTTGCATAAATGTAAAAAGAAGATGAAGAAGTAGTTCGAATCCAAGTCTAAAAGTATAGACGAATTAATGTTAGTTCTATTTTTCAAGTTTATATCCATATGGGATCGAATAAATTGTATATGTTTGTTTACTATGTTAATCATAAAGGATAGTTTGTTAAACTGTAATAATAAATCATCATCTTGTTCAAATTTAATAATAAATTATAGTCGTGTTACAAGTTGTTTTGAGTCATTTTTCTTGTGTGCTAAATAAAAGTGTATTGGCGTAATACTTGCAAATACTTTTCTTGAGTCCAAAATCATTTGTGAAATCTTAAATTCAATACACCAGATAGACAATTGTAAGCAGATCAGAATTATTTCATTATATGTTTTACTTTAATAAGAATTATTTGTGGAATTGAAAACTTCAGACCAAGACATTTTATTTTATGTGTGTGTAAAATCACTTTATTCCCAAACTTCACCAGTATTGGTTGCATATCGTTTCTTATACATTTAAGTGAAGTGTCTGAGTAATAAATCTTAGTCAAATTATTGTGTTGTCATGGATAATGGAAGGACACAAAAGCACCCTTGTCTTTCATCATTCCGACTGAGATTCTGGATAAAATGGCTGTATTATTCTAAATTATGCGTTGTTATTAAATATAGTTATCATCTCGTTAAATATTATAATAGTTGATATGAGGATGAAGATTTCACATGGAATTTTTAATAAAGATAAATGTTTCCTATGGCTGACTAGAATGTCAGTCATACCGCGACAACACAATACCGCCGAGCATTTTATTAAATTATAATAGAGAACCCTGAGATTAGTGTCATTATTATAAGTACTCTTAAATTAAGAATTGATTCATTATGATCAATATTACAAGCGTGGCATGGCTAAAGAGATTGAAACTTCTGATTGTATAATAATAAAATATTGAGATCATATTGGCAAATTAATGAATGTTTTGTTTAGTCAGTAATATTAACAATGACATGAAATCATCATCATCATTGTCGAACAGTGCAAGTACTTACAGCTCAGAGAATGTGTTTTGGATAGAGAAAGAATGTTAGTTATTCTAAATTTTATTTTTAAATTTATTTTATTAATGATAATTTTTTTTTTAATTCTATCTCTGTCTGAACTGCATATCACTGTAGCTGAATTAATATAACTAACCAAACGTCGAGCTATAATATTATGTAAAATATATGGGTGTGTACCGTTCTACCCGTCCTAGAAGGAAGAGTTTATTTATTTCCGAATTATCTTTAATAGAATGAGGATTTCCGAATCTCTCTTTCGTAATAATAGGAGGTCCCTTTCGTTTATTAGGTTAGAATATATATATATATATATATGAGAGATGACTGATCTGGACTAATGGGTGAGTGCTGGTTAAGCTCAAAATACACATATTGGAGATCATTTTATAAGATGGAGTAAGATAGCTCTAGAAAGGTTGAGAAGTCTGAGTTCAAATCCCTTCTAAAATGATATATATTATTCTAATAAAAGGTCTCTAATGTTTAAAACATAATAGCTCTTGAATCACAATGAAAAACAACTTAAATCATGACTTCCAGTAATTCAACTCAGTCGTGTATTATAATAATTTCTGAAATAATAATAAAATCAATAATAAATAAATCTTTAATTTAGATCCAAATGCATCTAGTATATATTATATACATTAACGTCTTATCACAGATTTAATAACTAAAGACTTACTTAACACACTTTTTCTAAAAACTATAAATCTGGTTTTCTTCATAATAGTCAATTAACATTTACTTGCAGCCCTCCTTTTGTTATTTAATTTTGGATATTAACCTCCAGCTTGGGGTCTTTAAATTCTTTACACTATACTTCAGCAAGCTAGAGCAACTTTTCATCAAGAGGAACAAATTTTTATCAGGACATCAGAGTAGGAAAATAACTAATAACTATGAGGCTATATGACATCATTTCATTATAGAAGAATTATATCCTGGAAGCATAAATAATGAACTACTATCTACAATTAGTACATGTTGTTAAAAGTCATCTCGATAGAAAATTTTTTCATCATAGCTTAGAATAAAATCAGCACTAAAAATACTTTTTAACTACATAATTTTGTATTCAGTCAGATATCAATGAGATGTGATAATTTGCCTTAGTCGTACTTTTTACTCTCTTCCCTCCAACTCAGGATAAGTAGCATTGTATTTTTAACGCACTCTCTATCAAAGCAAGAGAATGAAGACAAATCAAATATGAATGAAAAGTAACTTTCTGAATCTGTCTTTATGAATCAGTAAAAGAATGAATAAATCATTTGACACCCCCCCCCCACATTTCCTTCTTGATGCCTAAGAAAATAACAGGTTTATTTCTCAGCAGCAAGTCCACACTTATGCTCATCAAAGATTGTTTTTTTTTAATTACTAATTATTAGTTGTTCTTTTGTTTTTTTATAATACTTTTATAAGAGTAGATAATACTTAGATTATATGGCCTTTAATTATGCATTATTAATTATAATATTTTAAATACAAGTATATTTTATATACCTGGAGTTTGAATATATATATTTTTTCTATAATAATATCATTAGTTGATAGTACTATAAAGTGCTAAAATCATATATAAAATTAAAAATTTAAATTTTTTTAAAACTTTTTTTTTTTGCTAATATTATTTATAAATTCTAAAAAAAAAAAAAAAATATCATCATCAAATTTTCAACTAAATTGGAAAATGAGAAGTGGGTAAAAATTGAGTTACAAGATTTCATAGACCTTTTTAAAATGTTTAATTTATAATTAAAAAAATTTTAAATTCGAAATTATTTAATCCTTAACTGTTATTCCAGTGTAATATAGAAAATATGTACAAAAAATTTGTTTGTTTGTTTTTATTTCTACTATGTTATTGTATGCCATGATACACATACTGATCTCATTATATAATATTTAAATAGATGTATATTGTCTATACTAAACTTAATATATTTATAAGAAATTGGGCTTTGATCATTCATCCTTGAATTTTCAATGATATGGTAAACTGAGGAATTGAAGAGTAAAGAAGAATGAAACTTGTTCATTAAAGTTTGAAGATTTGCTATCTTAATATAAACTGAGCAGTGATTGTATATGTGTGTGGTAAATGGTGATCTGGACCAACTGATGAGTGCTAGTTCACCACAAAATATTTATATTGGAGATCACATCTGTGTGGTCATGTGTATCAGTTTTTATCAGATGGGGTTGAATAGCTGTGGAGAGTTTGAAAATCTGAGTTCCAGTCCTTACACACACACACACACACACACACACATATATATATAACATTTAAGTAAGTAATACAAAATACCATTAGATAACCACTAATCATATATAAATATATGTATAATATCAATACATAATTTTTATATATTTTTGCCCTTCCTCACTGTAAAATGCGTTCTCTTTAAACCTTTAATTTATGTTACATACAGAGTGCCATCTATCATTTAAAAACATATAAAATTAATATGAATCAATACTTAATCAATAATAAAGCTATCAAAGTACCTATAAAGTAACAAAATCTAAAATTTATTAATTATACAACACATAATAATTATACAATATGTAAAAAATATAAAGATATATTATATATTACATAATTTTCAATCCATTTTTTAATTGAATAATTATGAATTAAATTCATTGATGTTTTATGTATATTCATAAAATGATTTTTATTGTAGTTAATATAATTAATTTTATATATTTTCCTATGGTTAAGTTTCTTTTAATGTAGTTCAAAAAATTTAATATTATTTCTATACTTTATATTATGTCCATAAGTTCATCAGTAAATATGTAAAGCTGAATTTATCATCTGTTTTAACCATTTCCATATTTCGCCTTGACAGAAAAATGTCTTTTGGAAAATTTGCCACCTGATGAATTTTTTCATAAGTATTATATATTAAAATGCATGCAAAATGGTATATTTTATTATAATAAATTTTTTGCCTGAAAAATTTTGCAATAAAAGGCATGAAATTCAAAATTCCCTCACTTACAATAGACATAAACCCCACCCTGACATGTTCAGCCATTGGGTGTTGCCAAGGCTGTATAAAAATTGGCATTTTACGACATTAAAGTTTCCAATGATGCAAAAACATGTTTATTTGTGAATTTATTATGGTTTTCGATATTTTTTTAAAAAAATTTACACTATATTTATTAGATATCAAAAATATAAATTATTTAATAACTTATTTTCACTTGAAATACTTTATTTTCAAAAATATAGTGTTATATTAGCAGCTAATGTAAATATGGCCCTAAGCAAATTAGAAAATTCTAGCTTTGATGTGAACAATCTGACGTTATATTTACAGTAAGAAAATATTGTAATTTTGCAATAAATATTCAAAAAATTTAAACTTTTTAAGCATAATTTGTTAGATATAAGAGAAATAAATAAATATTTGTTCAGATTTCTAAAAATAATCAGAAATAAAAAATATTTAGTTGATTTTATAAACTGAAAATAATATTTCTAGAAACGATGACATGTAAAGTCTTTGTTTTGATTACATTCTCATTTTTTTAATATTTACAAAAATAAAATGTGAACATTTAAAATTTATTTAGTAGTAAACAAAACTATCTTCAAATGAAGTCAAATTATTTTTTTCTGATGAGTAATAATCATTTTATCATATATTTTACATTGATGTATTGAAACAAAGAAAAATCTGTCAGATATAGTGAAATATGATAGGTTAAAACTTTAATTGCATTATTATGTCCTTTTTTCATCTTATCACTTCTCTGTAAATCCATAATTAATATATTAAAATTTTCACAATTAATTTTATATATCATTTTTTATATATTTTATATCATCATACATTGTCTAGACTTTTTCTAATTGACCATACTATATTTATATTTTACCTATATAATTTTTATTTTTTGTTAATGTATTGTATATATTTGAGGATGATACAAAATTGTTGTCCATTGTTTTATTAAAATTATTATTAGTATTATTTTTAGAATGGAAATATTATTATTGCAATTTAATTTAGAAATTTTATAATTAATAAGTATATTTTAAATATTGTTAGTCTTATATCCATAGGTTTTGCATAATTCAATAAATATTCTTTGTAAATTAGATATATATTTTTCTGTATTATATTTATCATTTTTATACTGAAAATGTTTATTAACTGATTTCCTGAATCCACACATTTTGTCAATCTACACAAATTATTTTCTTTAATTTATCTTCCTTAATGAAATGTTTAATATAATTTTTTCATTGTCCGTATTACTTTCTCTATCAAATATTTTATCATTTAAATTCCCTACTTTTATAAAGTTAATATTATATGTAAATTATTATTAAAATCATTATAAATTTTATTTATAGCTCTTTTGTTACCAATAATTAAAATATCATGTAATTAAAATATCATGTACATATTTAGAATTGCTGTATTATTTCTTGAATAATTTTTCTTTATATTAATTCATTTATAAATATTGATGAAATCCAACCTACTAATTACACAACCCATTATCCATCCTTTATATATATTACAATGTTCATTATTATATTTATAATATGAATTATTATGTATCAATATTAAATCTATAATAATTATTTATATTTAAATTATTTATATATTGATATAATTTTTATATTAATATTTAATACTTTTAATTCTTGGAATACTCTTTGATACAGTTTTTCTATATCTATTGTAAATATACTTTGGTTTTTGATTAGTTTAATATTATTTAATACATTTATGGCACTCAATAATTTTATACAAAATTCTCCTTATTCTATAATAATTGCAATCCATTTATTTAAATTCTTGCAAAATTGTTGTAGAATAAAACTTCATATATGAAATAATAATCTGAATGGATTATTAACATTACAAATTTTAATCTAAATAAAAATATATACACTTTTCATAAGAAGAAGGATACAATACTTTATGTTGATTTGTGTTTATAATTTTGTGCTTTTTAATTTTATTTAGCAATTTTTTGTATCTTATTTTTATTATATTAATAACATTTTTTGTTAATTTACTAGATTCTGGTATATTTCATAGTCTATTTTTTTTTATATAATCATTAGAATACATGATAATAAATGTATTGCCTTTCTGTTCTTTACTTATTATACTTTTTTCATTAATACACATATTCTTGATATATTTAATTCCTAAATAAAATGTCCCCCCCCCCCCAATTTATAAATATAAACCAATATAAATTATTATATTCTTATAAAAATCTATATTGGATTTTACTAAGGTTAAAATCCATAAAAATAATAACAACATTCAGGTTCTTATTTTACTTTAGTGGTTTTACAGAAATTTTGCAAAATATTGGAGTAAATAAATGACAAATGTAGAATATAAAAAATTTTTGTATAAAAAATACTGAGGGGTATCATATCATAAATAAATTTAATAATACAAAACTTATATTTGTAGTGGGATATAGAAAAGTAATCAAAATATTTCAAGAATTAAAAGTAAACAAATATGAATATAAAAATTATTTAAATGCATAAATGATATAAATATAATTTATATTATAGAAAAAGGTTTAATATTAATACATAATAGTTTATATTTTAAATGCAATAATGAATACTAGAGTATATGGGTTATGCAATTAATGGGTTAAGATCATCAAAATTTATAAATGAAATACAAATTTATATAATGAAAAAAAAAAGAATAATAAATGATGAAATAATACATTATTCTAGATATGTATGTGATATTTTAATAAGAGATAACAAAAGAGCATGGAATAGCATTTATAATGATTTTAATAATACTATATATAATATTAAAACAATAAATTTACAAATATAAAATTTGAAAGCAAAATAATGTATTTTCATATAAAAATTAATAAAGGCAATGATAAAAATTATATTAAAATATTTTATTAAAGAAGATCCATTAAAAAAATAATTTCCCTAAAATTATTAAGAAAATACTTTTTAATTATAAATCATCCAAATTAATTAATAACAATATCATTTCCATTATTAATTTTTGTGTTGTCAAAAATTCCCATTGGTTGAGTAAGTTAAAGCTCTAAGCCTCTAATTGGTCAATTACAAAATCAGCAGTAAAAATATTTTCATCTTTTAATATTGTATTCGTTTTAGTTTCATATGTAAAAGCAAATTAATAATTTGTCAGGATTATGAAAGTGAACAAAAGTTTTTTCAAAAATAAATTTCTATTTATAATTATATTTCATTCCAATATCAGCCTTTCAAGCTAATTAAGCACATGCCTTTTGAGAGTCTTAAATAAATGAATACTCTCCTCTTAAATCCAAGATATAGCATTGTGCAGGAATAAAAAGAATCCTCTTATTCCTACAACTCAAATTCTTTTATATGTAGCAAATCTGAGAGAACTGTTGAAGAGAGCATGAGTAGATACTCACTTTAAATTACTATTTGCAATGTTTTTTGACTGAATGGCGTCAGTGTAATTATCTTAGGATAATTATAAAAATATTCTATAGTGGTGAAACTAAAAAATATGTTTGTAATCTATTAGGAAAATGCTGTGTACATCATTGATTTCTTTCTCAATTTATGTTCATGTAAAAATAAAGAATTTTTACTAAAATCTTAACTATTCTTTTAAAATAATTATATTTTCAGCATATTTTATCAAAATGATTTATAACATATAAAAAAATACTCCTAAAATATACATTTTAGTTTTGAAAATCAAAGAAATTGGAGCTGTCAAAATTGTTGACAAGCACTCTTTTTGTTCAAAATGAGAAACAACCAATCAGCACCTTGGGGAAAGTCCACCTTCTCCCATTGTTATAGCTTCAAATTTAAATATTATTGATTTTTTTACTCATAAAATAAATTCTAGAGAGGGAAGAATCTTATGATAATGTAAAAATTACCATTTTTATAGCCAATTTGATTATAATCAAAGCAGATGGCAGAAGGGTTAATAATTTTATATTTGATAAAATTTAAATTTTAACAATAATAATAATAATAATAATAATTTTATATTTCATAAAATTTAAATTTCAATAATAATATTAATAGCAACAACAACAACAACTTTAATAAATAATTGCTAAAACTTTTATATTGTTTAAAATTTATAATACATTACTAAAAAATAAAAATTAGTATAAAAATATAAATATAGGATGGTCAAATAGCAAAAATGTAGACAATTTAATATGTAATTATAAAATAAAAGATGATATAAAATATAAAAGAGAAATTGTATATAAAATTGAAAAAACTGCAACATAATTTACTACAAATATAAATAAAAATGATTAAAAGAACAGAAAATTTATAACAATGCAATTAAAATCTGAATTAGACATTCACTATTTCATGTATGTTATATAAAGATGGAGATTGTATAAAATTATTAAACCATTAAATTAGCTTTCAAGAAGCTATATAGAAGAATAATATATGTTATTAATTATTTAATTACAATAAAGATAATTGTATGAATATATCCAAAACATCAATAAATTTAATTAATAATTGATCAAATAAAACTGAATAAAAAATTATATGGTGTATATCTTTATGCAGTATATATTTTTCACATATTGTATAATTGCTATATGTTGTATAATTGATATATCTTTCTTTGGTTAACTTTTAGGGATTTCAATTGCTTAATTCTGATTAAATAATCATAGTCTTTTTTACACCTTCAAGCAAAATTACTGAAGAAGAAGGAAGAAGTATATAGAATTGCTTAATTCTGAATAATTTATATATACACGATAGATATTTCTATATATGTAATATAAATTAAAGATTTAAATAGATTACATTTACATCAAGGAGGCAAAAAAGTATTGTCAAAAAAAAGAAGCTTTTATGACATGTTATATAATGGTAATTTATATTATTTATTAATATTGTAGATTACATGACAAAATAGCACAATGGATTGTGTTTATTTCTTTTATGATGATATATGTAATTGACTATTATGACTAAGAAACATATGTAATTAATGAAATTTAAGATTTTATAATGCCCATCTCAAACAAAATCTATTGTAAACTATTTTCCAATATAAAAATTTCAAAACCAACCTCTCTATCATCAAGTAAAGTATAAGCTTGAAAAGTTCATCTCAGAATTGATAATGTGATTTATTTATAAATATCATAATTATGGCTTGTTTGATTTTAAAGCCTGAATTCCTTCACAATCAAATAGACATATATATGAGATTTAACCTATAATTGTGTCACCATATATACATATTATAACGTGGGATAATATATATCCAAACAATGTATAAAAATCATGATATGCAATGAAAGAAGCTGGTTTGAAGATTTTATTTGAATGGTGAACTAAAAAGTATGAAATTTGCTAGGTTATGTATATATGCAATATATAAGTACAACATACAATAGCTTTTAAATTGCTATGCATAAGTTTTTCTTGTTGCCCCTTAAGGAAAAGAGAGAAAATGAAGGCGTTATTTATTAATTGCTGATTCGAGAGTATTGTTTTAGCAGTTTTTCATATTGACTTGTTAATTAGAAAAAGTAGATACCCATTTACCAACCATCTTTAAATATCTGACTGGTTCGAATTTGGATTATAACCTTGAAAAAAATTCTAAACTTGTCTGCAATCTGAAAATATGTATATGATATAGTTAAGCATATGCACTAATCCATATGCTATGAGAAGTTTGATTTATATATATGTATACAATGTAATATAAATATCGCTTCTTAATTTTTATTATGAATTCAGGTTTTCTTGATCTTTCGTTTAGATAAAAAAACAACAACTATAATTTAGCAATTTTAAGCATGTGATCGGCTACGTTGATAAACACTGTAATTTTATTATAAACACGTAACGTAATGCATTATTTTAAATTTAAAATAGTAAGTCTTAAATTTAAACTAGATTACGAATTCATACAGAAATAAATAAAGTGAGAGTAAAAATAGATATTTTTAAAACACAAGTATAGATAATACAAATATAGTAATGTTACTAACCTGTACTCATTTTTTGTTTGTTTTTATTTTTTTCAGAATTTAAATAGCGGACTTTATAGATCTTTATGCTTTGACATATCCACAGCAAATGATGCATACTTTGTTTCACTCAATAAAAACAAAGGTTATATTCTATTTATATCAAGATTCTTAAAGTTTTATTTTTAAAAAAGCTAATTTAAATTTTTCTAAAAGGACTGGTGACAATTTTAGACTAATAACGTAAAGAAATTAAATCTTAACATTCCAAAACACCTTCGGGGAAAAAAAACCCGCGAATGTAATTTTTTTAAAAAGCGGTGAAATTTAAAGAAGAAAAAATATTGAATAAATATCATAATAAGCCAAAAAATGTGAATGAATTACTACTAATAATTATTAAATAAATCTATTGTAATGTTATAAACTTTAGTTATATGCTTAACGCTTTACGTTATGTATTGTATTTTCTGCATATGAATATTTATATTAGTAGAGGTTGTTTGTAAGTGTTAATTATTGTAATAAAAGTCTGATTGAAGTAATAACAAAAAAAAAAAATCATTTATATAAGTAATTTATAAGATTTAAAATACAAGCATTCTTATACCTGGAACTTCATTATAAATGTAGGGGATTTGAACTCAGACTCTCAAGCAACCTTTAACTATCCACACTATCTCATACTACTGATACACATGGCCACACACATATAGAAAAGACAAATAATCACCAATATACGTGAATTGATGTCAACATGGGCATAACAACAATATTGGCATCAGCATGGGATTTGGGCATTCTGTCATAAAATTTTCAATGGTATGGATGGCTGAAGAGTTGGAGGCTGTAGCAGATTGAAGACTGTCCATTAAAGTGGAAATATTTGCTATCTTAATATAAACTGGGCACTGATTATATATGTGTGTGGGAGATGATAATCTGGACCAACTAATGAGTGCTGGTTCAGCATGAAATGCATGTATTGGTGATTATTTATCTTTTTTACATGCATGTGGTCATGGGTCTCAGTAGTATGAAATAGTGTGGATAGTTGAAAGTCTGAGTTCAAATCCCCTATATTTACAATTAAGTTACAGGTACAAGAATGCCTATATTTCAAATCTTAAACATTAAGCCTGCATTTTGCCCATCCCTCTTCTATGTATTTAAATGGATACTGTCCTATACATGAGGGGTCAGAGTAAAAATCTTCTATATTTACAATTCAAGTTCCAGGTATAAGAATGCATGTATTTCAAATCTTACACATCAAGCCTGCATTCTGCCCATATCTCTTCTATGTATTTAAATGGATACTGTCCTATACATGAGGGGTCAGAGTGACTTGAGGTCAACATGGGCATAACAACAATATTGACATCAGCATGGGATTTGGGCATTCTGTCATCTGATTTTCAATGGTATGGATGACTGAAGAGTTGGAGGTTGGAGCAGATTGAAGCCTGTCCATTAAAGTATGAAAGATTTGCTATCTTAATATATACTGAACACTGATTATATATATATGGGAGATGATAATCTGGACCAAATGATGAGTGCTGGTTCAGCATGAAATATGGATATTGGTGATTATTTATCTTTTCTACATGTGTGTGGTCACGTGTATCAGTGATATGAGATAACCATTCAACATCACATGATCACCATTTATGATTGTTCATAACTGTTATTAAAACAGGCAAAACTCTCCATACAGTAGTGCCACTCAGTGCAAGCCTGAGTAATCAATGGATGCACAAGCCTTCTGGCATCCATTGATTACTCTGGCTTGCACCAAATAGCACTATTGTATGGAGAGTTTTGTCTGTTTTAGTGTATGAGATAGTATGGATAGTTGAAGGTTGCTTGAAAGTCTGAGTTCAAATCCCCTATATTTATAAGTAATTTATACGAATTTTTTGAAAATAAATGTTAGATATTTCGAACAATGCCATATAAATAAAAGAAAATTAAAAAAGCTTACAATATAAATATTGAATGCAATTATAAGTGATTTAATAAAAGAACTTTGGAATATCAAATCGTAAATCCTTGTATAATAATAATTTTCTTGAGATTACTATAACATTTTCATAATTTATATTCATAATTTTTAACAATATACTTTATAAATTTATTAAAGACTTTTGTAAAATAGGGTAGTTAATTAAAAAATATTAACATAAAAATATGAAAAATTTAAGTTGTAAATTTGATTGTTAGATACTAAAATTAAAGGAAGAATAACAATGTGATAATATAAATTTTAAAAAATATCAAATAATATAAGAATGTTTTTGCTATTATTGCTATTAAATGTTTTTTTTTTTTTTTTCAACAGGGATTAATAAAAAAAAACATTATTTATGGAGTTAAAATTATTCAAACCCAGAAATAATTCTTATTGTTTAAAGTGTTTTTATGCATCACTGTTATTAATCTTCTAGGCAAATTCATGAATTATCAGTTATGAGGTCATTGCAAGCTTTATATATATACAAAAAACAAAAATAAATACAAAAAATTTATTTGTAGTTTCAATCACTATGGTTAACCTGATAATTAATTAATTATATTATGTGATTAATTGTATTTTACTTAGGCTATTTAATCTTGACTATGTCCACTCCATATGTTCTTGTTGTTGCAGCTGTTATTACTAGGTGATTATTCATATAGTATACGAACATGGATGGGCTGCTCACCAACACGCATTAGCCAATGTGGTGAGTTTATTGGCTTTTTACCTCTGAGTTTAAGATCAAGAAACACCATGGTCTTTCTTCTCAGTGCCTGATAAGGCAGAATGAATGTTTGTGTAAATGACAATTATGACAGACAAAAATAAAGCATGGCCCTTATTCCCAGGAGGCTGTAAAGTCACCAACCAAGGCAGCAGTTGGTGGCCGAAGGCGGAGGGTGCTAAGAATCCCCTGATTGCGGACCCAGGCTGCCATTTGATGGTGACTTTTTATTTAGGTACTTACAACTGCAGATCACTTTCAAGTGAAGGAAGATTGCAAGAATTAGAAGAAGAACTGTCTTATATTAAATGGGACATTATTGGACTTTGTGAAGTTAGAAGAAAAGGAGAAGAAACAATTGATTTAAAAAGTGGACATATACTCTATTATAAAGGCACACATATTGGAAATATAAGTGGAGTAGGATTCATTATAAATAAAAAGTGGAAGAACAATATTGTGGAGATTGATGGTGTATTGGACAGAGTGGCAAGATTAGTTATACAACTTAATAGCAGATACCAAATGCAGATAATCCAGGTTTATGCCCCAACAAGTTCTCATAGTGATGAAGTAGTAGAAGATTTTTATATGGATGTACAAAAGGCTTTTGATCAGAGTAAACAACATTTTAAAATTGTTATGGGAGACTTTAATGCTAGAATTGGTAGACAAATGAAAGATGAAATTGCTGTAGGTAATTTTGGTTATGGTAATAGAAATGAGAGAGGACATAGACTTGTGGAGTTTGCAGAAAAAGAAAAACTTTATATTATGAATTCATTTTTTGAGAAAAATGTTAAAAGGAAATGGACATGGAAGCATCCAAATGAAGGTACAGCAGAATTGGATTATATTTTGACTAACAGAAAATACATATTTCAAGATTGTAACGTTCTTAATAAATTTAACACAGGAAGTGATCATCGATTAATAAGGTGTAAGTTACGTGTTAATGTAAAACTAGAGAGACAAAAATTATTAAGAAAAACAATATTTACAGTTGATATTCCTAATTTTCAGAAACATTCTAATAAATTTAAATTAGAACTTACAAATAGGTTTCAAGTGTTAGGAGATTTTGAACATGATTCAGATTTGAATGAAATTAATATGAAAATAACTGATACACTTTTAAAAACTGCAACAAACATAGCTGGTAGAAAAAAGCAGCAATTGACTAATAAAATTTCTACTGAGACTAGAGAATTTATGAAGAAAAGAAGGAATATGAAGATATACAAAAATGATGTATTAAAAAGAATTGAATATCTCAAATTTTGTAAAATGGTACGGAAAAGAGTTGAAAATGATATAAGAAAGTATAACTGTGAAATAGCAAGGAAAGCTGTAGAAGAAAATAAAAGTCTCAAAAATGTTAAACAACATTTTGGTATTGGTAGGAAATTTATATCTGCAATAAGAAAAAAAGATGGAATTATTACTAAAAAGACAGATGACATCATGAAATTGGTAAAAGATTTTTATCAAGAATTAAATAGTAATAAAGAACAAGTACCTCCTATATCTATTACATCATCCGAATTGCCCAGAATTTTAAATGAAGAAGTGAGACATGCAATTAAGTGTATGAAGAAAGGGAAGGCTCCAGGAAATGATGGAATTATAATTGATATATTAAAAGAAGCAGGTGAAGAAATAGAAACAATTTTAGCAAAGTTATATACCAAATGTCTAAATGATAAAGATGTACCAGAAGATTGGAAGAATGCAGTAATAATATTAATATTTAAAAAAGGTGATAAAGAAGATATTAGAAATTACAGACCTATCAGCCTTTTATCAGTTTTATATAAAATTTTTACCAAGATAATTACAACTCATCTACAGAGAACTTTGGATTTCCACCAACCAAGAGAACAAGCTGGATTTAAAAGTGGTTTTAGTACAATAGATCATATCCAGGTATTGAGAGAAGTCATAGAAAGGTCAAATGAATATGAGTTGTCATTATGTTTTGGATTTGTAGATTATGAAAAGGCATTCGATTCTATACACATTTCTTCAGTGATTAAAGCATTGGATCATCAAGGTATAGATCCAGGATATTGTCATATTTTAAAGAATATTTATAAAAATGCAACAGCAACAATTAGATTACATAATGATACTGGAAAAATCAACATTGAGAAAGGTGTAAGACAAGGTGACTCCATATCTCCAAAACTCTTTACAGCAGTGCTGCAAGAAGTATTTTGTGGATTAAAACGGAAACTAAAGGAGTGAAAGTAAATGGAGAGTATTTAAGTCATTTAGATTTCGCAGATGATGTAGTTGTTTTTGCAAATAATGCTTCAGAGCTGCAGGAAATGTTGCAGGAGTTAGCAGATGAAAGTAGAAAAGTAGGACTAAAGATAAATGTTAAAAAGACTAAAGTAATGTTTAATCGATTTGCTCAAAATATGAAAATAAAGATTGATTATGAAGAATTAGAAGAAGTTAACAGTTACAAATACCTTGGTCAGATTATTAATACAGATGGAAACATAATGGAGGAAATTAATCATAGAATTAAACTTGGTTGGAGTGCTTTTGGTAGAAATAACTTGATACTAAAAGGAAATATGCCTATGTGTTTGAAAAGGATGGTTTTTAACAAATGTGTTTTACCAGTTCTTACTTATGGATCTGAGACTTGGACACTTAATGGAAGAGCAATACAGAGACTTCAGACCACTCAAAGGAGTATGGAGAGATGTATGTTGGGAGTAACTAGAAGAGATCAAAAATGCAATGTATGGGTAAGACAACAAACAGGTGTTACTGACCTTATTGAAAAAATTAAAAGATTGAAATGGAGTTGGGCTGGACATATTGCTAGAAGAGATGATAATAGATGGACAATTGAAATTTTAAACTGGATTCCAAGAGATTGTAAAAGACCCAGAAAGAGACCACATGTGAGATGGATTGATGAAATAAGAAAATGTGCAGGGGTGTTGTGGAGAAGAGAAGCTAAAGATCGGAGAAGATGGATTAAACTTGGAGAGACCTTCATCCTGCAGTGGATTGATAATGGTTGATGATGATGGTGTTTAAAGGTAGGTTTGTTTTAATGATATAAATTACTATTAAATATTTACATACTAATCTTTGCTGAAACAAATATTATGAGATATTATTTTATATGCTTTAAAGCACATGTGCATTGACTTGATCGCTAATATCACTATTACAGTATTAAAACGTAGCGCTATATAAAATAATATCTCATCATATATGTTTAATTTCAACTAAAGAATGATGCTTTGTAAATTGTAAAGATTTTACAGGCATCATTCGTTCAAACATAACAAATGTATTTTAAAGTGATTGTTTAACATCTTCATGCTCTCATTTCCATACGCTTAAGATTTGCCCATACATAAATGTTTGGGTCAAAAGAATGGGTCATTCATTCCATTCTTTCTAAAATACTATATCTCATGTCTAGAAAAAGTGAGAGTATTCATTTATAATTTATTTTTAAAGTACATGTGCATTGGCTTGATCGCTAATGTAACAAATATTACATATATAATCAGAGAGATAAATTAGTGCCCATATGTTATTCATCTGTAATAAAACCCATTCCACTATTAAAGCTATAAAACATAACAAACAAAATAAATTACTTCCATGTATTCACAAAATTCTTACATGGATGTTTAAACTAGAATACAAAATCAACAATCATGAGAATTAAAGAAGCAGAAATGACCATGTAGCCTCTCTCATATTAACTTATAATGTAATTTGTGAATGCAGAGTTAATTGTTACTCATTTTAAAGAAACTCCACATTAAATATGACCAATGCATCTGAATTATAACTTTATCTGATTAGATAATTTAATGCTATATATATTGGAAAAAATTTATATACTGAAGCAGTTGAGCTTCATGGTCCTTTATACTCACCAAATTACTAACCCATGTTTGAACCTTATGTTCCCTCCTGCTCCTATATTAATGTATATTTATTTTATATATGTGTTTGAGATGTGCACCTAAAAGATTATAAAATTTAGCTCTTAATATTTTTACTATTTATTATTAATTCTTTTATTAAAATCAAAACATATTAGGTGCAGCTCCGATATATATATATATGAAAAACAAAAAACACAAGTTAAAAACTTGCATACGCTTGTATTTATGACAATAGATGGCATTATACCAAAAACACCTTCAAGCGTTTGTTTACAAAAACGTCAGAGCGAGTATTTCACTATCTCTAACTTAATTTCCACCTTCATATCATGATTTCAAGATATTTGCTATCGTCAGTGAAGGACAGGATTAAGAAACTAGATCTAAAACACAAACTCTGAGCGTTTAAGAAACAGTTTATATTCAGCTTGCAAGCGTGAATCTTTTAGACACGTAATGTCTTCAAACTCAGCATCGCATGCCAGATAGCTACATGGGTCTGATTTCAGTTCAGCATCACCACATAGTAGAAGTCTCTGCAATATATATCATTGCAAGAAAGACATCAAAGGTACATTTATGAAAAACAAAAAACACAAGTTAAAAACTTGCATACGCTTGTATTTATGACAATAGATGGCGTTATACCAAAAACACCTTCAAGCATTTGTTTACATAAACATCAGAGTGAGTATTTCACTATCTCTAACTTAATTTCCACCTTCATATCATGATTTCAAGCTATTTGCTATCGTCAGTGAAGGACAGGATTAAGAAACTAGATCTAAAACACAAACTCTGAGCGTTTAAGAAACAGTTTCTATTCAGCTTGCAAGCGTGAATCTTTTAGACATGTAATGTCTTCAAACTCAGCATCGCATGCCAGATAGCTACATGGGTCTGATATCAGTTCAGCATCACCACATAGTAGAAGTCTCTGCAATATATATCATTGCAAGAAAGACTTCAAAGGTACATTTATGAAAAACAAAAAACGCAAGTTAAAAACTTGCATACGCTTGTATTTATGACAATAGATGGCATTATACCAAAAACACCTTCAAGCGTTTGTTTACATAAACGTTAGAGTGAGTATTTCACTATCTCTAACTTAATTTCCACCTTCATATCATGATTTCAAGCTATTTGCTATCGTCAGTGAAGGACAGGATTAAGAAACTAGATCTAAAACACAAACTCTGAGCGTTTAAGAAACAGTTTCTATTCAGCTTGCAAGTGTGAATCTTTTAGACACATAATGTCTTCAAACTCAGCATCGCATGCCAGATAGCTACATGGGTCTGATATCAGTTCAGCATCACCACATAGTAGAAGTCTCTGCAATACGTAATGTCTTCAAACTCAGCATCGCATGCCAGATAGCTACATGGGTCTGATATCAGTTCAGCATCACCACATAGTAGAAGTCTCTGCAATATATATCATTGCAACGTATTGCAGAGACTTCTACTATGTGCTGATGCTGAACTGATATCAGACCCATGTAGCTATCTGGCATGCGATGCTGAGTTTGAAGACATTACGTGTCTAAAAGATTCACGCTTGCAAGCTGAATAGAAACTGTTTCTTAAACGCTCAGAGTTTGTGTTTTAGATCTAGTTTCTTAATCCTGTTCTTCACTGATGATAGCAAATAGCTTGAAATCATGATATGAAGGTGGAAATTAAGTTAGAGATAGTGAAATACTCGCATTGACGTTTATGTAAACAAACGCTTGAAGGTGTTTTTGGTATAACGCCATCTATTGTCATAAATACTGAAATGGTTACACATGTTTCACCTATTATCTTTGATAATAGTATATATTTGTTGTACTCAGATGGCGTGTATTTCTTAAATTTTAAAAACTTTATCCTTATAATATTGCGAGTATGTGCGTATATAAACGTCCTTAAAAATTATAAATATAAAATTATAGTCTCAAACATTTATATATGGGCATATTCCATTAGATTTGTTAAAACTGAAATAAACAAAACTGTATAATTAAAATTTATCTATATAGTAGCATAATAAGTTTACATTTATAATATTACTCATTTTTCAATATTCTTTCTAAATAATTATTTAAGTCAGTATTTATTTTAAATATTGGTACTTACGGATAATTTTCCTGATGACGTATTTGACCCACCGGTTTCCCTTCCGGTAGGCATCGACGATCTTTGTATGACAACGTTGTCATGGCAACGAAGTGACTGGCGTGATTAATCCATCAGAGAGTCAATTTTTTTTTTTTTTTAACCGCGAGATTTAAAATTCGGAGAGAGGTTTGGGAAATTTTTTGATTTTTCTGTCTATTGTGATTTTGCTATCCACTTGATCACAGTGATTTTTTTCAGCTCTTCCATTGTGTCCTTGATATTTTACTTTGTGATATGGCTGAAGCTCCAAGAACCTTGTTTAGTTTACCGAGTACGGAGGAAGAAGCGATCATCTTCTTACAAGACCGCGGTCTTCTCCCCAAAAGGAAATTATGTCAAAATGGGCATGAAATGAAAAAGTATATTCACAATTCCAAGAAACAATGGCGGTGTAACTTGAAGGATTGCCTGTCAGAAATTGCAATTAGAAAAGGCACGTGGTTTGTTGGCTCCAAAATGACTTTCGTGACCGCTATACGTTTCATCTATAGTTGGTCCAAAGAATTAACATCGATAACATTTTGTGCGGAGGAATTGAATATTTCGGACAAAACTGTTATCGATTGGAACAACTACCTCCGGGAAGTTTGTACCTGGAGATTGTTAAGAAATGAAAGGCGGAAAATCGGAGGTCCCAACACAATCATTGAGATTGATGAAAGCCTCTTCACAAAACTGAAGAACAATGCCGGAAGAGTCCTACCACAGCAATGGCTATTTGGTGGCGTGTGCAGAGAGACTGAGGAATGCTTTATTGTAGCCATTCGAGATAGAAGTGCGTCTACTCTCATGCAAGAAATTTTGCAAAATGTACACGAAGGCTCGACTATCTACAGCGATTGCTGGAAGGGATACAAGAGCGAAGAGTTAGCTGAGGCTGGATACGAACACCATCGTGTTAATCACACATACAACTTCGTAGACCCCACAACTGGCGTACATACACAGAATGTTGAAAGGTTGTGGGGTTTGGTCAAATGGCGTAATAAAAAACACAGAGGGACAGCACGTCAGCACCTGGACTCATATTTGAGCGAGTTTATGTGGAGGCAGTCGTACAAAGCTGATCCTTTCGCTGCAATTTTAGAACATATATCCCAATTCAGTCCTCCACAGTGAACGCTATTTGTAAGTAATTTTAATTTTTTTTATAATAATTATAATTTTAGAATTAATTATATTATTGAATATAGACAATAAGTAATCCAAATGCATGTAAAAGTAACGTCACCATTAATGCCATATTCGCATTAAATCGTTATTTTAAATGTACAAACAATTTTTGTTAATATTTCTTCAATTATCAAACTTCCACTTAATTACATTTAATTTGTAAATAATTTTTGTATTTTTGGGTTAATATTTCTACAAATATCAAATTATTTTTCGTAAATTCATTGGCTATACAGTACGCTTTTAAAATTAGCCAATGTATGTAAAAGTAGGGCATGTGATCGCGATTAATGGCACATTTTTATGTGATCGCCATTAATGGCACATTTTCAATAATTTTTTGTTTTTATATTTTGTATTGACCTTATTTTGTATTTCATGCATGTAAATTTTCACTAATTTGTTGGGGTTTTTTTTGTATTTTTGGGTTAATATTTCTACAAATATCAAATTATTTTTCGTAAATTCATTGGCTATACAGTACGCTTTTAAAATTAGCCAATGTGATCGCCATTAATGGCACATTTTCAATAATTTTTTGTTTTTATATTTTGTATTGACCTTATTTTGTATTTCATGCATGTAAATTTTCACTAATTTGTTGGGGTTTTTTTTGTATTTTTGGGTTAATATTTCTACAAATATCAAATTATTTTTCGTAAATTCATTGGCTATACAGTACGCTTTTAAAATTAGCCAATGTGATCGCCATTAATGGCACATTTTCAATAATTTTTTGTTTTTATATTTTGTATTGACCTTATTTTGTATTTCATGCATGTAAATTTTCACTAATTTGTTGGGTTTTTTTTTGTATTTTTGGGTTAATATTTCTACAAATATCAAATTATTTTTAGTAAATTCATTGGCTATATTTTGTATTTTATATCTTGTACTACAAGCTTTGCTTGTCAAAAAACACAAAGGGCGCCCCCCCCCCCCAACAACTACAGCGCTACGCGCTGTTATAATTGGCCACATTTTTAAGATTTTTGAATAGTTTTCATGCATGTACATTTTAAATAATTTTGTGTTACTATATTTTGTATTCACCGTATTAAATTTTCACTAATTTTTTTTTTTTGTATTTTTTTTCAGGACCAAGAAACATGCTGGTGTTCAGTCGGTGTGTATCACGTGACATTCCTTTTGTTTTTTATCACATGATAAACCGATGACGTATTACCCTGAAGGCATACCGATTTAATGTTGCGCTTTTTAACGTGACGTGTTCACGTGATATGCGGACACATCTTAGCGAGTAGATGTGTCTGCAGATCACTTGGAGACGTTATCTTAAAAATCGCAACATTACACCGGTATGCCTTCAGGATAATATGTCATCAGGCAAATTATCCGTAAGTACCTAATTCTAATGTAATTAACAGGGTTTTTTTTAAAAACAAATGAATTATAAATGTCCTATGCTTTATTGTATAATTTTTCTAAAAAAACACAAATTTATATGTATAAATAAAACTTACACTTATATGTTGAAAGCAGAAGCATTGTATGGTTAAAATTAATTTGAGAAAAACCAATAAATATATATATTTCCATTTCTTTCTTTTCTATCAGAAGCATATTTTGGGTATATACTTTGCCAATTTTTATATTTGTATATTAAATTATTCTCAAATAATAAATAATTTAAATTAACGTGATGCTAAATTGAGGTTGAGATTATGTTCATATTATACATTATAACAGCTTTTTAATTGTCTCCAGATTCAATAACCCAAATTCTTCTATTATTTGTTCATTTTCTGAATCCATTGTAAGTCAGGTCATGAGTTACTCTAAGTTAAAAACAGATCCCTTTGTCATATCAAAATTTTTTCTGTTGTTTCCAGGAAGATAAGATGACTTTGTGCAATGTTATGATAAGTATTGCCTTTTACTTTTTTACTGAAAGGAGTAAATAAATAAATTTTAACACTGAAATAGATATTCTGACCATTAAAGGAAACAATACTGGAATATTCAAATGGAAAATAAAAAAGAATGCATTATGCACAAATATTTAAAAATTCACCCAATTCGTAGATAACAGTACTTAAATCAATTATTTTGAAATCACAGCAAGTAATTGTGATTAGGATTCCAGTAATATTCACATAATTAAGATAATACTTTTAAAATGTTAATGTAAAGATGAGAAAAAATGGAAAAAACATATACACTATTGAGTTGGAGGACTAAACTTTTAAGGATGGTTCTTTGTGTGGTTCATGATAAAATGCATGTTATATTTTATTAATATCATAAATTGTATCTTTAGTATCAATATGCTGATGTAAAATAATTATTAGAAAATATTTTTATAATGACAAACGTTTATGATTTTAGTATTCTAAAAAAAAACATAAAGAAAAGAACTTTCATCTTCCTCTCATTATTTTATTATTAAAGAAATTATTTAAGAAAATAATCAATTATCTTTTGTTTTTATATAATTTAATGTAATGTATATATATAGAACTGAACAGAACAATGAATACAAACATACTGATGATAAAGTTAATAATCTTATGATTATGCCGTGGATTAAGCAATCTTTATGATTATTAAACTAAAATATCGATGCAAAATGCTCATAACCAGAAAAATTTTCATCTAAAATAATTTGCAGATCTAGATTATTCAATATAGGATCTCGGGAAAGTAATATTGATGAGCCTAGTTGTATATATATATTTCTAGTCTCCCTACCCTTCACTGATGTGAGTCAACTAGCTCAAAAGCAGCTGCTCTGGAGGTGGAGACAATGAAAGAGATATTGAATTCTATCTCTCTCAGCATTTATGCAAACAAAAGCTTGCTAGGAGCTATTGGTAAAGCTCCATCTAGTGATCATATATAAGCAATTATTACCCTTACTCATTCATCTGAACTGACTGTAAATTTAATATTGGCTAACAAAAATCAGATTCATTTGTTTTGAAGATAAAAAAAAACTTCTATACCTCTGGAACCAGTTTGTTAGAATTTGATGACTGATTCTTTTCTGCCCCCTTTCCTTAAACAATTACTCTACTCAGAAGTCTTTGCTATGTTTTTAATAGCCAACAATAATATATTTAAATATATAATAAGAATGAAGATTGAACAAAAAATGGATATAAACTACTATCCTAATTTTAAAATAATTTAATATATTAACAAATTATAATAATAACAAAGAAAATCAAATTATGATTAATTCTCATACCAATCCAATATGCCATTTATATATTGTGGACATATATATATATATGATTTCAACATAGTAGACTGATTTGTGATATAGTTCTGGTTGAAATTAAGATTTTATTTACCCCCCCCCTATTCCCATTGTAATCACTTCAAAGATATACACACATGCTGTATATTTTCATTTCTTAATTATATGTGCAGTTTATGAAAAAAAAATTCATTGTTTATTATTTTATAATAAAAATGTATATTATATTAAGATAAATAAGAATACAAGTTTTATAAAATCTTGACAAGAAAGAAAAAAATAATTAGGAAAAGTTTACAAATTAATTAATGTATTATTAATTAAATGTTAATCTTTTGGAATATTTGAAATAATTAGAATATAATTAAAATTAAGATTTACTACACACATACACATTCAATCTTTTGTCATTATTTTTATTTAATTCATGATTTTCAATATTTCAATCTTCATTGATTTTTTTCTCTGGGCTAAATTTAATAATTTTAATATTCTATCATTTCTCTGATTATAGCTTATATAACTCTACCATGATAATATATATATTGAAATAATATTTCATGTTAATGGTTTGAGACCGGATGTAGTTCATAGAAAGGATAGATTAATAGGGGAGACAGTTGACAAGGTTAATAAAAAAAAAAAGTTAGTAAGAGTTATTAAATGAACTTTTATTATTAAATGAAAATAAAGGAAATTCTCTAAGTATGTGTGTGTATGTTGACATAAAGTCATATATAAAAAATATTATGTTTAACAAATATATTTATAAAAATAATAAGAAGAAAAAGAAGGAAAGGAGAAGAAGAAAAAGAAGAAGGATGTAAAAAACAAGAAGAAGTATAATTTGAGAATTTAAATTTTATTTTTAGGTTTTAATTAAATAAAAAAAGATAAATGCTTACAATGTAATTAAAAATTAATAGATAAATTGTATAGATATAAAAACACATGTAACAATAAGGTCTCCAAGTTTAAAAAAAATAAAGTTTGGAATGTTTGGTATCTACTAAAACTAATTAGCACATATATAAGAATGACTTTTAATTGGTCAGGACTATAAAGAATGAAGAGAAAAGATTTTCTACATAATCCTGTGTTAAATACATGTTGAGATAGTCTTAAAAAAAAAAGACGATTGAATTTAAAAACATTTTTTTTTACCTTACAAAAAAAAAAAAGGTAATTTAATAATGTCCATGTAAACTTACTAAAGATCACTTTCATCCAGTCTTCAATAATTTAAGAAAGTGTAATATAAATTCTCCTGGTCAAACTTACTTTTCAAAGGAAAATAAAAGCTTAAGTTTTAATTTTGGGAAGAAATATGACAAGATTCAGATTTATGACTGCAGCAATTGTCTATTAACTGCTATATATACTTTGCCGGAGTTTCTCAAGGAAAGAAGAAACAAAATAATTATAGCTAGTAAATATGCATATTTTGAACTAATATTTGACAAAAGAGCTCTTACATTTAAACACGTGTTTTCTAATTAGTCGTTAGCAAAGACTGTAAGTATAAACATTTTTTTTATATGTTTTGGAACATTTTAAAAGAAAAACTTCAACTTTATAAAAAAAAATCTATATACATGTTATTTCATGTATATCAAATATATATATATAACTATGGTATTTATTATTAATGTTAGTTAAAATTTATTTTAAGGATGCATTACAGATTATAAATTCAATGTGATAGTTTCCATTATTTGTACAGAATTATAACTTTAATTAAAAATCTTAATTGGTTTATAATATAAACTTTAATAGTCGATCAATATTAGAGATAAGGAAGGCTACTGTTGAAATTACAATCGTAATTACCTGTTAGATTTTTTTTTATTTGTTAAAAAAAAGAGAGAGAGAAATAAATTTCATCTGCTAAATAGATTATATTAATATACAAAAACTTAAAATTTTGAGAATTTCTATGGCTTAAAATAAATAAGTTCTTAACGTAGTAGAGTCTTGAATGTTAGGTTATTTATATTAAAAGCTTATGGACGTGTGTGTACTAATATGAATTATTCAGTTATCCAAGCTCTCAATAATTGATTTAAGTAATTAGTACTAGTATTTTGCAGGTGAGTAATAGGAAAAGTAATAGTAGTAGTATTGACAAATATTAAGAAATTATATAATTTGGGTTTACTGTAGTTTTGTCAGTTTATGGTAGGTTAAGGTAGTGATCGGACAATATTACTGTTAGTTGTCTATTTATGGTATAGACATTCTGATGTCAACTCAAGGCTCAGAATTAGACCCCCAGGATATTTAGGCTTATATGTATATAAGAAATAACAGCTTAGGAATTAAGAGTTTCAGTTTGTGCCATCAAACTGTTGGCACTCAACATATATAAGGCACAAGGAAAACAATAAAACAACACAATATATATTAGATATATTTGACATTTCTACTCTATTACACATTTTTAAAGTTTGTGAATAAAAACTTCTGAAATAAAAAAATTCCTAAGATGCATTTCATGCTTAATCAGCACTCTTCAGTAGATCAAATCAGATCTTAATATGCTTTTATCTTTTGTTCAATATTTACAATATCAAATTATTACACTTTGATTTACAAGTATAAAATTTTCTACACTCACAGACTTGATAATATATTAATGATTATAACCATTTCAGATATAAACTTTAACCTCAGTTAAAGATTAATATATGTGTCTTATAATTTAGCATAGCCACATGGAATTAAAATAATAAAAAATAATACCAATTGATATTGAAATAATAATAAAGATATATGTAGTAGATTGTAATCTGATCCAACTGAAAAGTCTTGATTCATTATGAAATGTATGTTGAAAGTTATTTGTCTTTTGATATGTATTTATATAGATAAATTGTTTTTTGGGTTGAACCATGGATTATTTTCCATTACATACTGATATTTTGACAAACTAGCATCTGCCATTGTCAAGGTTAACTTTTGAAAGAAAAATCATTAGATTTCAAACAGAAACATGACTGAATGTGAGATGAGAAATGAGATTCAGCTTAAAGTAGTTTAGCATTCAAAATATTTTATAAAAATGTTCATTTCCTTCAGTTTTTTCATCTATTAATTTTAAGTTAATATTAGAAGCCAGGTAGGATCAGTAGAAGACTACTTGTTTTAATATAAAGACTACTTTTTCTACTGGAAAGAAACTTAGTGATTTCTTACATAAACCTAAAGACAGATTATTTTTGAAACCCCAGGGGATTTATGAAATCCCATGTTTGCAGTGCTCAATAATCTATGTAAGCCAGTCTAATAGATGAATAAATGTCAGAATTAAGGAACATAAAAATGCTTTTAATCAGAAAATTAACACAAGAGTTTTTACATCCCATTTTTCAGAAATTGGTCACATACCTAATTTTGACAATACTAAAATACTTGCTAATTTGGAAAGGTATGATTTAAGAACCATGAGAAAGTCAATTGAAATATTAAAGAGACATACTGGTTTAAATAGAGCTGATGAAGCTCAACATATTCTAGCTATGTAGAAACCTCTCATTTTATCTCTGTCGTCTAATATTAACTTAAAATTAATAGGTGAAAAAACTGAAGAAAATAAACATTTTGATAAGCCTCATATTTTGAATAATAAACTACTTTAAGCTGAATTGCATTTTTCATATTGCATTTAGTCACATTACTGTTTGAGAGCTAACAATTTTTCTTTCAAAAGTTAACTTTGACAATGGCAGATGCTAGTTCATCAAAATATTAGTATGTAATGGAAAATAATCCATGGTTCAAATCAAAAAACAATTTATCTACATCATTCAACCATGAATGCATCAAAAATAATATGTATTTCAAGAAGATATAATGGAGTAGAAGTTTATATTTAAAAAAAATATATTATTCATGGAAAAAGAGATGAAATTGACTATTCCATGTATAAATATTTAATTGCAAATGGAGAAATTAATCTTTAACAATTTAATGTTCATATATTAGGCTAGAGTTGGTATTTAATTTAAAAATGATTAGTAATAATAATTAATGTATATACCTGAAGTGGTTGAGAATTGATATCGGAGTTGTTGACACTTATAAATCAAAGTGTTATTATATATATCAAATCATTTTGAAACAATAATGGACTTTGAGTTCAGATTTAACTAAGATCAATAAAATAATAATGGATATTCTATTAAAACTATAAAAAAGCTGGTACATAAAAGAGACAATTTATTAGTAAATTTTCTATCAACACAAAACAATGCATAAAAAAACAATATGAACATTTTAAAAATAATCCATCAAAAATAATTGAATATTTAGAGTTTTTTTAAAAATGATACAAAAAGATTTAGTAAAGCTATAAGAAAATATAATAGTGAATCTTCAAAGAAAGCAAAAGAAAAAAGTATTTAAAGTATAAAAGAACATATTGATATTAAAAGAAAAGTTATTTCTATAATAAGAGGGAAAAAATGTAACTATTACTAAAAAGACAGATAACATCATGAAATATGTGGAAGAGATCTATAAAGAATTACATAGTAATCAAGAACATGAAAACAAAATAACAAACACAATTACTATATCTTCAGAATTGTCAAGCATTTTAAATGAAAAAGAAAATCATACAATTAATCCTATGGAGAAGGGAAGAGCTTCATAAAATATGACATTATTACTGATAGCATAAAATATGCTTGTGAAAAAATAGAAAAAAAATGTTAATGAAACTATATATCAAATCTAAAAGATAAAGACACACCAGATAATAGAAATATCGTAATAATATTGATATTTGAGAAAGGTGATAAGGAAAATATTAAATAATACAGATCTATCAGTCTGCTATACCTTCTATACAAAATTTATAACAAGATAATAACAACTTGATTATAGTAAAACCAACCAAAAACAAGCTGGATATAAAAATAGTTTTAGCACAATGGACACACCCAAGTATTGAGAAAAGTTATAAAAAAGTCTAATTCTAAATATTTAATTCTGTTTTCATTAATTAATGTAGTTCTTATTAATTCATTGTAATTGAATCTTATGAAAAGGTAAAAGTTGAAATTCAAGACTTTTATAATTCACTAAGCACGCTTTCGGCAGATCACTGCTGTAACCATTTAGAAGTTGAAAATAATTCATATATATGGACATAATTTATTATATGAATGAGGCTTAATATGTAAATGAGGCATGCTTTGGATTTGGAGAATATGAAACATCATTTGATTCTGTATTCATTTCCATTAAGTTATAAACTCATGATATAATTATATTTATAAGAATATTTATCAAAACACAACAGCAATGATTATATTATATGATAGTACTAAAAAGAATAATATCAATAATAATAATAATATATGATCAAATAACTCCATAATACAGCAGTTTTACAAAAAGTATTTTGTGAATTAAAAAAGAAAGCTAAGGGAATAAAAATAAATGGAGATTTTAAAGTCCTTAAGATTTTGTGGTTGATGAGGTTATTTTTGAAAATAATGCTTCAGAACTTTATATTGCTATAGTTATTATATGAAGTAGAAAAATAGGAGTAAGATAAATGGTAAAAAGACTAAAGTAATGTTCAGAAAAAAATAAAAATAAAGATTGATAATAATAGATTACAAAAATTTTGATCAGATTACTCCTACAGATGGAAACATAATGTATGAAGTTAATCATAGAAATAAACATGGATAGTAATTTCAGTAAAAATACCAGTATTAAAAAAATATATCTATGTATTTAAAAGAAATCTTAAACTGGATTCCAAAAGATTGTAAAATACCCAGAAAGAGACCACATGTGAGATGATGGGATGAAATAAGAAAGTATGCAGAGGGGATATGGAGAAAAGAAGCTAGAGATTGGAGAATATGGATTGAACTTGGAGAAACCTTCATCCTGAAGTGGATTAATAATGGCTGATGTTGATGATTTAAAAGAAAAAAATAATACATGTATTTTATCAGTTCTTAATTATGGATGAGAGATTTGGACATTTAACAGATGAATAAAGACTTTAGATTATCCAATACTATATGGATGGATGTTAGGATTAACAAAAAAGATTAACAATAAAATACATGGGTAAGAAAATAAAGAAGTATCACTGACATCATTGAAGAATTAGGAGACTGAAATGTAGCAAGGATGAAGGTATTGCTAGAAGATATGGGAATAGATAAAGGGATTTCATAACACTGTAAATGATATGTGAAAAGAGCAAATAAAATAATGAAGTTTGCTGATCTAATGTGAATAAAATATTAGGAATTGGAAGAATTGGATCAGATTTAAAGAGATATTCATTCTGCAATGGATTAATAATGGTTTTAAATAATATAAATTAAATTCTATATATAAAATATAAATAGCAAAACAAATTCATTTTATTGTTAGAGTGGTAAACAAACTTATTATCCCATAAAATATTAATACCTTAGAAAGTTTTTGTTGCAGTATAATAGATTCATAGCAAACAAACATTATTTCAGGATTGATCAGTTGGCAGGTCAAATTTCAAAACATGTACTCCCATTTCAGTAAGTTTTAATTGATGTGCAGTAGTGGGGTGGAGGCATACTTTTTGCTTAAAAATATGCTTCCATTAAATATTCACTAAATAGTGTTTAGTGATAATTAAAACAGATAAACTAATAAAGAATGAAATATTAATTTCACTTGATTATTTAATTAAACTTGATTTTTTTTAAAAAAAAAATTGTACACAGTTTTTTAACATGCATGAATTTTATCAATTCAAAAGTAGAAATATAGTGACAATATTTACATTGTTAGTCTGTAAATTTAAATGAATAATTATAAAAAATCTGTTTCAAAATATCATGTTACCAAAAAGTAATATATATATATATAATATTTTATATAAACAATTTTATTTAATTTGAGGAGCAATGCTCTAAAAATAAAATAATTTTTTCCTTGAACCACAATATGGGTTGAAATATTTAACTTGAAAAAAAAAGTGGAGATCAATCATAAATCACTTAATCTGTGATTGAATTCATTTATGACACCTGCTTTCATTTTAAATATCTTAGCCCAAATATGATCCAAGCAAAAAAAAAAGTGTTTTCTGGTTTTTATCGTATTGTTTCTCAAATTAAATAAAAACATTTTTTATAAAATATTTGTAAGATTTAGAAAATGTTAAAACATTTAACAACTAAAGATTTGAATTTGTGATTAAGAAAATTTATCTAAAGCTGAGTGATTACAATTCTAAATACATGAGTAGAGGAATTTGAGATCTAAATTTAAAATCTTTTTTTTAATATTAAAGAATTAGATTATCATAAAATTGAATGTTTAGGAATAGATTTACATACTAATGATTAAGTCAAATAATTTTATTTTTGGGAAATATATGTATTCAAGCACGAGTGCGTGTGCGGCGCAACTGTTCCCAAAAGCTATTAATACAAACTAGCTAAATAAAAATAATAAACTAGCTGATCGCTTTCAAAGGATCTTGCCTTCATAATGATAGCTTGGTAATACATTTAATAATATGAAAATATGCTAATTCCATTTTTTTGATAAAGCAAAGCACGTGTCCTTCCTATTTATGGCATCATTGTCTCGTGAGATGAATAAAGCCTCTTTGATTTTTAGGGTTTAGGCAATCCATTGTTGACAAATTTTTTTTACATATACAGAATAAACGTCTTAACGCTCACATCACACAGGATAAACCCAGATTATTGCTTCCATATATATCCAATTTACACAAGAAATTGCATTCCATCCTTAACAATAAATATCAGCTTTGTTTTTGAACCCCTCCAAATTCTAACAATTTAATTAATAACACTAAAGACCAAACCACTTTTACAGACCCCCCCACACAGTATATAATATTGGATGTTCCAACAATAACTGTAAAGGCACATATTATGAGGAAAGCAGAGCATCTTTGGCCACACGATTAGCACAACATAAATATTCATACAATAGAGCTCACAACGATCCTTCTACCTATTCAGTTTTCTATCAGTACCAGAGCACAAGTCACCATGAGTTCATTCTGGACAATCCTACAATCGTGTGTAGAGAGAGGCATGACCTCAAAAGAAAAATCAGAGAGGCTTTATTCATCTCACGAGACAACGATGCCATAAATAGGAAGGACACGTGCTTTGCTTTATCAAAAAAATGGAATTAGCATATTTTCATATCATTAAATGTATTAGCAAGCTATGATTATGAAGGCAAGATCCTTTGAAAGTGCTCAGCTAGTTTATTATTTTTATTTAACTATTTTGTATTAATAGCTTTAGGGAACAGTTGCGCCGCACAGGCACTCGTGCTTGAATACTAATGATGAAACAGGATGCTATGAGTGCCATTTTTGATGGCATTATCATCTTTAGCTAGTAACCACACCTATTTCATCTTTCTCTTTTTGATATCTCTCTCAGAACAAACAATTGCTCAAAGATTTACTATGGTGAAACCTGAGCTAACATATCTAGAAGATGTGCCCAGCATAATTATCTTTACAACTGGGCTAAGAAAAACAATTCTTCCATTTTCTTGGATCACAAGTTGAAGTCAGACCACAACTTTGACCTCTCTATGACTGAAATTATTTGTTTCAAGAGAGATAACAGAAAGGAGGTGAAGGAGGCATAATCAATAGCTAAACATGTTAACACCATCAATAAAAAGGACTGTATTATCCCCCTTTTTTTAAACAATGGCCCATATAGCTTCCTGTTTAACCATAATTCTAAAAATTCAATTTTATGATAATCTCTTCTTTGATATTCAAAAGAGATTCTAAATTTAGATCTCAACTTCCTCTAGTCATATTATGATATGATTATGATACTACTCAGTATTGAAAGTGCTCAGCATTAAATAAATTTTCTTTATTACTAATTCAAACCTGTTCTGTTATTAAATGTTTTAAGGTTTTCTAAATCATTATAATTATTGCAGAAAAACAGGTCAAAATTATTTTCTAGAATTAAAATACCTACATATATATATATATTGTTTATCATTATAATATTATTATTCACTATTAAATAATCAGATCTTAGATCTAAAAGTAACAATTGGTAAACATATTTATTTAAATCATTTTTTTAAAAAAAATTATAGGTATTTTTAAAAAAATATTATTTCTACCAAAAGCATTCCATCCAATTTATTTTTATGAATAATTTTAACAATTAGGTTTTCACGGAATATAAAACCTGACTAAAATATTTATAATTGTTAAAACATTCTGATTAATGATTAACAATTTATATTTTTTCTTATTTTGAAAGACATTAAATATTAATATGTAGAGTATTTATCATTAATTCTATTATTTGCTTTTATCTGATAGCCATAACATTTTTTAAAAAACAAGCAAGATTTATGAAAATAATTATGCCATCTGTAAACTCTAAATGAAGTATTTGTTCTATCTTTTCATTTAGACTACAAAATGCTTATCTTTTGTCAAGCAATGTTAGCTGAGAAGTCATCGCAGCTGCCTTGCAAGCAAATAGTTGGTTGCAGACAGTTGTGGGTTCGCCTCCCAGCAAATGCTATGACATATGAAAAAAAATGCTTATCTTCAAAAAGGTACAAAAGATTTTGAAGCGATAGATTCACTCTGCCGGTATTCTCTACCAATGTTAATCTTCTTAGAGCAACTCAATCAAAATTTGTTGAATTAAAAAAAATTATTTCTCAAAATTTGATAATGTTATAGATCTTAATATTTGAAAATGTAAACCATCTAAGAAATCTCATTGTATTTTTCTATTACTTTTTTAACTAGTTGAGTATGATCTACAGCAGGGGTGTGGAACTTCTGGCCCATATGCCATGTTTGGCCGTTAAAATATCTCAATACAGTTCTTAGATTTTTTCTTAGATATATATATAAAATTTATCTGTATAAAACTCCTAGTTAAACATCCATGTAGTGCAGTGCAAATATAAATGCAAATATTGAATACAGAATTAAGTAAAATAAAATTTATATTTTCTCGACTACATCTTTTTCTCTCTCCAACTTCATAAGTGATTTAATGTTCCAACAAATTATTTATATTGTGTGATCTATCTGTCTACAGATTTATTCTATGATAATGTGAGCATTTTGTTTATTTCTATAGTGATTTTGGTAGACATATGTAAAACTAGTACAAATAAGATTCAAATTTTAATTCATTTATTTATTAGGATGGCTACATGGATTAAGTTTAAAAAAATGGACACAAAAAATTGTGCAATTAAAAAGAAATTGACCACTGCATTCTGTTAGAGCATGTTATTTTTTAAAAGTAAAAAAAAATCTAAACCATTTTCTGAAGGGAACTGCATCTTAGCTATGGTAGAATTAGCCCATCCAGAACATAAAAAGAAATGTGAGGGTATATGTCATGACAATAGGTTTAATTAAAGTGAATCAGAAAAATTGTCATTAAATGTGGAACAGCCATTAAAAATAATAATGTTATTTTATTTTTAATTCACAAAAAAATTATGGTCTCATTGAAAAGCAAAAGTAGAAATTGGTCTCCCATTTAAAAAAGTTACCCATCCTTAATGATTAGGGGTAAATTAAATTAAGTTTTGATCAAATATAATAGACTAATTTTTGGGTGGTTCATAAATGAGATTATACATATCCAAATATCCCTTGGCAGAAAAAGCCCCCCTCCAATCTACAACAAAGGACATGTTTAAATACGCTATGTATTTGATTTGCACTTCATCTTTTCTATAAAAAAGGATCCAAAACCTAGTTCATCAGTAAATTTTATTCAAGATATAAAGTTTGCACTAAGAGATATTATCAATATGTAGTATATACTTAATAAAGTGAAAATTTTTTTAAAAATACATTGGGACCACTCTATTTTCTTTATTTTGTTCCAAGTTCCAAATGATGTTGTGTGTAATAGGTCATAATTCATTGGTAAGATTTAATTATAATATATATATATATATATTTACTGAATTTTAAGTTTACAATGCTTATCAACCAATATATATATATAAGACATATTTTGCGGGTTTATCTGTGTTAAAAAATTTAAATATTGATATACCAACATTTCGACTTGACCACACAAGTCATTTAAATATTGATATACCAACATTTTGACTTGATCACACAAGTCATCCACTGGGGGATCACCCAGTGGATGACTTGTGATGACTTGTGTGAGCAAGTCAAAACATTGGTATATCAATATTTAAATTTTTTAACATGGATGAACCTACGAAATATGTCTTTTATATATGCAAACTGTGAAAATCTTCATATCAACATATATATAACATAAATACTTTTCTATGTGTATCCTACTATGCATATATAAATTACAGCATAAATCATAAATTATAGCATAAACAAAATTAAAAATAATAATAATGTAGTGATTAATAATAAATTGAAAGAGGACATTTACATTTAACAGTATGTGCTCACTCATTCATATTAATATAACAAGCTTACTATATTGTATCTTTATTTTTTTTAATAAAATGAATAGCATAATATTAAAGTTTCAGCCCAATTAAATATGCTCTGAGCAATAAATTTTTACTATGAAGAAGAAATAATAATCTCATTATCAATAGACTACAATCTCTTTAGTTGTTTTGATGTTTTTAAATCTGTAACAACTTTGGAACTTATATGGTCATTCTTTCCTTACATGCCATAAACCATTTCAGTTTCTTATTTAAAGTCTTCAAACATTAAGTTTTCTGGACAATAGAACAATGATTTATAGTTCTTTTGTGCTGATATTTCTAAATGAATAATTTTCATTCTAATATTTATGAAAAGAACTTTACAAATTTTATTAAATGTAATAAAACATTTGGTTTTACAATTAGAAGATATTTTATTATGTAAAATACTGTCCACAACAAATGTGGAAAGACTAAATAAACAAAGAATAAATTGTATGTCTTTCAATATAATCTCAAGCCTAATTGCTTATAGTGCTACAAGAAGGAAACATGGCTGCTGGTATAAAACTTATTAAATTTATGAAAATTAATGTTTTTGCCTTTGGATTATTTATATATATATATTGAACAGTATATACTTGAAATAGTGTATACTGATACAGAATATATCATGGTGAAACTGTAAACATCTTTCTTTATACAAATATATATTTTTCTTTTATATTAAAAATTTATATTTTGATCAGACTTATAAATAAGTTATTAGTATCAGAGAGATCTTTTTAGTTAATTTTAAATAAAACATTCAAAATATCAAAAATATTAGTACTCATTTAATTCTTGTCATTCTCAATGTAATTTTAAGTTTATATAAGTAATCTTAGTATCTATTCTTTTTTTTTTTTTTTTATAAATGTTAAATACATTTAACATAACTCACTCACTGTATTATAAGACATGGGACATCCTTTCTCAATATATAATTGGCTAGTATAACTGACGCCTTAACCAATCAAATCTTCTAGATTTGTCACATGTTTTTGTAAAGTTTATTATAAATCTTAAGCAGTCATCTTGTAAAAGATAAATTTCTCTCAGTATTTATGTATATCAAATAAAAATCTATGTTCAACAGATAAATTAAAACTTTGAAACATCTGAATATTCACATAAAAACAACAGAATTTTCTGTTTAAGTGATGAATTAGGCCACCTTGAATTTGATGTTTGAATGTTTGAAGAATTGATATATATATATTATATTGTTGCAGATCATGGATTTTTCATCTATATTTTTACAGTTGTATTTATATAGATCCTGGTTACTAAAGGGGTTTTGAATCATTTATATTATGCATATAAGTATGACAGATTAACATTTATGATATGACCAAATGACTACCTCCTTTTTAATTTAATAAATAAATATTAGGAAAATTGCGATTATATTTCCTGGTCAATCTAACCCCAAGTCATATTATATATGATATAAAAGAGAATGCTAATTTCTGACAGCTTTTATTTATTTGTTGCAGGTGCCAATGTTCAATGGACCGTATTAACTGAACACATCATCACAAGGTTAATTAATAAAGACTGAATTTTTCCCTCTTCTTTCTAATTACAGTATTTTTTTTTAATCAGATTTCTATTTATGCAGATTTAGTAAATTAATTGCTTGTATTATCATTCATAAATGGAGGAATCTAAATAATGAATATTGCTGAATTTAAATTACCACATAGATATAATAAACAAGTAAGTAATACTATAAATACAAAATTATTTATTAATACTACCCTATTGAATATTATTAAACATTAACATTTAGATACAACATTGCATATAATAGATATATAACACCTATTCTTAATTACAAAATTTAATTACGTATTTTGTTAGCAATAATAGTTTAGTTCATCTGACTTTTTAGTTCATTAAAATTTTATATGACTAATTCAGATAAACATTGAAGTTAGGTATAGAGCTCTTGTTAAATTTATTTAATGATTGGTATAAAGATGCTCACCATGGCCATGGGTTCATTATTTTTACAATCTATGTGATCCATTAGGTCTGGATGAAGTGTTGTTTCTTATTAGCTTTCTAGGGTCCTGGTATTATATAGGCAGACAATATTGAATCAAGGCATTCTCTTGCCTTTAGGCTAGGAAGACAGCATCGACAGTGCATCTGGTTTGAATTTATCCACACAGGTAAAAAACAAAACTGCCAGCTTGCTGGATCTTTTTCTTGATATGGTGCTCAATGGAGAATACCACACTGCCATTGCAGAATTCACAAACAATATTAATAAAGCAAAGAAGGAATGAATCAATACTCTCAGTGTCACCTTTTTATACCACTGGTCTGATTCCACCATGCAAGTATCTAATCACACTTTTCTTTATCTTTTCAGGAATTTAATTTCCCCACAAGCTTATTTTTATTATAATTAATTTACAATATTAATCACAACTTACATACAATATCTGGTTTTATATTGTCTTTAATATAATATGCATTTTTGGTTTGTGGACTAACATAATTTTATCAACCAAAATAAATGAATACTTCACAACATTTAAACAATGTTTGATTTTACACAATCTCTAACTTTATTTTCATTTACAAAGTTCATCTTGGCATCAACATTTAGTTTGGTCATATTTAATTAAGAGGAAAAAAACGTTGCACCTCAAACTTCCTCTCTAATTACAGTTAATTCAATTTTTTTCTTATCTTAAAAAGTATCAACATGTACATTTTCTTTGATTATCAGGATAGTTACAATAGAAATAATAAATCTTATTTATTAAGAATGATAAATTGAGAATAAAGTAGGCTAAAATCACCGATTTTGATTCTTTTCCTCGATTATGGGGGTATTGTACCATTATTTTTGGTAAGGGTATTTGGCAGATGGAGTGGATAGCTGTAGACAGCTTGAAAGTTGGAATTCAATTATCTTCTAAATTACCTTAAGTTCAGTATAGACAATAAACTATTTAAATATTAATAGAAGCATATTAATAATTTTTATTAGTCATTCATTAGGTGTTAAAAGCAGATAGAAACAGTTCTTACTTTTCATACAATGAAAATTACACTACAAATATATTATTCATTAAATGGATAATCTCTAGTCTAATGAATAAATAGTAAAAATTATTAATATACTTCCATCAAGTGGTCTGTGTCATAGATTGTGATGATAGGAAGTTCGATATATCAATTAAACTGAAGTAATTGGTTATCTATATATACTGAACAATGATAATATGAGTAAGAGATTGTGATCTGGTTCAACTGATGAGTGCTACTTCAGCATGAAATGTGCATCCCAAGAGTCTTACATTTTTTTCACATCTTTAGTCATATGTTTATGATTACATCTCTCCAAAAGTTGTTTAATTAAAGCTGATAAAAACCAGCCCCTGCTTTATTTTATGTTAACCTTAGACATAATTTTTATAGAAGCAAGCCATTATTTGTTTACATTATCAAGTTTATTTCAATGATAGTTTAAAGGTTGCAAAATTGATTGATTTCAATGGAAATATATGACTAAAATTAGATAATGGAGAACTACAATTAGGCAGTGTATCGAAACATTCAGATAAAAATAACTGCATCCAATATTAAAAGGTAGCATATATGGTGTCAAATATATAGACTAAATGATTATCTGAATAATGAAATGGATACATTTTTAATCATGAATTACTTGTGTAACCATTAAGTTCATATTCAACATTTGCTGCTTTTCTTATACTCTGTGTTTATGTTAAGGATGAATGTTGTTATTTATGAGTGAACGATATCAGTGATATATATATATATATGTTCACTAGATGGGGCTTACTACTAACTCCAAACAAGTTTTAATTACAAGTGCCAACAGAGAAAGAATTTAAAATCTCTATCGTAAAAATCCTCATCTCCAGACCAATTGGTTTCAAGCTTAATGGCCCGCCTCAATGAAGAGTTAGGATTTCAGAAACTAGATCTAAACCTCCAACTCAGAGCACTTATTTAATATGTTACTATCAGTTTGAAAACTTGAATTTTTCAGGCACATAAATATCTTCAAATTCAGCCTAACAAACCAGATAGCTATATGGGTCTGAACTCAGTTCAGTTTCACCATATATTAATAGCTAAAGCAATATTACATCACAAAAGCCTTCAAGGGTACACTTATAATAATTAATAAAACAAGTCACAAATTGGGCAACTTGCCTTTAAGCTTGTTCACTAGATGGAGCTTACCACTAGCTCCAAACAAGCTTTAATTATAAGTGCCAACGGAGAAAGAATTTTAAATCTCTATCATAAAAAATCCTCATCTTCAGACCAATTGGTTTCGAGCTTAATGGCCCACCTCAGTGAAGAATTGGGATTTCAGAAACTAAATCTAAAACTCCAACTCAGAGCACTTATTTAATATGTTACTATCAGTTTGAAAACTCGAATTTTATTATTATTTCTTAGGTGGAATTTGAAGACATTTATGTGTCTGAATAACTCAAGTTTTCAAACTGATAGTAACGTATTAAATAAATGCTCTGAGTTGGAGTTTTAGATCTAGTTTCTGAAATCCTAACTCTTCACTGAAGTGGGCCATTAAGCTTGAAACCAATTGGTCTGGAGATGAGGATTTTTATGATAGAGATTTTAAATTTTTTCTCTGTTGGCACTTGTAATTAAAGTTTGTTGGAAGCTAGTGGTAAGCTCCATCTAGTGAACATTTTAGCATAAGCTTAAAAGCAAGTTGCACAATTTGTGACTTGTTTTATTAATTTATATATATATATGCACAACTAGTGTGCATGTGTGTTGTAAACCACTTATTAACATCTACCTGCAGATATAAATTCACAGGTAGGTAATGCTATGCTCAAAATAACTAAAAATACAGAAATAAGATAATTGTACTTAATTAATTATTAGCCATAAATGAAATTAAGATTACATTAATTAATAAAGCCGGTTATTTTTATACCTATATTTCCGAAATGTTTTGAATATATTTTATTATTACTTACAATTTTTATGGATCATAAATATAATATATAATAATAACCCCAAAATATGTAATTATAGTTTCGAACGTGAACATTTTTATTCACCTTTTTAAAAACACCCTGCTCATCATTTACTTTATTGATTTTTAATTCTGAACAATTATTATTTAATTACAGACAATCAATTTGACCACATCTTGCTAAACTTGTTTGAAGGTTTCAAACAGGTAAGAAACAAAACACCTACTATATTTAAACTTTTATTAGCAACTTTATATAAGGAAGAATATGCCAAGAATGAAATATAAATGTAATTATTTTATTTTAGAATATATAATAGTAATATGATATATTGACGTAGTTTTAAATTTGAGATGGCGGAATACACTTTTTTAAATAATTTGTCTTTACAAATAATAACTAACTACAACCAATAAAAGCTTATTATCACGTGATTGTAATACTTTATTGTCTAATTACCCGTTTCCAGCAAAAGAACATAATTAGAGTTAATAAAAAGTTCAAATACCACAAATGATCGAACTGAACCTCTTTTAACGGATTTTGAGCTCTGAAGTCTGATTCTGCCAAAGTATCAAACTCACAGGGCTACAAATGTAATGATTACATACATAATAATTAATTAGAACAAATTTACTTAATAAATGCATAATTTTTAACAACCATCTTTCAATAAATGTATAAGTGGGTTGTTATTCTATTTTTATTATCATAAAAATATTCTAGCATATCTATATATAACTAAATGATAATGCGATGTATTTAGATCTTTTCTTTTTCTATCACATCCCATTGTTTTTATTTATAATTAATGGCTTACCTTATATTTTAAAGTGAAGATACAAATGGAAAAATGTCCAAGCCAATAGCTCTCAAAAAAAAATTGTAAAGAAAATATTATTAATTGGATAAGGCCCACATACTTATTAAAATACCATCCAACATTGGTTTATATTCATTTCTTTCCATATGTCATAGCATCGGCGGGGAGGCGAACCCGCAACAACCGCCAAGCAACCAACTGCTTGCTTGTAAGGCTGCTGAACTGACCTCTCTGCTAACAATACTTGCCTGGTTTATATTTATTAATGTACATTATTCAAATTTATCCACAACAACTTGTTACAGTTAAATAATAATAGTTGTATTATTTAAAATTTTATGCTAGTCTAAAAACATAAAAATAATCATTATATTGTTTAATAATAACAATAATACATATCTAAAGATATAATAAACACCTCCATACTTCCCCATTTTTTTAAATTTCATTTAAATAAAAATATAATAAAAGACAAATGACCCCTAAGATGCATTTCATGCTGAACCAGCACTCATCAGCTAGCCCAGGTCACCATCTCTCATATATATCTTTATTATATGAAAAGTATTTATCTAGAGTAAATTGTTACATTTTCATTTACCCTTGTCAAACGTCCTGCATTCACAACTTTGACGCCATCCATTTCAGATAAATACAGTAATGATTATTACTAGTCATTATCGAAACTAGAGAATATCTCTAGCACAGATATAAACTTTAACTAAAGATGATTTGTCAAATGACAGCAAACAAGAAGTGTAGCATTTGTAAAGAAATCAGTAAGTTGCTACAAATAAATACCAACAATTCTTAAATAGTTTAAAAGGTTGTAATATTGTTTATAAACTTATTTCCATTAGGGTTTTTATTATATTAAAATATCGTTTTATTCATTGTATGAGAGCATTTTTAAGTTAATGTTTCTAAATATCTACTTTACTTTATTACTTTTAACACATAAATAAAAAATAAATAATCATTTCTGGATGAACAAGATCTCTTTAGCTGAACCATGTCAAATAATCCCTAACTTTTTCATCATCATGTTATTTTTTATTATCATTGTTAGTATTTATTTATAGCAAGTTATTACTTTACAAGGGCTACATTTCTTGTATGCACTTACTTGACAAAAATAACTTTAGATCGTAAATTCTAGAAATTTCACAGGCGTCATTCATTCACATAGTAAAAAAGTAATTTAAAGTGATCACTTAACAACTTCATGCTCTTATTTTCAAACACTTAAGATTTGCCCATACATATACGTTTGGGTCGAAAAGTTAGATGGATTCATTCTATCTTTTCCCAAAGACTTTATCTTGGGTTTGAAAAAGTGGGAGTATTCATTTATATAGTGATAACTAGAAAGCGCATGTGCATTAGCATAGTGGCTTATTGGTATTACACTTTATAAAAACATTGCGCTATATAAAATAAATGTCTTGTTTAGATAAATACTATTGTTATAGTCAATATGATTAAAGATTATTGCATCATTTTAAACCTAGTATAAATTTTAAATTTAATTAGATTAAATAGTAATGTAGTAAGTTATTGTGGATAATACTGGAGAATAATGATGAAGATATTTGAGAAAATACTCTTTTGGTCAATTAAAGAATACTGGTTCAATCAGAAATACATGTTCAAAATCATTTATCTTTTAAAAATGTCTTTATTATTGTTCTTAAAATATTGCAGTTAATTAGAAGTTTTAATGCATGTCTAAAAAAATAACCGTGTGTGAAAAAAAGGAAATAACTTATAATATTACCTTGTTAGATTTAAGAATAAAAGTATTAATCTTTAACTTTTATATCAGAACAAGCGTTGTTAGTCGAGAGGTCAGTGCAGCTGCCTTGCAAGCAAGCAGTTGGTTGTAGACGGTTGTTGCGGGTTCGCCTCCTGGCCGATGCTATGACATATGGAAAAAAAAAGAACATAGTAATCTCTAATTAATGAATTGCCTAATTATAGAGACTTATTGCAAAATCATATCTTGATTGGATTGGACATGTAAAGCGAGGGAACAATGCAAGACTTTCTGAAAAAGGGTTTTATGATAAACCCGAGATTGTTTTTGTAAGAGAGGAAGACCCGATTATAAGGATTATTTCAAAGACATTTGAAAATAGTGCAATGTTGGTTGTTTATTGGAAAAATATGGGAAATAAAATACATTGGACAACTACAGTTAGACATGATGCAGAAATATTTTAGAAGGAAAAGTTTTCTTCTGAAAAACTTAATAGACAGCAATGAAAAACATCAAATGAACAGAAAAAAGAAACAGTATGTTCTATATGTGGACATATTTACACTTCACATATTAGTTTGGATAGTCACCTCCAAATTCTTTTCTAGAATAGTCCTTGTTTTTTTTTCTTGGAGTTAAAATTGATTATCTTCATTTACGAGTGGCTGTAGCAATGTGTGTATTTATCCTAAAATTATGTCGTCAAATGAGTGTATGTAAAAAATATAGTATTTGTTAATCATCTATTATTATTATTTTTAATCTTGATTACTAGGAATATTAGTTACGATCATTTACTATTTTTAAAACTCACTCCAATTCAAATCTTTCTCGGTTTGTTATTTATTTTTATTAGCAAATAAACTTTTAACGGTTATAAATTATTAAATTAATACACTTCAAATGACTCCTATACTTCTGAAAACGAATATTTTTTTTATATATATAAACTTGGAAAGGAAATAAAACGCAAGGTAGTTTCCATCAGTTGGCGCCATCTATAATATTTATTTTAAGTATTATTTGATAAATTTACTGTATATATCTTATAAAAAATAATATTAATTTTAGTTAGATTTATTGATTGTTAATATAAAATTACTTTTAGAGATTTTTTTAATTTATTAATTTTAAATATCTTCATTCTAATTCTAGGAGGGGGAAAAAATAAGAAAAAATTAAACAACTGCCAACATCAATTTTTCTTTATCAATATAAACAATTCCCTAAACTATAGACACGTCTGCATTTATCACGTGATAATAATTTTAATTTTCTTTTGATAATGATTAAATAATAAACTATATTCTGTTAATAATCAATATTTATTTATTGCTTAACTTTATTGACAATTTGTTAAAATATTTTAAAAGCAAAAACATACAATTACTTTTAACCGTATGTGTATATATAGTCATAGACTTGAAGATGTGTCATTTTACATCAAATCATATAATGGTATAAATATATAGATAATATATTTATATGATATACGCCTTATAAAAAATAATTTAAAAAATCATATAGCGTATGTTTTTAACATCAACTTAAAATTAAATTTGGTTACTATGAACGAATATTACATTAAATTTATATTAGTAGATTTGACTCTTCAGTGAACCTAAATTTTACAAAACTGAACATTACTCTATTAAAAGATTTCTGATATTATTGAGAATCAGTATCTCTATGCTTATATGTCAGGCAGTGGTTGAATGATGATTCAGAGAGAAGTTTAAGAATTGATTTTCATCTGGGTAATTTAAATAATTATATCTTTATTTATAATGAATTTGAAAAAAATGGGGAAGTATGGAAGTGTTTATTATATCTATAAAGATATTACATACGGGACAGAGAAAAGTGAATAACTCCATGTGTGTAAATTAAAAACAAAACAAAACACAAAACAACAGATATATTAATCTTTAACTGAGGTTTAAAGTTTATATCTGTGCTAGAAATAATCTCTAGTTTCGAAAATGATTAGTAATAATCATTAGTGTATTTATCTGAAATGGATGGCGTCAAAGTTGTGAATGGAGGAAGTTTGACAATGGTAAATAAAAATGTAACAATTTACTCTAGATAAATACTTTGCATATAATAAAGATATATATGCGAGATAGTGCTGGTTCAGCACGAAATGCATCTTGGGGGTCATTTGTCTTTTATTATATCTTTATTTATATGAATTTGAAAAGAATGGGGAAGTATGGAGGTGTTTATTATATCTATAAAAATAATTAAAATTAGGTCAAATGGATTGATTAAAGTTGTGTTCAATTTGCATGAAGAGTTTGATGAAACTCTCATAACTTAGACAATTACTAATTGTATGACTTTGTATTTACAGATCAATTACATATTTGAAAACCAAACACTCTTCACAAACCTGGAGCTTAATTGTAAATATAGGGGATTTGAAATCAGACTTTCAAGCACCTACCAACTATCCACACTATCTCATAAAACTGATATACATGACCACACACATGTAGAAAAGATCAATAATCACCAATAGATATTTCATGCTAAACCAGCATTCATCAGTTGGTCCAGATTATCATCTCCCACATATATATAAAATCAGTACTCAGTTTTATATTAAGATAGAAAATCTTCACACTTTAATGGACAGGCTTCAATCTACTCCAACTTTTTAGCCATCCATATCATTGAAAATCTGATGATGGAAAGCCAAATCCCATCAATTACATATGAATATGTGGTAGCATGGCTATAAGTTGAAAATTGTGGCTAAAAAACTTGTAATAACTAAATTTGTATTCAGTGTGTATGCCATGGAGATCTGATCAATAGTCATCAAAAATCCACACAGTCTGTGACAAATAAAAAGTAACAATTTTTAAAAAGTGTGTGTGTGCGCGTGGGGGGGGGGGTCAAATTGCATGTTTTTTAAAATCTCACAAAGAATAATTAAGCTTATTAAAAAAATGTTTTGAATGAAAGTGTTCTATCATGTCTAAATTTAAAAAAAAATTTTTTTTATCTCAAGCCTAAACAAATGGCACCATGCCCTTTCAGTTCTGCACTATATATAGTATATTCATCATACTGAATCAATGCATAAGGCCAAAGACGAGTGGTGTCATTCTAACCTAATTTGATGAGAAAGCTGTGATTTTTATCACCATCGTATATATACATAAAAACCTTTTTATTTTAGTATTTATTTCTGTAATTGTTCTTGCACCATTTTAAAATTGAACATTATTACGATTGTAATCATTTTCATTTTGAAATTAACTTTTAAATTATTTATTAATCTGAAAAATTAAAATTGTTCAGATTACACTTTATATATTTATTTAAATATTTTTGAATTGCCCATTTTTGTTTTCATTTTATAATTTTATTTATTTGTGAAATTGTTACATAATTCATATTAATTAAATAAAAAGCTTTTTTTAAAACTATGAATTAAAATGAATACAAATAAAAGCAATAGATGTCGCTAAAAACAAGAAGTTAAAAAAACCGGCAGAATATTTAAAACTTGTACGATTTTATTAAAGAATATGTGAATGAATGATTAATAGTAAAAAAATCTAAATTTAGTTGAAATGAGATTATAATTTTTTAGCATTAAATATATATGCACACAGTCATAACTGAATATTTGATAAATTAGATAGTTCTGAAAGTGATCCAACATTTTTTAAGGGAACGACAGACGTTATAATAAATAAAATTAAAATTTATTTTATGCACAATTTAAATAATCAAGTCCTATACTATATTAAACGCAATTTTTTAAAGGTTATATAATAACGAATAAAATCAGAAAAAAAAAAAAAGAGAGAGTTCACAAAAGTTATTTAGATCATTCATTTTATTTGCAATAACACATTCAGAAAATGAATCAAGGAAACAGACCTTTATAAACATGCGATTACATTTTTCAAATGAAAAAGGTGGATGAAGTTTAAATTTTGCTTAAAAATTGACAGTAACTGATTCAAAAATGGACTACACCAATAACTATTTAACGTGCATGTTTTATTTTCTATTATTAAGTATGAATGTATACCTAACAAACCAAATAATTTGCAAGGTATACAAAAAAAAAAATGTTAATATTATGCATACAAAATATGGATAGACTTTGTAACAATAACAGTTTAGATTAGTGAACAGATTTTCCAAGTTCCTCAAATAGATAAACAAAGTTATATCCTTTCATCTGCAATTAGGACCAGATTGAAGTTAAAAATTGAATGTTTTTTTTTTTTTGTAAACACTGTTTCAAATAACAACTAAAGATATGATTGTAAAAAATATACTGTGAAGAAACTTAACAGTTTTAAAGAAAAGCAATTTAAATTATGAAATCCACTTTATACAATTAAATTTTTGTTGTACTACTGCTTTATAATAAATAATTGTTAGATTGAATCATACAATATACTTTTATATGTGATTGCAAGTTGATTATATAAAAAATATCCAATGAATAATGCTAATTTGAGAAATATACAAATAATTATCCACCCCCTCCTCACAATATTGATAAGAATGGTCCAACACTATTCTATTTGTTTAGAATTACTTAGGAATATTTCATATTTTTCCAGTTTATCATAGATATATTAAAATAATATATATTAAACAACCATAAATATAGACAAAAATTAAGATAATTTAAACTGTAAAATCTAGATAATAATCAAAATAATAATAATAATTCTTTACAACAGCTATATAATCAAATAATAATTTTATACATAAAAAGCTTTTTTTCAGCACCTGCTTTGGTGTCCTTTTCAAATGTTACAAATCTATTTAATGGTCATAAAACCACCCAGTGTCTAATAATGGAATTAAAACAAACAGTAATAATATAAATAATTAAAACAAATCAAAACTCTCATATATTAATTCAATAATTACAAAACAATTGATATTATATCATAATATTACATGCATTTTTTAAATATACAATTATATATATATCAACCTACATAATTTTCCATTCATTTTTAATCAAACAATTATTAATCAAATTTGTAGAAGTCTTATAAATATTCATACAATTAGTCAAATTATTTTTAATATAATATGTTTCATATATTTGTCTTCTTTTTGGATCTTTGATGAAATTTAAATAATATTTTTGTAGCATCTATTCTATGGCCATATTTCAAGTAGTGAATATATAATGCAGACCTTATCATCTCTTCTTTTAATAGCATTGTTATGTTCTTTGGTTCTTATCTCTAACTGTTTTCCAGTATGCCCAAAGTAAATCATTTTACAATTTTGCATGTAATTTTATATACAATTCCTTTTTTGAATTGTAAATCATACCTTAACCTATAATTATCTATTTATTTTCTAAATTTTTGCTCTTACTTATGATTATTTAAATATACATTAACTTTATATATCTGTAATAAACTAGAGAAAATTGAGACCATCTTTTTCTAGTCCTTGTTATGCAATTATAAATAAACATCATGTACTTGTATCAGATAATTGTTATTTATTGTGGGTTAGTAATTCTTTATATATATAACATCGGTACATTAGAATGTAAATAACTAAATTTAGAGACAAAAGGATAGTGACTGTCTATAATTTGATCAGTTGATTTGTGAATTTCAATTTTTACAGAGCAGAAAAATAATTAGAACAAAGAGCATTAAGTTTTCTAATATATATTGAAAAGTGATATAAATATAAGGGATTTGAACACAGACTTTCAAGTCCCTTCACCATCCACACTATCCCATACTACTCATACACATGACCACACACATGCAGAAAAGATAAATAATCAATAAAGTATTTTGTGCTAAACCAGCACTCATCAGTTGGTCCAGATTACCATCTCCCATACATATATATATAATCAGTGCTCAGTTTATATTAAGATAGCAAATCCTTATACTTTAATTGACAGCCTTCAACCTACTCCAGTTCTTCAGCCATCCATACCATTGAAAATTTGATGATAGAATTCCTAAATATATAGTAGAAGTAAAAAATGAGAGTTTGAATCCACATACGTTATTTTTTTTTAGAAATGTTTACTGTGATTTAATACTTTTTAACACTTCAAGGTCTTTTTAATAATTGTATTCATTTTAATCAATAAAAAACTAAGTACCAAATATTTAAACTATTCTAATATGATAGGAGGAAAATATAAGCATGTGTATTTAAAAAAAATGTAAAGATTTTTTTCACTTTAAAAATCTGTACATATCAAGGTTGTTCTATAATGTAATTTAAATTATTGTAATTCATAAAAAAATGTCGATAACTTTAATAAATTGTGTTTAATAATAAATTTGACACACAGAAACAAAGAAAATGTACTAAAGAAAAGGATATACGTTATAATTTTCTAGCAGAGATTGTTATTTTGAAAATAAATCATAAACATAATTCTCAATTATTATGCCTTTTCCTTGGATTTAATTCAAATTAAGATATCACTAAATTACATTTTAAAAAATATATTTTTTAAAAGTGTTAAAAATAACTAAAGATAGATTAATAATCAATAAAGCAAGTCATATATATCGTGACATTGAAATTTTACATTAATACATTTCATCATTTTATTACAGAAATGATAATAATGATATTAAGAAAAAATGTTGTTAATGTTCTATGAAGCTAAGTAAACAATCTTAAATAATTTTTCTTTCCATATTTAGCCTAGAGCATTAAAATAGTACCAATTTAATATTTCATTCATAATTATTAATTCATATTCTATTTATGCATGTATATATTATACAAATTATAATAAAAAATAAAATAGAACAGATAATAAAAACATTTGTATACTTATTCACATTAAATATTATAGCACTGCATATGTACCACATATTTAATTTAAATTTTATTTTTAAAGATATTAACATTTTTATTACATGATTATTTTATATTTTAAAGTTAAATATTGTTATTGATTTATATTTTGTGTCTATTTATGTATATAAATACTTATATTTTTTATAAATGATAAAAACATTTCACAAATCTTTTTCATCTTTATTTTAGACATATTATATATATATATTTACATTGTATATATTACTACCAATTTTGATTATTTTTATAATTATATTGTTGACTATTGTAATTATTTTAAGTACACCTGGATCTCATTTTATGTGGTAGATAGATTCCACAGAAAACCCACATTAAAAAAAATCACACAAAAATAGACTTAATTTACCTTGAAAAATGGGGGATATGTTCTGTAATTTTCAGAAATCACATAAAAGCAAAGTGACATGGAAAAATTACTTTAAAATTTGCATAAAAAAAATAAGAAAATAAAGTATGACTAATAAAAAATTTCAAATATTTGAAAAAAAAGATACAAGACAAATGATTTTTATTTTTTTTATTAACTACAGTATTTAATTTTACATTTTTTATAGATATTTTAATCATTATCACTATTTGACAATATGCAGTTCATTTGTGAACAGGTAAAAAATCAGATTTGTCACAAGAGAAAGTACAACTAGTGTCACCTTCAGTCTTGTACTGTGTTAAGGGTTTTTTGTCAACAATGTAATCAGTGATTAAACTTCGAGATGATAATTTTACTAATTCTTTATAAAGCTCACGATATCCAGACATACAACTATTTAACTCTCATTGGAATTTAAGAGGTTTTTCATTGCAGCAAACTTTCTCAGATTTCAGCATTTTCTGATATTTTTGTTTGTCTCATACATCAACATAAAATCTATGATTAAATGATTATTACTTATTAGAAAATAATAAATTTGTTTTCATTTGATAGATATTTTTGTTTACTACTAAAATAAATTTTAAATGTTCACATTTTGTTTCTATATTAAAAAATGAGATCACAATCAAAACAAAAAAAATTATATATTGTCATTAGAAAGATCATTTTCAGTTTACAAAATCAACAAAATCTTAGTTATGTCTGATTATTTTTAAAAATCTAAAAGAATATTTATTTCTGTTATATCTAACAAAATATGTTTTAAAAGTTTAAAATTTTGGAATATTTATTGTGATATTTTTATACTCGTAAATATAAATCTATTATTATTATTTACTCATAAGTATAAGTAGGTTATTTACGTAGAAGCTAAGATTCTTAAATAGCTTCAGGCCATATTTACATTAGCTGCTCTTTTCTTCCACAGCATAAGCTTGTGGTTAAACACCTGCAGAGATCCCTACTATCACATTTTACATGCATATTCTTGAGGTTACAGCCTCAGTAAATATTATTAGCCACTAATATAATATATTTTTGAAAAAAAAAGTATTTTAAGTCAAAATAAGTTACTAAAAATTTAAATTTCTTGATATCTAATAAATATAGTGAAATATGAACCTCTTTATCGCATAAAAGAAAATCTGCATAAAAAGATATTAAGAAGAAACATGAATCGCATAATTTCAAAATTGCATTAAAAAATCCACAGAAAACAAGACCCAGGTGTATAATAAAAAATTATATTACATTATTTAAAAAAATCCTTTGTCAATATTAAGGGACGGTTTGTATTTATAAATCAATGGTATGTTTTTTAGATTGGTCTTTTACTATGTTTAATCACAAATTCAGTCCTTTTATTGTGGTTTGTATAATATATTCTAAAAATTTATTATTCATAAGCATCTCAATCACAAACACATAACCTGCCATAAACACCATAAATTCAAGATGAAAATAAATACTATTGAAAAGATTTTAAAAATGTTTTTGTATGCTGTTTTTGGAACTTGTAATACATATGAGTTTAATTTCAAAATAAATTTATAATGTAAACCCTTTGTTTTTGATATAGCTAAACATAATTGATGAAATTTGTGAAAGATATGTATAATATTTCTTCAGTAAATGTGATATGAAGTAGCAATCCTTTAATTTTGAGAAGGAAACTGGCTTAGACAAACCAGCTATCTAAAATATTTAACAGAAGAAAGACTGATCTTAAAGTCAATGCTCACCATCCATGTAAAGTGTCTGGGTGGGAGCCAAAGAAATCAGTCTCTCAGTGAAATCCATGCAATTGATATTTCCAGCATTTATTAAAATCTTCACTGAAGAACTAAAATCAGCTAGAAGAATCTTTCATTAAATTAAACAACAGCAGTGAAGAATAAGTTACTGAGCAAGCCCAAACATTTACATTACAGCTAAATACAATCATATTGTTTGCATGAAATCTATGGCTGATTATAAATCTAAAATTAAAAGTCTCATATATATATATATTGTAACGGGCACATACGACGTTACATTATTTTTTTTATTATTAAACATGAAAAAAATAAAAGTTCGCAAATAAAACTTCTTTTTTAAGAATTAAAAATTGAAAATTAAAATTCTATACTAAACTCATATATATATAAAATCGCACAGATGAGAAAAAAAAAGAAGAAACTTTATAAAAAAAAAGAAAAACTATTTTAAAACTAAATTGTCAGTAAAGATTTAAAGATAAAAATATATCTAAGTTTGCACAAAACAAATTAATTAATGTTATTGAAAAAATGGAAATGATTATTTTAATTAGTCTAAGTGAACTAGCCCTTGGGTATTTAAATGTATAAGCAATGGTCAGATAGGAAAACAATAGAAACTAATGGCCAATGAAAGAAATCCATCAGGAAATCGGACCTCAATGGAAGGATCATCATCATCGATGACGTAATGTCCATTGGAACCTAAAGTTACATATAAAAGAAAAAGTTTGGAAATAAAATTTTTAGTGAGTAAAGAAAATTTAAGAGAAGACGGAGATGTATTAAGTCGGAGAGTTGGAAGTGAAGGGATTGAAATACGCACTTTCAATTCCTTCAGTTGTTATAAAAAAAAGAAAATGAAACATCACTTTTCCTATATTGAGGACCACAGGATCATTGGGGGATTTAACGCTGGATTCCAAATGGCAAGCAATGGATAACTAATGAACATTTTTAAAACCGTAAGCACGTTATGAACTTAAATGAATATTAATTTGAAAACACTAAGAACTTTAAAATATAAACTTTCCCAGTATTTAAAAAATAGAAATAGAATCCTATCTGACCAAACTAATTTTTTTATTAATTCTTTTTAGTTGATGTATTTCTTTTTTTAAAATCATTTCCATTTATTTTATTTTTTTTTTGTTCTTTTAAGTTTTATTTATGATTTTTGTTTTTCGTTAAACTAAATTATATAAATGTTAAACTTAAGTCGGGCATGAATGGCTATATAGATTTGTAAAGTTTTATTAGGGGAGGGTAATCTTAGGTTATTCATTTTGTAGTTGAATTGGGTCAATGGATTGGATATATTGGTGTAATTAGTAGATATAGTACCAGGTTCGCTATGTGCAGAATCGAATTATAGGCCACACAACCCCTTTTGCCTATGGAATGCGATTATAAGTCGGCAAAAATGACCATAGTCTTTTCCTATGGAGTTTTTTTTTATTGCTCTTCTCATTAGATAGATGTAGTATTCCTATCTGGATTAGAGTAAATTTCTTCTCTTAACCTATATTTGTGCTGTCGTATTCGTATTGCACTGAATACATTGATATATTAGATGGATTGACATTGGTTTAACTGCAAACTTTTGGCCTAAGGTTAAATAAGGGATAAAATATTTTCTTTTCAAATGCAATCTATGTAGTCTATTCATACTCGACACTCTAAATGCATTAAATTTAAGTTGGGTATAGATGCTTGCATGGATTCGTTATCGGTTAATTATGCTTTTGGTTTTCATATTTGATCAAAATATATAGACATTCAGTAAATAATGATACCTTACAGTGAGTATCTAAAATGTATTTATTCAGATATCTTTTAAGTTATTGGTGTCAATGCGGCATCTTATGATGAATGCCATTGGGTTTCTTATAAATTTCCCTCTGCAATTCCATCAATGACTTTATATTTTGATCGTTTATGTTTATTTTGAAATGTTTTTAACCATGTAATCTATGTAACTGATCTATACTCAACATTATAAAACAAACTTTTATAAATCCATCTGTGCAAACTTATAAAAAAAATTAAAATGTAAATTAAAATCTAAAATCAAAGTTGAAAATGTAAGTTAAATTTCAAAATGTAAAACTGATACTAAAATAATTTTATTAAATCTTATATATGTGCGTAAATAAATGTTTGTGTGTTAATTACTGACAGTGGCTTATTTTATTCTTTTTTTAAAAATATTCTTAGATAAGAATTTATTATAAAATATAAATCTCTGCTGTTCCACTGAGCTAGTGACAATGAGCTTAACGGTTGGAATAACCAATATAAAAAAAATTTTTTTTTAACTTACGTATCTGTCTACTATATAAATTTTCTGGGTTCAAATGCCTATTGGTGCCCTGTAGTGCAGATTATGTTAAGTCCCCTTACTCTGCACCATTATAATATATATTGAAACAGTCGGCCTTAGTTCAAGGTCGAGTTTCATGCTTCTACCACTGTCCACGTACCATCATGTTTGTTTTTTGTAAAACATATATAGTAGCATATATACGTAATTAAAAATATTAGGTAATTTTGTATTTTTTTAAAAAATTGTATTTTTATGTTTTAATATGTTATAATTTTTTCATAACATAAAATGTAAATTCAAGATAACTGTCTGAAATAATTAAGGGGGTGGGGAGTTTGTCTTATGATTTTAAACCAGGAAATTGTAAATTAAAATTAAAAAAGTAAAAGTTAAAACAAAGCTAATGCATTTTAGTTAGCTATTAACATTGTTTTATTCAAATCCATTTCCAAGCAGGAAATTGATTTGAATTGATTTTAGACAGTTATCTTAAAACTGAATCTTTACTAACAATAGAGTAAAGATTCTCCTAAAATAGAGATCCATTAGAGGCAGGAAATCTATTTTAGAATAAATATTCTCTAAGGGGCCAAAAACTGATATAAATAAAGCTACAAATTTGTTATGTTAGAGTTGGGTCAGTCGTTGCTAGGGGACTTCACGTCCATTTGAAATTTGGGAGAACCAAATTGCCATCCGCCGTCTTCAGCCGAACCTTGCCGCAATGTAGCCCCAAAGAATGCCGCCTGCCACAGCAGATTCGCCATTGCTTCCAAAGAATCCTGAGGTAACCAGCCAAAAGACTGTATAACCACCTTATCCACTTTTAACTGTAATTTAATTTGTAAGATAATAATTTTGTTATATTTAATGTTTTCTTAAAGCTTTGTTAACCGTTTATATCAATTCTTTGCTGCCTAATTGTTATGCAATCCAACTCACGCTTATTATTATTTCTATTAGTTAGTGTGGTTATGATTTAAGTTTAATAATATTTTTATATTTTCTTCCTTTATTTATAAATGCCTCTAAAAACTTAATCTTACGAACTTCTATTAAACAGGGAAGGGGTGGGGAGTTAAAATGAGTTCTTATTAATTATTTTAAATACTTCGTAAGTTTGGGTTATATTTTAAATGAATATTTTTTATCTAAATGTTTAGTCGTAAATTAATACGAAACGTATAAATATTTTGCAATCCGGGGTGGCTATTGGTGTCCGTTAGTGTTATAAATTTCTTATTGATCATCATCGCCACTAAGTCTGGTGACTTAAATTTGTTTAATAATTTGCACTCTTATAGTTTTGCTTCTTATGTTTAAATATTGATTCAGAAAGTAGGGAGCACTGCAAGCTTCATTAATATTAGTTAATTCATAATCAATGACTTTATATTACGTAGGTCATTATACTCGCATGTTATTACGTATTTGTTAAACCATTTAAGGCTTTTCTTTAATAGTTAAATTTATTAATTTTATATTATTATGATAGCGTTGCTAGCATATATCTAATTATTTATAAGCCATATACGGCTTCGATCTGATTCGCCTGTACCTCACTCCAGGGAATCACGATCATTTCGCTAGTCATTCTTCTCCTCCAAGTATATATATTATATACTGCTTTGAATCGCCTGTACCTCACTCCAGGGATTCAAAGCTTCGTCGTTCGTATCCTCATCATAAAGAAGTCTACGTTTACTTCTAGATTATTCAGGTTAGAGTAGATGAAGCAATGTATAGTTTGCCGCGGTCCGGCCTATAGTATCTTCCTACCAACCCTCTTCTTCCTGTACCGTCTCAGCAGAAAGCTGGCGTGTACCGTCGTTATATAAAATTGGAGAATGACCTTATCCTGGCCAAATGTGCCCTTTCCTCTCGTTGATATTATGCTAGCACCGCCATCTCTTACAGTTAGTTTCCAGCCTGTTTAGCAAAGTAAATCGTAATAATATGCGATAATTAAACATTCTGTTTTCTCTCTATTTGTTGGTGTTTAAACCCAACTTCTCGTGAAGCTGCTCTCCCTCTTTACTGAAATAAACTTTTCCCACAAATATTGAGTTTACGCTATATCCCATCATTAAATGTTGAAAATATAAAAGAAATAATGTTTTATACTGCTGATCAAAAATGTATCCGCATTGTAATTATTATAAATGAAATATCGAAATAAAAACAATAAACTTATGTATTAAAAGAATCTAAATAAAACAATAAACTTATGTATTAAAATCTTTTAATTAGCGAAACTCGAATATACTTTATAAATGTATTTTATATGTAAAACGGCCACCAAACCACTCCGATAAATCCGCCTCTTGTAACCGCCGCACTAACTTAATATTTGTCAATATAATCTTAATAATATTCTTTAATGTATATAATCAAAACAGTTTTATAAGCGTCGAGTCAATTATATATATCTAAAATCATCATCAATTATGTTAAAATAAATATTTATATTTTAAACTTAATCCAGTTGTTCGAATCTTATTATTATTATATTTATGTATACTTGTAACTTAATATCTTGGGGTTCACTCAATCTCTCATCATCATCACCAGTTGAGTCTCATGTAAAACATTGTAGCACCGGGCCAGGATGTAATGAATTTATGTGGTATCACTGTAGGTGTTGTTCATAATGTTATAGATTTGGGGAATGGGCAAATAGGTTAGAATTCATGATTGCTCCTGACCTGTGTATCTCGCGCATGATTGGATTCGAGGTACTTTTGCTCAGATTCTAAGTCTTGTTGAATGGATATACATTTTCGACTGGTACAATATATATATATATATATTAAAATGAAGATTTTTATAGACTACAGATGTAAATATTATTCATATTTATTCACATTTAATTTATTGCAATAAAAATATATACCAACATTATACAGATGAGTACCACCAGCCATCAACTGGGCAATACATATCATGAAAACAGCTGCAGAGGAACTGCAAACATCCACATATAATAATACTGAATGTTCTACCAATAGAAAACAAATATTAAACATCAGGAATTCATTAATGGAAATAATTTCTGTTGATTATATCTTCTTGTTTTCTATTAGTAAAACATTCAGTAATTATTATATGTTAATGTTTACGGCACACCTGTTTTCATAATATTTATTACCCAGTTGATGGCTGGTGTGATCTAGCAAAAATGTTGGTATATATTTTTACTACAATAAATTATACACTGAACCTGGATAATATTTCATTTATATATACACATGTTGTGCTGGCATAATTTTTTTCTAAGTTGATAAGATTTTTTAAATGAATTTATTAAGTATTTCAGGAGTAAATTGGATCAATACAATAAACTTCAATTGATTTATTTCTGTCAAATTTTTATTATATTCACTATTTGTCACTCAAAAAGAGATAATTAAAGAGTCAGATTACTTAAATTAATTATGTTGTCATTTGCCTAAAAGTTAATTTGGCATGTGCTTTCATGCTTTATGGATACAATTTCTTGTTTTCAGTCTTATTAAACAACTACTCAGGTAAACAAGAAATGATATTAAAAAATGATTTATCTCTATAATTGAGAGGTTTAATAAATACTGATTATTATCATTACCAAAACTCCATTAGATAAATTGACAACACAACTTAGATCACAAAATATAACTGAGAGAAGCTTTTAACAGAAACTATAGTTACGTCATTACATTGCTCCAGTTCAAATGGTTTCAATAGCTTTCTTAAGTATGTAACTACTCAACAACAAGGTAATTTCAAATCAATAAATAAATAACATTCAATTTTCCTTTACAATAAACACTGATGAAAAAAAGAGATATTATCAAATGCATTGTTAATCACCCTAACAGGTAACATTATTGTGCATATATATATATATCGCTGAAATAATTTTAACTACATGGAAATATCTGTTATATTTTATTTTAAAATAATTAGTCAAATATTAATAGACAATGACCAATGAAAATAGGAAAGTGTAAATGTTTTTTGCATTATTATGTAGTAATAAAGAACAAGTATCTCCTATATCTGTTATACCGAATTGCTCAGAATTTTAAATGAAGAAGTGAGACATGCAATTAAATTTATGCAGAAAGGAAAAGCTCCAGGTAATGATGGAATTATAATTGATATATTAAAAGAAGCAGGTGAAGAAATAGAATTTTTTTTAGCAAAGTTATATATCAAATGTCTAAATGATAAAGAAGTACCAGATGATTGGAAAAATGCACTATTAATATTAATATTTAAAAAAAGGTGATAAAGAAGATATTACAAATTACAGACCTATCAGCCTTTTATCAGTTTTATACAAAATTTTTACCAAGATAATTACAATTCATCTACAGAGAACATTGAATTTCCACCAACCAAGAAAACAAGCTGGTTTTAAAAGTGGTTTTAGTACAGTAGATCATATCCAGATATTAAGAAAAGTTATAGAAAGAACAAATGAATATGAGATGCCATTATGTTTTGGATTTGTAGATTATAAAAAGGCATTTGATTCTATAAACATTTCTTCAGTGATTGAAGCATTGAATCATCAAGGTATAGATCCAGGATGTTGTCATATTTTAAAAAAAATATTTATAAAAATGCAACAGCAATAATTATATTACATAATGATACTAGGAAAGTCAACATTGAGAAGAGTGTAAGATATGTAGATTCTATATCTCCAAAATTTTTTACAGCAGTGCTGCAAGAAGTATTTTGTGGATTAAAATGGGAAGCTAAAGGAGTGAAAGTAAATAGAAATTATTTAAGTCATTTAGATTTTGCAAATGATGTAGTTGTTTTTGCAAATAATGCTTTAGAGTTGCCAGAAATGTTGCAAAAGTTATCAGATAAAAGTAGAAAATAGGACTAAAGATAAATGTTAAAAAGACTAAGTAATGTTTAATGGATTTTCTCAAAATATGAAAATAAATATTGATTATGATGAGTTAGAAGAAGTTAACAGTTACAAATACCTTGGCCAGATTATTAATACAGATGGAAACACAATGGATGAAATTAATCATAGAATTAAACTTGCTTGGAGTGCTTTTGGTAAAAATAGCTTGATACTTTGTATTTGAAAATGAAGATTTTTAATATATGTGTTTTACCAGTTCTTATTTATAGATCTGAGACTTGGACACTTAATAGAAGAGCAATACAGAGATTTCAGGCCACTCAAAGAAGTATGGAGAGATGCATGTTGGGAGTAACAAGAAGAGATTGAAAACACAATATATGGGTAAGAGAACAAACAGGTGTTACTAACCTCATTGAAAAAATTAAAAGACTGAAGTGGAGTTAGGCTGGCCATATTGCTAAAAGAGATGATAATAGATAGACATTTGAAATTTTAAACTGGATTCCAAGAGATTGTAAAAGATCTAGAAAGAGACCACATGTGAGATGGAGGGATGAAATAAGAAAGTGTGCAGGTGTGATGTGGAGAAGTGATGCTAGAGATCAGAGAAGATTGATTGAACTTTGGGAGACCTTCATTCTGCAGTGGATTTATAATGGTTGTTGTTGTTGATGATGATTATATAGAGATAAAGCATACAGTAAGCATATACAAGTTTTAAAGGAAAAAATCTCACAGTATTATTTACTCTCCTTACTAGAATAAACTCTTCCACCAATTATCAAATTACTATTAAATAAACCAACATTGATTGAATGTGTTGGAAATGGAGAGTGATGTTAATAAACAGCCAAATCTTGTCAGCTTATTACTAGTAAATGTTTGAATAATAAATCCTGGGGAACAGACAGTATCTCCTTTTGAATGCCCTGTGATAATGAATGTTGTTAGTTTAAATAGATGTAAATATTAAATAATATAGCATTTTATATATATATATATAATTTAGATATAAACATTAAATAATATAGCATTTTATATATATATATAATTTAGATGGAAACAAACTATTTTTCACACATGCATTACATATATATTGTAGCTATGTGTGACTACATCATGCATTGAATGTAAATATCAAATATGAAAGTTAATAATCAACCACATTTTAATTCTAAACCCTTGGTAAATAAAGGGTTCAAATACAACATTAATATTTAATAACACTTTCATTTTGATTTAAAAACCTTGATAAATAAAGTGTTAGGTTTTATTGAAGTGAGTGCATGCAGGTTTAGCGCCACTTCTCAAACAAATATTTCTATACAAAAAACAAATAAAGAACAACTACTTTGTAAAATTAATTTGGAAGAAGGCAAAAAGGGAGAAAAATAGTTCGTAAAGTTATCAAATCTATGATTATAAGGTAGGCGTGTTAATTAGGCTGTTTATTAATAAATATAGAAAAATGTATTGGAATAATAAGTTGGTAAGGTATATGAAAGACTGTCAATAAAAAAATGAAGTCAGTCTATCAGTGTACATTTTATGAAAACCATTGGAATGTGTATATGCACTCTGAAAGTTGGAAAATAAAAAAGAACGCATTATAAATCAAATACATGATAGTTTTGTTCTTTGTACTTATATGTAAGGTAAGGCCTGTTGAGAAAAATATTGCATTCCATACCTTGAGAGCTAAGGACTTCATGGAAAAGAAAGTGAAATGTTTAATCAGCATACCTAGCATGAAGAAAAAAACGTAATAGTTCCATTCCAGCTTTATTATATATGAATACTTAAGTGTGCCTTACCAAGAGAAAAGAAAGAAAAATTACTGAGAATGACCAGCAAACTATGAATTAATCATTGAAAAAAATATCATGGCTGCTTTTGTTAATTGGCAAAATCTGCAATTTTTTTTAGAAATCACATGGATAAAAATTGTTTGATCAAAAACTAAGTAGGAGTAACTAATGAATTAATAACTCATTTCAAACTCTGGGGAAAATGAAATATATATTTCAAAATTGGAATTATTTCCAGTTGTCCATTAGGAGAAGAGATAATTTATAATAAAAGGATTACATTATTTAAAAGTAAATATGTTGTCATCAGTCTATATTTACATTAATTTAGTGTGTAGATGTTATGAAAATCCAATTTTTTGTATTCAATCTGAATTATGTATGTAAATAATATGAGGTCATAAAGGAAATAGTACTTCAGCCAAAATAAATTTTCTTTTTTTTTATCAGAGCAGTTCGGTGATCCTAATCACCATCATAATCAGATATCAAAGCTTTATTTTTTAATCCCATTATATATATATATATACACACATCAAACATCACAAGATCATCATTCTTTAGGTTTACACATTTTTCAGAGGCAAAATTCCCCATACAGTAGTGACACTCAGTGCTAGAAACTAGTCTAGAGATATTGGATGAGTAGGCACTAGATAGGGATTTCATGCACAAAGCTTTCTATATCCATTGATTACTCTGGTTTGCACTGAGTGATGCTACTGTATGGAGAGTTTTGTCTCTGTGAAAAATATATATACATACAAGTAGATACATATAAAATAGATGTCAGAAAAAATGTTTAACTTTAAGTTAAACTACAGAATGAATATTTAAAATTTAAAAACATTATTATCAGAAAATCAATATTAGAATTTAAATTGAAGATAAATAATCATGTTCCCTCTTTTCTTCCAATGTGTAAGCTTGTGGTTAAGACCTGTAGAAGTCCCTACCTTCACATTTTCAACCACACATGCGTTAGGTTTATTGCCTTAGTAGATAGTAAAAAATGGAAAGAAAAATAGTTATTTTTTCTTTAAGAAAATGGCATTATTCAAGTATTTACTTATCATTCATCAGATCTTAAATACAAATAAAATAAATAAAAAATGGTGCAAAACATATGTAGATTTTAAAATACAGATAATAAACAATAAATATGTCAGTATATACATATATAAGTAAATATATTTACAAAGAAATCAAATCATACAGCATGTGATGAGCATGCTAATAGCTCTTAACAAGCTTTTCTAAATATCCTTATTCCCAGACTGGTTTCTAGCTGCTGGCTCGCTGTCATTAGTGAGGCACTAACGTCTGAATATCCTAGTGCTTCATTGATAACAGCCAGCCAGCAGCTAGAAACCGCTTTGGGGATAGGTATATTCAGAAAAGCTTGTTAAGATAAATTAGCATGTTCATTATATAAAAGAACACATTTATAAAAACTGGATAGAAATTACTTTCTACATTGCAAGAGAATGGTGTGTGGAAAAAATATCAAGTTACTAACAAAGGTATCATGCATGATTCAGGTATTTGATATCTTTAGTTCATTTGATGAGTGAAATTTGGGAAATGCATGCATAATGAGAGAGCAAAGTTAATGGTTGTTTTATGGAGAAAATTTGACATGGCAAGCAGGGAAAAAGTCTAATAAAACTTGTATTAAACATAATATATATATATAAATTGCTTAAATAATTTATTTTATATATACATATATGTATGTATATGAAATAAAAAATCATATAACATTAAAATACTAGCTAAAAACAAATTTATACTAAAATTCTCTCATGACTATAGTTTCCTTTATAAACGAAACACGATTCTCTTAGGGCCATGGTTTTTAGAGGAAATCATGGTAATGAAAAAAATTTAATATAAATTTATTTTTTAGTGAGTATTTTAATGTCACGTGGTTTTTTATTTTATTTACTATTACTAGTATAGCGTTAGGCAATATATAATGATATTAATTAATACATATAATGACAATATGATAATATTTAGTGATGATTAAATTACTTATTATTTATTCACAATTTTATTTTTTGTTTTGTTGTGTGTAATATATGTAAGTACGAAATTAAAATTTTGAATATATTTATCGTAGAAGAGACGCTTAGAATGACATTATTTTTTAAAAAAAGATAAAAGTAATAGTTTTTTGACAGTTTTGAAACTGTCACTAAGATACACACCAATGAATAAATAAATACAAATTTATTCAGTTTTTGATTTGAATTTTCAGACATTTAACTTGGACTTATTATAACAATGTATGTAAGTAGTATATATTGTTAAAAGACTATTTGAAAATACTGAGAATTAATGTAAAGTTAGGTAGGTAATAAATAATGAAAGAAGGCATTCAAAAAGCAATGAATCCCTCCCTCCCCCTAAGAATGTCTATTAAACTTTATTTTAAAATTATATCATAGAAATTTATTCTAGTAAAGTTTCTTCTTTTTTAATACATTTTAATTGTTGTAAAATTATTTATTAAGTGCACAGGAAGTATATGTAAATACTTTTAAATACAATCTTAAGATTGTCTAAAAATTTTAATCTATTTTTTAAAAAATAGCTATATATATTAAATGGAATTTAGTGAAAGTGTAAATAATAGGAGGATTTGCACATAGAATTTTTAATCTATATTCATCCTCCACTCCATCTTAAACACATGACTCCATACATGTGAAAAAGATAAATGATTTCCGATTTATATATATATATTTCATGCGGAATCACACTCATCAGTTGAGCCAGATCACAATCTCCCACACATATATACAATTAGTGATCAGCTTATATTAAGATAGCAATTCCTTAAACTTTAAAAGACAGACTTCAGTCTTATTACCCTTCCAACAATTCAATCGTTAGGCTGAAAAGATTGAAACATATCCCTTAAAGTTAAGGAATTGCTATTTTAATATAAACCGATCAGTGCTTGTATATATGTATGGGAAATTAAGATGTGCTGGTTCAGCACAAAATATGTGCGTTGGCGATCATTCATCTTTTCACATGTATGTGGTCATGTGTATCGGTTGTTTGAGATGGAGTGGAAGATAAATATAGACTCAAAATTTTCAAATCTCTCTATTTACTGTATAATAACTGAAATACAGGCTTATTATATACCTGTATCAATATATGTAATATATAGGGTATATGAGTACAGACTTTCACATCACTCACCACTCTCAACTCTATCTCGTAACACTGATACACTTAAACACATATATGTTGAAAAGATAAATAATCACCAATAAACGTATTTCATGATAAACCAGCAATCATCAGTTGGTACAGATTATCATCTCTACACATATATGCAATAAGTGCTCAGATATATATTAAAATAGCCAATCTTCATACTTTAATTAATGGATAGGCTACAATCCACTCCACACTCCAACTTTTCAACCGTTCATCCAATTGAAAATCTGATGGTGGAATGCTCAAGGCCACACTGAGGCCGAGATTCTCGTCACACCCATGTTGACCTAAGTTGAGAGTGTTGGGTAGTGTGAAAGTCTATTTATTATAGTAAACATTCAGTATAATGAATAAAAAGATTAATGAAAGATTAAATGTAAAAAAAAAAAAACCCCGAAGAAATAATAAAGAAGAGCTAAAAAGATTTTTATTTTCAATTGAAAGCAAAATAATATTCTTTGTTTTTCGTTAATAGACTATTTTGAGAGTGAATATTTTATGCTCATTATCTTCATTCTTATAAAAAATAAAACAAACACTTCTTTTTAATTAATAACCTGTTTAACTTAACAATAGCCTATGCTAATTTTCATTTGTTTGTTTATTTTCTATTTTACTGTTCTGTTTTTTAATGTTAACTTTTTAAAATATCTTAGTAACTCACTGAATTAATAATTTAAATATCCGGTTAAGATTTTAAAACAGCATTTACTTAAATTTTTAAACTAATCTTTAAAATAGCTTCATTAAACTTTTCTCTGCTTTTGTAGATAAAATGGATTGTTGCCAATGTAAATAAGTACTCTACAAACGTACAAAACAAAGCTCTTGGCTGTGCTTATCCACCTTTTACTTTATAATAATATCTAAATATTTTCTTTAATGTTGCTTTAAATTATTTTAAAATTACCAATATATTTATGATTTAAACTGCTTTTTATTGTCCACCATTAACAGAGAAATGTGAATTCATTTGCTCGTCCAATGTAATTTTATTCAAAATGAAATGACTTAATTTATTCTATAAACTATTTTTGTTTTCTTATAATTAATAATTTTGATTTACAAAAAGTTTTAATGGCAAGTAATAAAGTATTTACACTATTAGGCATAATTAATTCAACCAAATGCTATTGAACACAAATGTCAAATTATATGCCTGTATACAGATATCAATGTATTTGTAAAAATTTTGTTGGGAAAAAACTTAATTAGGAATAGGCACAGAATAAAGAATTAAGTATTTGCAAATATACTTTTAGTATATATATATGCTTTAAAATTGTAATATTTTTTATTTATTAATGCTTATTTACATTTAAAAAATAATACATAATAATGATATTGACTTAATTTAACTTTTTAGTAATGGTTTACAAAAATTATATATATAATGTATACTGACATTAAAAGAAAAATATATTTAATTATTTATTTGAACAAAGAGTAAGTTAAAGCATTTATTCAAGATGAGTTAATTTGTCCTTTTTCTAAAAAAATGAGAAAAGAAAAGAGAAAAAAAATGGCATTGCCAGTGTCAGATATACTGTTAGCTTAAAAAAGAAATTCTTACAATACATATTTTGACAGCAATTAATTATGTCAAGTTTCATTATTAATAATGCATGCTTTTTAAAATATCAGGTGGAATTATTATATCACAAAAAAATGTTTGATATAATTTTTAATACGTGAATGTATAACGGAAGGAGATTTTTCTGGAAATTGAAAATTGGAAATTATGTGTTTCCTCTAATAAAAATATATATATTACCAAAATTAATAAAATAAAATAAATATTTTTTCGTGGCTTGAATAAAATAATATATTACAATAAGATGTAAAATATATTATTTGTATATAGTTTTGTTTAATTAAAATAAATATGTTTATCTTTTTGTTAAGATACAATATATTAAAAAATTGTTTACAAAATAGAGTATTATGCACAAATTATCTAGACTTTATATTTCACCTCTAAGTTAGAATATTGTCCCAGAAATATCATGGTAATTATGGATAAAATTGAAATAAAAATATTTAAATTTTATTGTGGAGATGACAAAGACTATAATTATCTCTGTGAATGATAATTTAAGAACACATTATTAATTAACTTATAAATTTATTTATTTTTTTAAAAGAAAATTATTATTATAAGAGTTTTAAAAAAGCATTGAAATAATTTTAGAAATATTCTAGAATCAGAATATATGATTTATATAAAGGTTGTAAATATACTCAAATGGATGGATAATGCCCACTATCAAAAAGTAATTGATTTATGTAAGTAAAAAGCATTCAAAATATGTGGTAGAAAACTTTAATAAATTAGATTGTATAATTTAATATATCAAGCACACAGTTCTTCTTTTCAAAATAGTTCATAAATATCCAATATAGAAATAAAACAAACTCCTTCTTTATAAAACTTGTTTTTAATATGACTATAATCATGAAAAAAAAATCCAACGTTTCGACTATTTTATAGTCTTTTTTAAGGCACACTAAAATAAAATAAAATTATATATATATAACAAATAACACATAATTCAAAAAAATAAAATAAAAAATTACAAAATATATTCATAACCAAAAATTTATCTTATCTCACTCCTCTTTCCTATTACCAACAATCACAACTTAAACACAAACAATTTTCTTTTTTTTTAAATCTATATATATCTTTTAAAACATTTAATTAAAACCTATTGTTTTCTTTTCTGTTTTTCTATTAACATCCTATTTAATTCTGGTTTTATTTCATTAATGTATACACTTTCTTTTATCATCCTTTCATTATATGACTTAATACATTCCAAAGGTTTTATATCAAAATCCCTATGCTTGCTTAAATTTTTTTAAATTTAAGCATGGGGATTTTAAATTTAAGCAAGCATGGGAATTTTGATATAAAGCCTTTGGAATGTATTAAGTTATATAATGAAAGGATGATAAAAGAAAGTGTATACATTAATGAAATAAACAGAATTAAATAGGATGTTAATAGAAAAACAGAAAAGAAAATAATAGGTTTTTAATTAAATGTTTTAAATTATATATATATATTGTAACATCATTAAAGAATCAAAAAAAAGATATTACCATACCTGAGTAGTCCATAGAATGATCATAAGTAAAGGTTCAAAATATAACACTATCAAGAATTATAAGCAAATTATGAGCAAATATTATAACTCAGGTATATGGAAATCACGTGAAGTGAGTACACTCGTAATTCAATAAAATATAACTCAGGTATACAGGCAGTAGATCTTATCCACTTTCATTTCTTGGTTTGATGTTAAGTGCATGTTTAAACAAATACTAAGTGAATATGGTCGAGCAGGGCGCCACTAGATTATCTGAATCTAGACACGGTTATATCTAATAACCTTTCACATGTACCGGGTTTGAACCCCCTTTTTTGGTACTTTATTTCTAATAAAAATGGAAGATTTTGCTTTTTGAGCCATATCACTATAAGCACTAATAGTTAGGTAAAAGTAAAACATCTTTAAACCAAAGTGGAGTATATTAGACATAAATCATTTCTCAGATCTTAGCATAACAAATGTGTTTCAATAGTTTTATAAGTTTACTAGCTCAGATTATATATAACTAATTTAGGATGGCAATTCACTCATCCTTGCATGAAATAGATGACAGGATGTGGTTATAATAATACTAAGAAATCACTAAATATTATAAAATCAATATTTATTTATGGCCTTTAAACAGTTAAACAGCTCATTAATTAAAACATTGATGACGATGATGATGATGATAATAATAACAATAATGACAAGGGTTTCAACTACAGCTCTAGGACTAAGCCTAAACATAAAACTAAATTTTATGAAGAAATTCATAATTATTGCTTAATTTTAGCATATTTACTTATATCTTAAATAACTAATATTCAACCATTGATGATGATGAATAATCACACTTAACAAAGACTACACTTAATGAAATATATACGCCTCGTTTAATAAAACAAACTAATATTTATTACTACATTTCTAACATATACAGAAAAATTTCTAGATAAATATGAAAATTGACATGAATAATAATAATAATAATTGATTATACAACAATCCTCAGATTAATTTTAAGTTCTTCCCCCTTTCCCTTCAAATGTATTTTGTATTAAGTTGGACGTCACATTGACCATGATTTTCACTCCATGAGAAAAGTATTTCAAAGAAAAAAAAAAATATTATCTGCTCATTAGCACACATACTTTAAAAATCTAACATGTAAATAGAATGTAAAAAAAAAATGTTAGTAGAATTGAAAGAGCAAGTTTTAGAAACAAGTTTTAAATTATTTTCTCCCCCCTCTCTTCTACCTCTGAAATGCTATACTTAATGAAACAAACTAATCTAATATTCTAACACTACTTGTTACTCAACATTCAATCGCAATTATACACATATAAAATATCATTATGTATGTGCGTGTTTTATCCCATGATAACAAAATATTATTTAAAACCAAAATAATAATATATTAGTTAAAACTAAAATCATAATACCATAAAAAAAAAAAAATTTGTTTTACACATTAATATTTTTCATAACTGTAAAATTAATAAACAAATAATTTTCATACATTCAAAATCATTTAAGAAGCTCAAAGTTATTATTAGTAAGACATTCTTGTTTTAATCGATCTGAATAGTCTTTAAAAGTTCTTTAAATAAAATATACCACTTTATTGCTAAAATGTTTATTAAGACTGATATCATAAAGAAAATAGATATAAAAAGTCATATTACCGATCTTTTGTTTGTGGCGAATTTCCAAGGGTTCAAACTTGTCTTGTATAATGTCTATATTTCTGCAGCTATCATTTCCGTTTTACGTGGGAACAATCTCTTTCTTGAGGTGTATAACTACTTGATGATGATGACTCTATTGAGGTTATTTGCTTTAGTGGATAATTTGGAAATCATTATATTAATTTTTCTTCTCTTCCTGTCAAGCATGTGGATGAAATACAGCAGTTGTTTTCACATTTATAAATTTTCTTGAGTTTAAAATCAGTTGTTGTAACAATTAATTGGACTTGATGATTAATATTTATCAGTAGATTAATTCATCTTCTTTGAATGCAGGTGAATGCTTTCTTCCTTCTATTAAAAACATCTTATTTCTCTGGTCAGTTGAAAGGTGTAGAATATTATTTTAGACACATCTTTTCTTTCCTATGTGATGTGCAGCTTCCTCCAGATGGTCAGCAAATGGGACATACATATAATTTTTCTAGCCAGCCATTTCTTATATTTTCAACATTCAATTTTATAGTTTAATAATCTGAATCAATCACAATAATCCTAATAATAATTCAAGACAGCTTTTTATATCCAATTTTTAGCTAACTTAACCAATCAGAGATAGCATCACTTGCTATTTTTGGACAAATTTGTTTTAATTAGATCTCTAATTTATTTTCAACTAAATTATTTTTCAACTGAAAAGTTTAATCCTTTTTCCAGACACTTTTGTTTAAAAAAAAAATAGACTCAATCCTTATTTCCTTTCTTTTCTTTTTTTTTTCTTTTAACATCCAGGTAACATTTCAAATCTTTGAGCTTCCTTCTTTAGATCTTGAGATAAGACAATTTCAAGATTAGAGTTCTCACCCATTATAAGCTCCCAAAGTGAAACAATCATTTACAAAAAAAAAGATTGCTACAAAGATCGATATCTGATTAAACAGATTTCCTCTTTTAACAAAAAATTGTACAAAAAAAAATAATTTGACAGATTTAATCCTTCCTTTTCTTTCAATATTTAGGAAATGTAAATTTCTGTATGTAATGTACACACATCCTTCATTCTTTCAAATCATTCATAAACTAACATTAAATAATATAATTGCTAGCTTAGTAATTATAACCCAATTATTTAATTAAATCTGTAACTTTTAAATCCCACTTATAATTAAAGAAAAGCAAAATAAAAGCATAGAATAAAATATTAGAATTGATCAAGCATAGGTTAGTTTTAAAGAAAGTTAAAATGTTTAATATTTGAAATATAAAACAATTAAATAATTTACACATACATTGCCTATATGTATGCATTATAACTTTGCTTTTTAAAGAAAAATTAAATATTAAATAGTTTAAATGTGTGTATTACCTTTCTATCAACACACAAACAAGTAAAGCATGTAATTGTTGACCCATTCTTTCTCTGTTTAAAGCTTTTAGAACTGGACCTTGTAGGGTTTGAACTTGGATGCCCTACAGCTTCATTTATGATTATATAAAAATGTGATGATGATTTTTGGTTTACCTTTTCTACATGCACATTACTATAAATTTAGCTAGTGACTAAATTGTAATGGCACAACTTTCTCCCCCTTCGGATATGTTTTAACTATATTTTTAAAAAAAATCCTAACTAATAAATACACTAATAATAATAAACACTTATAATATATATATATATATAAAAAATTAACTACTGGTAAATATATTTTTCATTAGAAAACCTAAAAATAATTTATTTGGAGATCTTTGCCAGGCTATTCTGCTGAAGTATAAGGGATCAAACTCCTAGCATTATAGGTCCCCTTATTCCCATCAAGAGCAGCAAGCATAAAGGCATTCTCTCCTATTTTTTTAGTGATTTGGAATGGTCCTTCATACAAATGCAGAAACTTTTTAAATTTGTTTCTTTGGGGATTGCTAACATGAGGGGTGCGTACCAGCACAAGATCATTGATCTTAAATGGATGTGGTTTGGTTCTGTATTGCTTTACCCTTTTTTGACCCATGAGTTTAAGTTGGACTCGAGCCTTATTAAGGTCATCATCATTATTTATTTCCTCAAGGGTAATAGGCAAAGGGATTTTAATCAGCAAGGGTTCCTGTTTTCCATTTTTCATCTTGACTGGATATTTATAAAACATATCCGGAGGATTTATTTTATATAACCTCCTATTACAAACTCCATTTAGAAATATGGACTCTTGGTACCATACATAATATGCCTTGAAGTTTTTCAGAGAGATTGATTCTCTATACCATACATACTTTATTTTTAAACTTTCCAGAAAGATCGACTCTCTGTACCATATATAATTCATCCTTAAATCTTCCAGAGAGATTGATTCTCTGGGCCACGTATAATTTATTTTTAAATTTTCTAGAAAGGTTGAATCTTTGTACCAAATATAAGGCACACTTAAAGTTTCCAGAGCATTTAAATTTTTCAGAGAAATTGATTCTCTGTCTGATACACACTGGACATTTACATTTTTCAGAGAGATTGGCTCTCTGTACCAGATATAACTTATTTTTGACTTTTCCAGAGCAGTTGAATTTTTCAGAGAGATTTGGACATTTACATTTTTCAGAGAGATTGCCTCTCTATACCATATATAAGGTATCTCCAATCTATTTAAGAAGACAGATTTTTGAAACCACACATGCTGGTTTGTTACTAGATTGAGAACTACAGACTGTTGAAACTTTTGTTCTCTTTCTAAAATATCTGGTTTCATCTCCCCTGTTGCCTCTCTTAACTCAATCATCTTATCGGATGCATGAAGTTTTTCCTCCAACTCTCTTTTCCTTCTTTTCACTTCATGATCTATCCCAATCTGCTCTTTGGTCATCAACTCATTTACTTTCTTTACTGGGAGATTTGGTACTATGGCTACTATTGGACTTTCTACTTCTTGGAGCCTATTCTCTATCAGTGTATCTAACTTTACATTATTTTCTTTATTATCAGTGGTCGGACTATCCAGATTATCTTTTAAAACTGGTAAGCTCTGACTACCTTTCCGTTTTACAATTCTAACATATTCACCCATCTCTCCTGCTCTATCTTCTAAAGAGGTTTCAGCATTATCTTCTAATATCTGACTACCTTCTACTATACTTTCTGCACTCTTTTTGCTATCCTCTCTTAGACTTTCTATCCATCTTTTCACAGAACGACAAATCTTTTGTTCCAGACTTTCCTTATTTCTTTTGGAATTGTTATAATCTTCTTGTATGTTTTGATACATACAATCTTCCATCAGTCTGGTCAATTTTATACCTGATAGTGCTTCCTTCTTTATTCGAATCTGATACTCTTCAGTACTTGTTACTGTCCCCTTTACTTTTACAGTAGCTTCTAATCCCATGATAACCTCTCCATCCTCTTCTTTATAAAGATTATCAACTCCAGGAATTGAGGCACTTTTCCCATGTTTCTCTATTTTATTTCCCAAAGCTATAGGAATTTTACTGTTGTTTTCAACAGAGCTATTGATATTTTCATTTAATTCATCTTCACTCCTCTTATCCTCTTCTTTTAAACTTTCTACACTTTCTATGCCTTTTTTATCATCTCTTAAACTTTCTATGAACTGCTTCCTATCTTCTCTTACATCTTCTCTGAACCTTTTCAACATCTGCATTATCATGTCCATGTCTGATGGTGCCATCTTTGCTATCTGAGCCTCTTCCATACTATAATTTAGTTCACTCATGTTATAAAACTATATATATCCCATCTGTACTTCCCTGACCATCAAAAATCCACACATCTTCTCCCTGTCTGACACCTATTCTGACCAACTGACTGATTTGATTTTCACCTTATTATGCATTACAAATACAACAAAAAAATTTTAATATCCTTATTTAATGAACTACACAACAATAATCTATAGTGCATGTCTGTCTGTAATAGCCCAAATTATACATTCATCCATTCTCCCAGAAATCCGACAGATATTGACAGTCCACAGAATGACTAGCAGTTCACAATCTTGAGATAAATAAAAGAATTCAGTCACAGCACTATAATCACACAATGCATCACGAGCACTCAGAAGATCATCCCAATTCGATCACTATTAACTACCCACAACCCTTGATTGAATGAAGCAAACTCTGTTGCAATAAAAGATGTATTTTAAGTCTTAGGGGCTAAAGTAGATAAACAATGCCTTGCTCTCTATCTTGGAGTCTTATGTGGCAAGTATCAAGGAATGCCCTGCTTATTATAGACTACAAAAACGAAACCTTGCTCTCTCTCTCTTGGAGACTTATAGGCTGATATCATGGCAGGACTACTGTTAACTGCTTCATGATCAAATAAGAATAACATATAAACTTGATTGGAAAACTATGCCGTGCTCTCTTTCTTGGAGACTTATAGGCTGGTATCATGGCAGGTCTGCTGTTAACTGCTTCATGATAAAATAAAGATAACATATAAATTGGGTTGGAGCAGTGAATGGGTTTGATCATTCATAAGTTACACGAAATACATAGCATTCTCAAGGCAATGACAAAACTCTCCACTCATCATCAAAACTGCAATCTAACCAACCAAACTCCAACGATCAACCATCCAATCAAACCTCTAAAATCATAGACTTTTTACAAAATGAACTCCCCAAACACACATGAGACTACTATTCCATAATTCATCACTATTACTATGCCTATCCTATCTGGCAATAAATCATTTTAATGTTCCACAAAAAAATCTATTATTTATTTCACCTTTGTCTTAAGTTGTGATATTCATCTCTATTTTCAAAATTGATAAAAAAAAACAAGCTGTTTTATGGCTGTACCCCTTTTATCATCATCAATGAAAAATTAAATCATATTAAACATCATCATATACAAATCTAAAATAAGACTGTATGGCCAAGAAAATTTTGTAAGACAAAAAAAAAATTTTTACTAAAAAAAAAAAAAAATTTACTAAAAAAATTTCTCTATTTTTAACCACACATCTCCTATCATTCTATAGACTCTCTTTTTCAGGTATATGGTAAAATATCAGGCCCCAGTTGGGTGTCCATTGTAACAATGTTAAATGAGTTCAAAAGAAATACCATACCTGAGTAGTCCATAGAATGATCATAAGTAAAGGTTCAAAATATAACACTATCAAGAATTATAAGCAAATTATGAGCAAATATTATAACTCAGGTATATGGAAATCACGTGAAGTGAGTACACTCGTAATTCAATAAAATATAACTCAGGTATACAGGCAGTAGATCTTATCCACTTTCATTTCTTGGTTTGATGTTAAGTGCATGTTTAAACAAATACTAAGTGAATATGGTCGAGCAGGGCGCCACTAGATTATCTGAATCTAGACACGGTTATATCTAATAACCTTTCACATGTACCGGGTTTGAACCCCTTTTTTGGTACTTTATTTCTAATAAAAATGAGAGATTTTGCTTTTTGAGCCATATCACTATAAGCACTAATAGTTAGGTAAAAGTAAAACATCTTTAAACCAAAGTGGAGTATACTAGACATAAATCATTTCTCAGATCTTAACATAACAAATGTGTTTCAATAGTTTTGTAGGTTTACTAGCTCAGATTATATATAACTAATTTAGGATGGCAATTCACTCATCCTTGCATGAAATAGATGATGGGATGTGGTTATAATAATACTAAGAAATCACTAAATATTATAAAATCAATATTTATTTATGGCCTTTAAACAGTTAAACAGCTCATTAATTAAAACGTTGAGTGACGATCATGATGATGATAATAATAACAATAATGACAAGGGTTTCAACTACAGCTCTGGGACTAAGCCTAAACATAAAACTAAATTTTATGAAGAAATTCATAATTATTGCTTAATTTTTTAGCATATTTACTTATATCTTAAATAACTAATATTCAACCATTGATGATGATGAATAATCACACTTAACAAAGACTACACTTAATGAAATATATACGCCTCGTTTAATAAAACAAACTAATATTTATTACTACATTTCTAACATATACAGAAAAATTTCTAGATAAATATGAAAATTGACATGAATAATAATAATAATAATTGATTATACAACAATCCTCAGATTAATTTTAAGTTCTTCCCCCTTTCCCTTCAAATGTATTTTGTATTAGGTTGGACGTCACATTGACCATGATTTTCACTCCATGAGAAAAGTATTTCAAGAAAAAAAAAATATTATCTGCTCATTAGCACACATACTTTAAAAATCTAACATGTAAATAGAATGTAAAAAAAAAAATGTTAGTAGAATTGAAAGAGCAAGTTTTAGAAACAAGTTTTAAATTATTTTCTCCCCCTCTCTTCTACCTCTGAAATGCTATACTTAATGAAACAAACTAATCTAATATTTTAACACTACTTAGGTACTCAACATTCAATCGCAATTATAAACATATAAAATATGACATGTATGTAGTGTGTTTTATCCCATGATAACAAAATATTATTTAAAACCAAAATAATAATATATTAGTTAAAACTAAAATCATAATCATTAAAAAAAAATTTGTTTTCACATTAATATTTTTCATAACTGTAAAATTAATAAACAAATAATTTTCATACATTCAAAATCATTTAAGAAGCTCAAAGTTATTATTAGTAAGACATTCTTGTTTTAATCGATCTGAATAGTCTTTAAAAGTTCTTTAAATAAAATATACCACTTTATTGCTAAAATGTTTATTAAGACTGATATCATAAAGAAAATAGATATAAAAAGTCATATTACCGATCTTTTGTTTGTGGCGAATTTCCAAGTGTTCAAACTTGTCTTGTATAATGTCTATATTTCTGCAGCTACCATTTCCGTTTGTACGGGATAATCTCTTTCTTGAGGTGTATAACTACTTGATGATGATGACTCTATTGAGGTTATTTGCTTTAGTGGATAATTTGGAAATCATTATATTAATTTTCTTCTCTTCCTGTCAAGCATGTGGATAAAATACAGCAGTTGTTTTCACATTTATAAATTTTCTTGAGTTTAAAATCAGTTGTTGTAACAATTAATTGGACTTGATGATTAATATTTATCAGTAGATTAATTCATCTTCTTTGAATGCAGGTGAATGCTTTCTTCCTTCTATTAAAAAACATCTTATTTCTCTGGTCAGTTGAAAGGTGTAGAATATTATTTTAGACACAACATCTTTTCTTTCCTATGTGATGTGCAGCTTCCTCCAGATGGTCAGCAAATGGGACATACATATAATTTTTCTAGCCAGCCATTTCTTATATTTTCAACATTCAATTTTATAGTTTAATAATCTGAATCAATCACAATAATCCTAATAATAATTCAAGACATCTTTTTATATCCAATTTTTAGCTAACTTAACCAATCAGAGATAGCATCACTTGCTATTTTTGGACAAATTTGTTTTAATTAGATCTCTAATTTATTTTCAACTAAATTATTTTTCAACTGAAAAGTTTAATCCTTTTTCCAGACACTTTTGT